>JAMPIV010017280.1:0-382900 GCA_024509875.1 Oreohelix idahoensis
AGAACTGTATATGGACCTTGCCATCTAATCTGTAACTTATTCTGACTACCGGGCAGAAGAAACAGTACCTTCTCTCCCACAGCCAAATCTCTGTCTTTAGCTTTCCGGTTATAATAAGCAGCATGTTTCTTCCTGGCTTGTTTCAAATTTTCATTGGCAAGTTTCCAGCCAGTTTTTAAACGAGTGGTCAGCTCATTCACATATTGGTATGAGGATGTAATATTTTCCTCTCCCTTTTCATCAGTCCACGTTCTTAACAGCGTTACATATGGACCTTTAATTTTGTGGACTTATTTGTCCATGCACCGGTATGGTCTCTTCCACTAGAAGCGCTATAGTGATGATTTTTCTTCCCAGAATTATCATGCACAAAACGACCGCTACCAATTCTTCTCTTGGGGCTTTCTCCCCACTTAAAATTCTTGATGAGAGATTTCCTCTCTACATCTCCTTCCTCCAGTTTGTTTAAGTCCGATTGAGGGATTGTCGGCTTATCCTGGGGTAAGACATCTTTTTGCACTCTCTGCATAGTGGCCATTGTAAAACAGTTAAGTGAAGCTTGTCCGTGAAAAGGGGCTTCCCATTCCCTTTGGTCCACTTTATCAAATTTATTTTTCTTTTTATTATCAGGCCTAATTTTGCCCCGTGGCGTGTCCAGGTCCTGATCACTGTTCCCACTTGTGGGTGTTCCCTCATGTGCTATGCTACACCTTTCTACAAAATTCTCAATGTCCCATCTTGCCTTGGGCCAATAATAATTGTGAGCCACCTTTTGAATGATGGTACCTATTTTCTCATGGTCCCCATCTGGTTTCACATGTAGGCTCCTTATTAAGTCTGCCCTATATCTTTTAGGAAGTACCAGCTGTCCCTGACCTTTGGATCTAGCTCCAGTCTTCCTATACATCAACTTGTTTTTCATGTAAAAATCTCCCTTGCCTGGAGTTGTATGACAAGTTGACAATTTCCTGAAACAAGGCTTGAGGGTTTTATCCCCAGCCTGTGCCTTCCTCATCTCTTCTGGAGTGGTATCTAACATAATATCCTCCTCCTGTCTTGAGGTCGACCTGACCTGAAGGGTGGCCATATACACAGGTTTCCTTCTGCAACGGTCAGTGTCATGATTGTCCATCTGACAATTCTTACACCACCTTTTCCCTTGGTTGAAAGATTTTCTTTCATCATATTTCCTTTCATCGAATTGTGGGATTTTATTTTTATTGTCATACCGTGGCCTATCAAATTGGTGCTTACCTTTGTTTTGATCTCTAGGATCAAATTTATTAAAGTTCTGTGGTGCCCTAAAGTTATCCACTTGTTTCTTTTTATTACCTGTTACCTCTGCTTGAGCTGCTTGATACCTTTCAGCAACATTTAGCAATTCACCCAGCCTCTCTGCACCTTGTTCCATGAGAAACTTTCTCAGGTCTGGAGCCATGGACTCTCTTAATTGTTCTATAAGGACCATTTCCTTAAGATCTTGGGTTTTTCCCAGAGAAGTCCATTTCTCCAAGTATGTCTCTATTCGTGCAGAGAACTGGTGATAGGTTTCACCTGACAGTAGTTTAGCATTCCTAAATTTTTTCCTATAAAATTCTGCGTTCTTTTCATATCTTAACAAAAGAGCCTGCTTTAGCATGTCATAATTTTCTTGATCACCTCTGCTCATTTTGGCAAAAACTTCATAAGCTGCCCCACGAAGTCCTTGAGATAACTTTAAGCTCCACCTTTCTCTCTCTAACCCATACGTGGTAGCTAATAGTTCATACCTATTTAGATAGCTCTCAATATCATCGTCTTTCTCAACAAAATGATCTAAATGAAAATTCATAGCCGAGGTTGAGGCTCCCTGGCTAGCAGTGGCATCAGAGGCAAAGGGACTGGCACCATTTTCAGGAGCATGGCCTTGAAACTCAAACTCCCTTAGTCGTAACTCATGTTCCCTTTGTAAGCTCTTCTCCTCCTTTTCTGCTTCCCTTTCTTCTTCTTCCTTCTCTGCAGCTCACATTTCTTCTTTCTTTGTCTTCTCCTTTCTGCAGCTAATTTCTTTCTCTTCTCTTTCTGCAGCTAATTTCTTCTCTTCTCTTTCTGCAGCCAATCTTCCTTTTCTTCTCTTGTCTGCCATTCCAACTTCTTAATAGCCTCTTTTCCTAACTCAATTTCCTTAGCTCTTTGCCAGGCCTCAATTTTGCAACCTCTTAGCCTCAGCCTCAATCTGCAACCTCTTAATTTCTTTTTCAGCCTCTAACTTTCTTTCGGCCTCTTTTTCTAATCTTCTTTCTTCCCGTTCAATATATTTGTCACATTCAGCAGTGACATAAGCAATCATAATTTGCCTGTCCATTCCTAACTCTTTCGCAGTCTGTACAGCAGCAGATCGAAATTTGGCCAGGTCCGCCATTTTCTAACAGATAAATGTAAACAATTTCTAACTAAACAATATACTCTGTAATTAATTATGTAATTACAACACAGGCACTGAGAGCTCAACCTTATTTAATTCCACCCAGGGATACCTTTTAATTCTTATAATTCCCAATATATATAACAGGAGAAAGTTCAATATCCCGGACCGGACCCCAATATTGTGGTAAAGTGGGATGTTATAAATATTTATAGGGGACTAGTGTACTGACTGAGATCAGCTGTGAAGGTATCTGTATCTAATAATGTGGAGTATTACAGATAACCTTACTTGCTACCACATATATATATCTCTCAGTCAGACCTATTCTGGAATATTGTGATGACTACGTTGAATGTCTAGGGTTATGTAAATGATGAAGTGTAAGTCACAACAACAACAGACAGATAAACAAGTTAATTTATTTCACAGCACTTTACAACACTGTGACACTCACACACATGTAACACTCTATAAGACTATCTTAAAAGAGTCAGTTTGAAAAGTCATATATATATATATGTATTAATTTCTTTACATAGAGATATCCTGATTCAACTACACAGTGAACCAGGAATCACAATCAATATTCTTACAAGTAGTATGTACACAGTTTATCAATTTACTCTTGTTATTGACATATTTTATTATTCTTATCTTATGTGTGTAAGTTGTGAAGTAGTAATATGAGTTAATACTGGTTTTGTTTTTCAAGCTAGAGTGTTGTTTGTCATCATGACTTCAAGTGTCTTATCATTGGGAAAAGTTCACAGTTCCTGTCAATTTAAACAGTTTATATTCCCTCTTTATTTACTGTCAATTTTAGGGGGGGGGGGGGGGGGCACATAATGTTGAGCTCCATGGCCACACTTTCTTAACTTTCGTGATGACTGCAGTAAAAGACTCCTCTGCTCGATTACTTCAATGAGTTCTGGAGCCACCTCACTGGTCGCTATCTGGACCCAGTAGTATGCTGTCAGCCTCAGGATTCAGTAACTCAGGCCAAATGCTGCCTCAATGACTTTTGACCACCGTCCCTGAAACAAGAAGGTTGTACCTCCTATTTCAAAACTAAGTCATAATCCATTTCCACAATGAGCACAATACATAACAAACACTTGTGTTCAGTGCTGTAGGCCACTGCTAGCTTCATCTGAAACAAATTACACCAGTATACTCCTCCCTAATGGTTACTACGCCTCTGCAATTCCAGCATTATTTCTTTCTAGTCCATAAGATAGGTGTCAGTGTACTGTTTGGCAATCCCATGCAGTTTTACTTTTTTCCGACACCTCCTATTCAGGTTGGAGCAATATTTAGGCTTTTCTCAAGTTGGCCACTGAACTACACACATATATATAGACATAAATCATCAATTCACATTCAATTTTCATTAAAAAGATATCAAATATTTCAGCTTACCACAATTCAATGGAAATAATAAACAGTTTCGTTGACTGGCAATGAATAGGCACAAATTTCCGATCTGCCTCTTGTCCCAGGCTTTTATTTTAGAAAAAAATATGCACTGGTGCTCAACGCACTGTTCTTAGTAGGTTTATTACAAGATGTGGCACGGAACAGACGCTCTGAACTGACTATATTGGCAGATCTAACCAATCATGCCATGTCTACACATCTTTTCAAAAAAAGTACCCCTTCTATTCGTTTCCCATAACAACAGAAAACTAGTATTTGCAGTCCAACTAATCGTGTTTAGTCTTACATCTCATTCCCGCCAATCAAATAGGAGTTAACATGGTAGGCTATTTCCGTAACGTAATGTTTTTCAAACACGTTATAAAAAAAATTTTATGAGCAGAAATGATTTCATGCTGTCAGGCACCCCCACTATTGTATTTTGGCCATAATTATTTTATTAACAGACTAAAGGCGTAACACATAACATATTCTTGGCTAGCAAGTCCTGCCGTACAATAATATATAAGTTAAAGCGAGCTACATGGTGGCGTTCAAAATATGTGTTTTCCAAAGATAGTCGTATATTTGTTTTTTACCACGCGTTCACTTCTATGTCATAGGGTGTCTTCTGTACTTTCAGGAGCTTAGATGTAAATCAGTAGAATTTCAGGTTTCCTAATAAGCATTTTTCATGTTTTAAAACCTGATTCTTGTAGTAGTTGTAGTGTTTTTCTGACACTGTTTATTTGAAAAAAAAAGTTAGTGCAGGCCTTACACGTGGGATTGGCGTTACTATTAATCGCGCGACGCGTGTAGTGTTGCATGCGTCCTTGCTTCCAGTCGTCCCTCTCTCTCTCCTGCTTTATCTGTCTTTTAGTTACGCCGTGTATGGAATGAATGAAATATTAAATCTAGGTCAGCTGCGTATCTCAAGGTTTTTCTTAGAAAGGCAGTACACGTTTCATTGAAGAAAGCGTGTAGTGATACAGTAGGCTTTTACTATCAAAGTGAAAGCGTTACAATTTGCAGACGAAGTAGAAAACAAGGGGGATTTCGAGTACAGTCATTGTGACAGCACTGTTCTTTACCATTCTTCTTTCCTTTTATTAAATTTATTTGTTAGGCTTTGCATTTACGTTTTAATTTATATATGTGGATTAGAATATTTCACGACAGTCTACACCGCCCATCATTGTGGAAGATACTTACAATCTATGGTTTTCCAACAAAATATGTGAATATAATCAAAGCGCTATATGACAATGCAAGATGTTGTGTTAGAACAAATAAAGGGAATACAGAATGGTTTACAGTAGAAACAGGGTGAAACAAGGCTGTATTATGTCACCACTACTTTTTGGAATAGCTATTGATTGGGTTATGAGAAACTATACCCACAATGAACAATTAGGTATAAAATGGACAAATGGAAAATTCCTGGGGAACCTGGATTTCGCAGATGATTTAGCATTCTTAAGTTCAACACCCAGACAATCCCAAGAAGCAGTAAATAATTTGTGTCATCTTTCGGTTAAAATAGGTCTCCAAATAAATGCCTCTAAAACTAAAGTTATGAACTTTTCTAACGAGACCTTTAATATCATCCTGAACGGGGAAAAACTACAGAAAGTTGAAAGTTTCAGTTATTTAGGCAGTAAAATGACTCAGGATGGTGACACAACAAGAGAAATCCATACTAGAATTGCTTTGGCAGCTAGCGCCTTCTATAGATTATCTAACATTTGGAAATTACGATCATTGAATATACATACCAAGCTTCGTCTGTTTAATTCAAATGTTATCTCAGTGTTAACATACGGCTGTGAGAGTTGGAAAATAACAAAATCATTGGAGAACAAGCTGAATACATTCGAGAACAAATGTCTTAGAAAACTCATGAACATCAGTTGGAAAGAATTCAAGACTAATCGACAAATAAGAGAAGACTCTAGGCAGAAATATGTCTCCAACTATATAAGGAAAAGACGATGGTCATATATCGGTCATGTCCTACGAATGCAAAACAACAGAATACCATTGCAGGCACTCACTTGGGTTCCTAAGGGTAAGAGGAAAAAAGGAAGACCAAAAGAAACACTCAGAAGAACAATAATAAGAGAAGGAAGAACGTTGGGCCTAAATAATGTGCACGAGCTAGGAGGAGTGGCATCACAACGAACAACCTGGAGAGCACTGGTTTCGGCCTTATGCGCCGTGTTTGGTGCTTAAAGAATTTATTATTATTATTATTATTATATTTTGATATAAAAAGTTACAATAAAATTATAGTGTAAAACTAAAGTCCAGGGAGACCCACTAGAATGGTCCAAATTGAAATAGTGTGAGACCATGAAACATGCAGAGAAAGGCATTAGACACAGATATATAAATGAGATAAAGAAGACAATGGAAAGTCAATGAACGGATGGCACCAGACAGGACGGTTTGATGTGTACTTGTTAAAAGGCCTGTGCTCTATACGGAGCAAAAAATTATTGTTATTGTTGAACAGAATCGACATATTGCACTCCGGGCAAACCCACAGGTGCTCAGTCTCCCTCCATTTATGTTGAAGAGTTTGAATGCAAACTGTCCCTATAGCTCGCTGGTTGTATTTACGACGGATGCTTCTTCTCATTTGTCCATCTCTGCTAGCCTTATTTTTGATGCCACATTCCAACAGTCTTAACCTTGATGATTCATCTATTGTAGTGTCACTCTTTAACAGGCGATCATTAAATGTTGTCAGTATCTCTCCCTTATCCATTTCCAGTGTCCCCACTGTGGGCACTCTTGATGCCAGTCTGTCAGCTCTCTCATTACCGCATATCACTGCATGACCAGGACAGTAGATCCACTCATGCTGAAACCAACCATTTTGAACCTTTCGAAGCATGGACTGAGAGTATGACACAATGACTGCCTTTGTTCATGAAGTTTCAGTTAGCCACCTTAAGGCTGCAGTAGCTACCTCTACCTGCATCCTCAAGCTGGAAGTTGTTATCTTGTAAGCCCCTTAATGTTCGGCCACAGTTCTACCCTTTACGCTAGCAGAGAAGCTCCAACCTGATTTCTCACCATGGATCACAGACCCATCAGTATACACAATGGCATCATTATCCCCGGCATGATCATGTATCAGTTGATTAATTTCCAGTTCTGCTTTCCTATTGCTCCAAGTTTTACACTCTCTGCCAAGGATGAAGATGACTTGCTGGTAGTTAATCCAGTTCTTATCTGACTTACTCCACTCTTTCCCTTTGAATATATTTTCATCTGTGGTCAAATGCTTGTTCATTGTCTCTGCCTGTGCCATCCATGACATCCCCCTCTTTATTCTTGCTCCCTTAATGTCAGCTATGTTTCCATGCAGGGGGTGCCGTTTGTCTGTGGTTACTAACATATAGGCTTTTGCCTGGGCCATCGCATATCTGGATCTAATCGACAGCACTTCAAGCTGTCACAATGGGGGTATTTCGTGTACAGCCCAAGACTATACGCATCCCTTCATTTTGAATGTGTTCTAGTCATTCGGGGGTGTTGGGAAGTCAGGTATTGGTAGTACCTCTGGTGAAGGAGCTGTCATGCCCTTTTCAGGGCAGCTCAGCCACCTTTGGTCCAAACCTGGCATCCAGCTCTCACCTGTGGCTCCTCGTAGCTGTCAGCATGCGACAGCGGCCACCCCCGGACAACGGCTTTGACAGGCCGGCTAAACTAGGTGAGGGTAGCCGAATGGTTATAAACCTTCGGTGAGTTAGGGTCTGCCTACCCATGCATGCGAAGACTGGATTCGATAGACTGCGCGGAAGAAACCACCTGTTGGTTCAACGGGCATGACGGCGATTACCAGCAACGCGATGTGGAGCGTAAGGAGCACGGCGAGGCACGTAGAAAGCCCTGGTCATCCACTGCACCTGACTTCATCTCCAGTCGTCTTGACTTGTCTTGCCACTGGATTGAGATGGACCCAGGCGAGAGAGTGAGGTCGACGAATTGCGCAACTCTTCCTCACTTTAATCCAAATCACCGCGCAAGTCACTCTTTCATCCATTCATCCATCCACTCACAACAAGTCCTGTGGCGATGGGCGAGCGGCGAAGCGGCAGGCGTGGGTACGCTGGCAGTCGTAGTCGCAGACCTACACACAGGCGGCTCAGGCCATATGGTCGTCTTCCACTGATCGGAGCAGCAGTGGGATTCGGCAGCCCCCTGAGTGTCTGAGCAGCCCTCTTTAGGAAAGCACTGCTCACCTCCATGGCATGAGGAAGGGGCTAGAAAAGGTGCCCTAAACATTGCCTGCTTCACCATTACCTAACCAGCTTACCGCGGTTGGTGGGTACCCTACTTCGGCGGTCGACATATAAGAAAAAGAAAGGACAGATTTTTCCCCCTCATTCTAGGCGCATGGAATGTGCGCACTCTACTTGACAAAGACTTTAACGCAAACAGACCTGAGAAACGAACTGCCCTGATTGGGAGAGAACTGGCCAGGTACAACATTGACATAGCAGCACTGAGTGAAACTCGACTTGCAGGCGAGGGCCAACTTTGCGAAAAGGGTGCAGGTTATACATTCTTTTGAAGCGGAAGAGGAACTGAAGAAAGACGAGAAGCAGGGGTTGGATTTGCGATCAAAACAGCAATTGTCAGCAAGTTAGCGGGGCCCCCAAAGGGAATAAATGACCGACTCATGACGGTCAAGATCCCTCTGTTTTATGGAAGAAAACATGCCACCATCATTAGCGCGTATGCACCAACTATGACAAACCAGGATGATGTCAAGGATAAGTTTTACGAAGAACTACATGCAGTCATTGCATCAGTTCCTAAAGCAGATAAGCTCATCATTCTTGGTGACTTTAATGCAAGAGTAGGCTCAGATAACATCTCCTGGAATGGCACTATTGGTAGGTACGGCGTGGGTCGCTGTAACAGTAATGGACTTCTTCTCCTCCAGACTTGCGCAGAACATGACCTCCTTGTCACCAACACCATTTTTCGACTTCCTACCCGCAACAGGACCTCCTGGATGCACCCTTGCTCAAAGCATTGGCACCTAATTGACTATGTAATTGTTAGGAAGAAGGACAGGCAAGATGTCCGGGTGACCAAGTCCATGTGTGGTGCCGAATGCTGGACTGATCATCGCCTCATTGTATCTAAACTTAAAATTCGTATCCAACCAGCCAGGCGCCCTCAGGGGAAGAAAACTCAAAAGAGGCTGGATGTAACCAAACTAAAGAAGACAAAAATCAAACAGTCATTTACTGACACCTTAGAAGACCGTCTCAAATCTATCTCGCTAGACGGCCAAAGTGTGGAAACAAATTGGGCAGCCCTAAGTGAGCAGATCTACAACACTGCTACAGAGGTCCTGGGTCCTTCCATCAAGAAACAAAATGACTGGTTTGATGAGAACTCAGATGATATAAAGCAGATGTTGGCTGAGAAACACCAACTCCATAAAGCATATTTAAATGATCCAAAATCTACATCCAAGAAAGACGCTTTCAACAACATGCGTAGAATCGTCCAACATAAACTACGCCAGATGCGGGATTCATGGCTGAGTAATAAAACAGATGAGCTCCAAGGCTTTGCTGACAGCCATGACTTGAAAAATTTTTACCTTGCACTCAAAGCGGTCTATGGTCCAACATCATCAGGATCATTTCCCCTCCTTAATGCAGATGGAAAAACACTAATTACAGACAAGGAAAAAATGCTCCAACGCTGGGCTGAACATTTTAATAATATCTTGAACCAGCCATCATCTATTAACGACGATGCCATCATCCGCCTGCCCCAAATTCCTATAAATGAAGCATTAGATGATGTACCAACTCTGGAGGAAACTAAAAAAGCGATTCGTCAACTGTCTAGTGGAAAGGCCCCTGGCTCCGATTCAATTCCTGTTGAGGTTTATAAAGATGGCGGTGCAGTTCTGATAGAGAAACTTCATATGATCTTCCAGCAAATGTGGCAGAGTGAAACCATCCCACACGATCTCAAAGATGCCTCAATTATACATCTATATAAACGAAAAACCAACGGGCTGATCACCCGTTTGCCAGTCACTTTGATTACGGAAACAACAGCAAACGGATTGATTTGTCGTTGCCCTAAAGACACCATTAGGCGTGATGGGAAAAACGGCAAAGAAAATCTATTCGCTGTTGCCCTTAAGACGCCACTAGGCGTAATGGCCACTGACTGCTTTGCCGGTCGTTGGCTAAGGACGGAAGAAGAAGAAGAGATAAACGTAAAGGTAGTCGCCAAGACTGCAACAATCATCGAGGCATCTCTCTTTTATCAATCGCTGGGAAGATATTCGCCAGAATCCTTTTGAATCGCCTTACGGCTCATCTTGACAAAGGTCTTTTACCTGAAAGTCAGTGTGGATTCCGGAAAGAACGTGGAACCACAGATATGGTGTTCGCTGCAAGACAGCTACAAGAAAAATGCCAAGAACAGCACTGTGACCTGTATACAGCTTTCATCGACTTGACAAAGGCGTTCGACACGGTCAGTAGAGAGGGTCTATGGAAGATCATGGCAAAATACGGCTGCCCAAAGAAATTTATCACAATAGTGCAGCAACTGCATGATGGAATGCAGGCTAGAGTTCAGGAAAACGGTGAGCTATCAGAGCCTTTCCCCGTCTCAAATGGAGTTAAACAAGGGTGCGTACTTGCACCGACTCTGTTCAGTATCATGTTTTCTGCTATGCTGACTGATGCTTTTAGAGACGGGGACACAGGAATCGACATTAGTTATCGTATTGATGGAAAATTGTTTAACCTTAGGAGGCTTCAAGCAAAAAACCAAGGTCAAATCACACACCATCAGAGATCTTCTGTTTGCTGATGATTGTGCCCTCAATGCTGGCTCAGAGGCTGATCTGCAGCATAGTGTGGATAGATTCTCCGAAGCCTGCGCCAACTTTGGGCTTACCATCAACATGAAGAAAACAGAAATCATGTACCAACCAGCTCCTGGCACAGTTTATACTGAGCCAGTCATCAAGGTTAATGGTGAGAAACTGAATGTTGTGAACAGATTCACATACCTTGGTAGCACACTATCCCAGAACATTGTCATTGATGATGAGGTGAACACCAGGATCTCCAAAGCCAGCAGCACATTTGGCAGACTATACACCAACGTTTGGCATCGAAGTGGCATTAGTCTACAGACAAAGCTGAAGGTGTACAGAGCTGCGGTGCTTCCAGTGCTGCTATATGCATGTGAAACATGGACTGTATACAGGCGCCACGTAAAGAAGCTAAACCACTTCCATACAGTCTGTCTCAGGAAGATAATGAACATCAAATGGCAAGACAAGATCCCGGATACCGCCGTTCTTGACAGAGCTGGTATCCCTAGTATTGATACTATTCTGATGCAGTCACAGATTCGCTGGGCAGGTCATGTAGTCCGCATGCCAGACCATCGACTGCCAAAGATACTCTTTTATGGTGAGATGCAGAAGGGTAAACGCTCCCATGGTGGCCAAAAGAAGCGCTTCAAAGACACGTTAAAGACGTCATTGAAAACCTTTGACATAAACCCAGACACATGGGAAGCTGCTGCACAAGACCGAACTGCTTGGCGCACATCTCTTCGTAAAGGTGCAGCGGCATGCGAATCATCCAGAAAAGCAGCAGCGGAACAGCGGAGACAAGCTAGAAAGGACCGTGAAATAAAACCTTCACATGAAGCAAACATTCCCTGCCCACACTGTCCGAGATCTTTCCAGGCCCGCATCGGGCTCATCAGTCACCTTCGTACCCATAGACTAACCTAACATATTCTTAAATAATTGGATGAACAGAGTGGTCTTCATCACCCGTGATGGACGAACAACCAGTCATTCACATTGTGACAGCGTGAGTATTCCCAGCTCATACTCAATGACTGATATGACTAGCTGATGATAAAGAAGAAATAGTAATCTCTGATCCAGAAGTGCTGCAGCCATTATTTTCAGGGCTGCCAGATCTCACCTGCATTTCTGTATGATGTGATCAACATGGTGCTTATACGATAGTCCGCGGTCTAATGTAACTCCAAGGTACCGTATTTCAGCTTTTCTTGCCTTTCAATTTTCTGTCCATTGAGAGTAATATCTGGAAGGTTTGTTTTCACTACGGAGTTGTTTGAGGAGCACCACATCATGCAGGCCTTGACTTGACTTTGATCCACTGTCATTGAGCATCAGCTCTTGGTGACCTTGATGCCATTATGTGGTACTGCGCAGTTCGTATAAGCTGTTTTGGGCTGCTCACGGCTGTTTGCGAGCGATCTTTTAGTTATTTCCCCTTTTTCCCCGACCGCGCTATTTATAGCCCACTTGACAGAGGTCACGTGGTCAGCTTCCTAATGGGAAAAACATGTGGCGATGTTTACTTTTGATAGGGCTTAATTAATGCTTTTAGGCTACTTTTTTTATTATAAATACCGGCTTTAATTTTGCGTAAAGCTAGACTAGAAATGTTAGAGTAAATTTTAGAACAAGAACAAACATTTTATCACAATTAGAACAGAAGAGTCTGAAATAGTGTAAAATTTACGTTTTTTTTATATTTTGTTATGGTTTGTTTATAATGCAATTTTCACTAAATCGGTCACAATCAACATGCATAACAAATTACAGAAATCAAAAGTAGAAAACCTGCAGAAAATGGATATCAAAGATTTGTTTTGGTTTCATGCGTCAAACATTAATTATTGAAAGTTTAAATTGCAAGTCCACATTTATTACCTTAAAATAACACACCCAATTGTCCCCAAAACATGTTTGAATTGCTTTTATGCTACTTTATTATTATAAATACCGGCTTTAATTTTGCGTAAAGCTAGACTAGAAATGTTAGAGTAAATTTTAGAACAAGAACAAACATTTTATCACAATTAGAACAGAAGATATAATAGTCTGAAATAGTGTAAAATTTACGTTTTTTTTTTTTTTTACATTTTGTTATGGTTTGTTTCTAATTCAATTTACACTAAAACGGTCACAATCAACATGCATAACAAATTACAGAAATCAAAAGTAGAAAACCTGCAGAAAATGGATATCAAAGTTTTGTTTTGGTTTCATGCGTCAAACATTAATTATTGAAAGTTTAAATTGCAAGTCCACATTTATTACTTAAAATAACACACCCAATTGTCCCCAAAACATGTTTGAATTGCTTTTATGCTACTTTATTATTATAAATACCGGCTTTAATTTTGCGTAAAGCTAGACTAGAAATGTTAGAGTAAATTTTAGAACAAGAACAAACATTTTATCACAATTAGAACAGAAGATATAATAGTCTGAAATAGTGTAAAATTTACGGTTTTTTTTTACATTTTGTTATGGTTTGTTTCTAATTCAATTTACACTAAAACGGTCACAATCAACATGCATAACAAATTACAAAAATCAAAAGTAGAAAACCTGCAGAAAATGGATATCAAAGTTTTGTTTTGGTTTCATGCGTCAAACATTAATTATTGAAAGTTTAAATTGCATGTCCACATTTATAACCTTAAAATAACACACCCAATTGTCCCCAGAACATGAGAGCTAACAATTATCTCAATCATACATCATGAGTTCTGATCCAGTCTGCGCAATGTTTTTCTAATATGTGCTGTTTATGAATTGTCTTACTAGGGAATAGCTTTCTGAACAAAGACATATAAGTCTCTATCGATGCTGTTATTGATTCTTTACTAATTGGTTTACTGTGTGATATCTTGTTGTGTACTTTCTCAAATGCTTCTTTCAGTGAGTTGAATTGTTCTTGGGCAATAAAAGCTATGTTAGTTATATCTTGTTTGTCTGTAATTTTCAGTGTTTGTGTAATGATTGCTCTTGTAAGATCTTTATAAACATTTTGTGTGAGATATCTGTGGCAGTGATTCCCTATAAATGCTCTGCTATTATAAGCCTGTTGTATGATTTTGTGTTTGGCTAGTACCTTGTCCATGTGTGAGCAAACTGGACCAGACCTAGTACACAGATCTTGAAACTGAAGTTTGGCCAGCGCATCTTGTGCATTTTCAAGTCTAACTTTAAAATTATCTGTCTCCTCCTTATCCTCACAAAGTTCAATACCTACCTGAAAAATTCAATTTTAGCTCCTAATTCTTCTGCCTATTTCCAGTTCCTATTAAATCTCTTCAAGTTCTTAAAAGTACTAATGTTTGCATGTATCTCTTGCGAATTCTCAAATATCTTTGCGTCTATTGTATCAGCTACCTGTTCTAGAAGTCTGTGGTGTTTCAAAACAATGCCTAATAAAATATGAAGGTAAGGAGGAGCTACATTTTCAATTTCAATCTCTAACATTGGTTTGTGTAAACAATTATGGTAATGTGCCACTTGCCTTTTATTCCCTTTCCCATATTTCATATATCTATTGTAATCTCTTATCAACATGGCCAAACTTCTTGGTTTGCAAGTTGTATGCTCTCTGGATGTCTTTGATGAAAATGTTTGGTTTGTCTGGAGCTCAAGGAATATACCCATGTCTGTGGTGTCTCCAGCAAAACAAGGAAATAATCCCCGAATAAGAAAACAACAACTTGTTTACCATCCCACTCTAAATATTTTAGTGACTCTATCTGAGCTTTCATGCCATTCATAAATATTTCTAAATTATCATATGTATCTCTGACTCTAGCCATTGATAAAAGGATGGTATTAGATTTAGAATTTGGTTTCTCTAAATTTACTACCTGCATTGTAACTTTGAATGAAAGAAGATATACAAACAGTTACTTAGAATTTGCTGGCAGCCATCGTGTGCACAGGATTGTCTACCAAAGAACACCAATGGAACAGTCCTTATCTCACACACAATTAAAAAAAAATTCATATTATAAATAAAAGATTAACAAGACTTGAAAGATAGATCAAATTATGTGGAAGTAATCTATCTATAGCTTTACATGTTTTCTGACGCTTATATACGTAGATAAATATCATTATAAATGAATGAAAATGCAAAAACAGATGGTGCTTTACAAAAAGTTATTTTTTTACTACCTTATTTATGATTTGTGGGTATCAGGAATGCGTTTAAAGGGATTTAAATGCTATAAAATCTGGTGACAATATGCTTGTTCTTGTAATGCCACACTCACAAAACTGACTACCACACATTCTCAAGATATGAAACCAAAAAAAAAAGTATGTGGAAATAATCTTTAGCTTCCCTTCGAGAAGTCTTTATAATTATAAACTCAAACGAATGGGCCGATTTTTAGATATTAAATTAATAAAAAGATTACTTATTTTATGAATTTCCTTAAATGATGACGCTGTTTTCAAAAGTCTGTAACTCCGTCAAAACTAATTTCAAACAAATAAAAATGCAATCAAAAATAGAACACAGAACAAAGTTATAGTACACAAAAGAATTTTAGCGCTGTGTTTATCCAGAACGAGTGTGTAATGATTTATATTTTACTGATTTTACTCACACATCAGCTGATTTTCCCCGCCAAAAACTTAAATAGTCTTTTACGGTGCACACAAAATTTTATACCCGGTGTCAGAATTCCGGTCACCGAAACTAAAAGAGCGCTCTGGTATAGGGCACAAACAGCCGTGTGCTATATAGTTTATTGTCTATGGATGGGTTGTGTGGTAGGAGTTGTCTCATTTCCTGGAGTGCAGGGCACAGTAATAGATGGTGTTCTACTGTCTCCAACGGGTTTGGGCAGTGTCTACATTTTGCTATATTTTGTGGACACATTCTGTTTCTGTGGCCATTTAGTGTAGAGTTACCTGTTCTCAATCTGAAAATGTTGTTTGATATCTTCATTCAATATGATTGATTGCATCTTTGTTATTTGGGGCTGTTAGGTTTGTGAAGAATCTTCTTCCTGTTTTAGGCTGTGCGCACGTGTTCAGCCAATCTTCTTTACAGTTGTTTTTGATTATTTGTTTTATTGTTAACATATTCAATGGTTGGTCAATTTATGGCATTTTTGCTCCTTTCTTTGCCATTCTATCAGCTACTTCATTCAAAGTGATGATTATGTGGTCAGATATCCATTGCATGTAGATTTCTGTTCCATACAAGTTCATAATTTTGTGGCATGTTTCTTGAACCTACTGGATAGTACTGATTGAGTTGGTTTTCCAGTTTTCTATTGCCAAGAGGGCAGCCTGCGAGTCTGAGAATACTACAACATCATTAGGTTCTATTTCGTTTGATTCAAAAAGTTCAAAGATTCTAGTTAGGGTTTTCTGGATGGCAACTACTTCAGCTTCGTAGTTTGTGCACCAGGTACCACAGGGGCCTGCAATTTTGATGGGTTCTTCTGTATTGGGTGGGATGATTATGGCCCCACAACCAGCATTTATGGCTGCTTTAAAAGCTGTTCCATCTGTGTAACCATGGATAATATCTTCTTCATATTGGCAGATGGTTTCTATGGCAAGTGTTTTCAGCAGTGTAGGTTTGAGGCTTTTATTTGCTGGGTGCAGAAGGTTTGTACGTATGATTGGTATTTTTAGTTCTATGTGGGGTGGTAAGTCAGGTACAGCTTGAATAGGCAGTCTAGTCTCTGGTATGCAGTGCTTCCCTGAAAGCTCTTGGTACCGTCTAGTGAAGGAGGTCTTTTTAATTCGGTTCTTGGAGTTGTGGTTGGTGATAACATTTTTGCAGGGATCATCCTTGTCTGCTCGCAAGAACCTTTCTGCTGTTAGGATAACTGATTTCTCTCTCCTTAGTTCTAGGGGCTCCACATTGGCGGAAATCTCACATGCGCTGGTTGGGGTAGTTTGCAAGTCTTCACAGATGAATCTGAGTGCCTGGTTTTGTATGCGATCTAGTTTCAGTCTAAGTGTTGGGCTAGCATTGGCTTGCAGGGGTACAGAGTAATCCATAACTGAGTGCACGCATCCCAAGTACAGTTGTCGTAGGGTGCACTGATTGGCTCCCCAATCAGTGCTTGCCAATCGCTTCATGAGGTTCAGCCTTCTAGAGGCCTTTGCAATTAGAGACTTAACATGTGTTTTGTATGAATCTGGTATCTAGCTGTATCCCCAGATATGTTGGATTGTTCTCTTTAGCTAGCTTTGTATCAACAAGTTTTAAATCCAGTTCTCTTCTTACTGTTTTGTTGCTGAGTGTGAATATAGTGTAGACTGTCTTACTGATGTTGATCACCATGTTCCACAAACTGCAGTAGGTAATTAGAGCAGCAGGTGCACGGTTTAGTTTCTTTTGCAGTTGTAAAGGGGACTTCCCTCCTGCCCATAAGACTAGGTCATCAGTAAACAGGGCGCTGGGTAATTAAAGGTGGTCTGCCAGGTCGTTTATGTATATGAGGAAAATGGTGCAGCTTAGGGCCGAGCCTTGTGGGAGGCCTTCTTTGATTGTTCTTTTTCCTGATGTTGTTCTGCTGAACGTTTTGAAAATGGTTAGATTTGTGAGGATCATGCAGGCCTTATTGGGATTGACTTTGGAGCCAGTTTCCTCGCACCATTTAAACACCTCCTGTAGTGTTCCATGTAGGCTATTAACTATTTCCTGTTGGTCAGAGCCAGTTCTATAAATGAGTATGTCATCAGCAAAAGTCAGTGTTCGTCCCAACCCAGTTGGCTAAATGATGGCTGCGTTTGCTGTATAGATATTAAAAAGCACCGGTGATAGTGAAGAACCCTGAGGTAGTCCCGGGCAAATGCGCATTGGGTCTGATGTCCATGTTAGCAAGCGAAATGCCACTGATCTCTCAGCTGCTATCCATCTTGTTAGCCAAAGGTTAACACCGCAAGTTCATTAATGTTTCAAAGCTCACACTGTTATAAGCATCCTCTAGGTCAATTGCTACAGCAACCGTTTATTATTTACACTGGAACCCCTCATACACAACATAAGCAAAAGTTCCAGCATTACCCCATGTCACTTTCATGGGCCTATAGCTTCCAAGAGTATCAGGTAGGATCTGTGCATTTTTGAGGTAATTCATTATTTTCCGTGCTACTATCTTTTCTAGTAGTTTACCATGGACATTCTGCATTGTGATAATTCTATAGCTGCTGAGAAGTGTGGAGTCTTTACCAGATTTAGGAAGTGGCCATAGGTAACTATGTAGCCAGTCTTCCGGCACCTCAGCATTTAGTATGCTGGTGTTGAAATCACTCACCACATTCTTAATGCCTGTGTCATCAAGTTGTTTTATGTGGTGATGCTGTACACCATCAGGACCCAGGGCAGTGTTTCTACAGGTTTCTAAAGTGCACACAACGTCTCCTTCGGATATGAGGTCGAAATATATGTCGCCTCTTCTGTCGCTTTCCAGGATTTGGTCTTTAATTTCTTGGCAGGCAGCTTTATCACCTTTATCTGTCTGAGTAATATAACGCTCAAGTAATGCATGGCCCTTTTCAGCATCTGTCTTCAGGCTTATCCCTGTCGAGCTGAGAATATTAGACATTTGTTGGCTTGTACTTTTCCTACTCATTCTTCGATGTAAGGACCAGAATTTCTGTAGTGTTTTGTCAGTGTCCACCTGTGTCACAAAGGCCTACACTCACTTTGTCCTTGGCTTCTCTTGCCAAGCCCTTGAAGTTATTGATGGCTCTTTGCTTGTTCTCCTTAAAATCTTCATCACTCATTGTCATTCTCTTTCGTGCTATTCGCCATGATTTTGTCGCTCTTTCCTTTTCCAGCCATGCTGTCTCGACTGTCTCATTCCACCAGGGTGGTTGTGTAAAAGGTATGCAAGTTGTCTTTTGTTTTGCAATTTGACGCAATATGTGCACAGGGCTCTACTACTGTCACGTGGGCCTGTATGATACTGGAAAGTCTGTTTCTGTTTCCTGTGTCTGGTGGTCTTTCTCTTCGCAATGAGGACTACACAGGGTAGGTGATCACTTTCTTGAGCTTGCAATACATCCCAACGTGCAAAGGTGGTGGCAGCACAAGAAATCAATTCCAGATTTATGACACCATCAGTATCCCCTGGTTTAGATGCTAGTCTTGTTGGGCGATCATCATTTAAAATGGATAGGTTTGAGCTGAGTAAAGCCTGGCTCAAGGCAACACCATGTCTATTTCCGTGGAGTTCCCTCACCCCATAGATGTAGCATTAAAATCACAGGCAATGAAGCACATCTTGTTAGGTTCTTTGGACAATTTAGTCAGGAACTCCCAGCTACCCTCTTCCAAAAAGCGATAGACGTGGGCATATAAATTGAAGACTTGTCATTGTTGACCACTTATATGCAGTACAATCCCATGCAATTCTGCATCCTCATTAGAATGGAAACTTGTATCTAGCCATGCACGAGACCAATTTAATGGCGAATACTGTTTGTCAATTGCCCAGGTTACAGATGTTACACAAATCTGGGTGGGCCTGGCATACGAGGGCAAGCAATTTATGTGAAAAATGAACTCTCTCAAGCTGAAAGTTAATGAATGAATATGTAAGATGCAACAGAACTGTATACACGTATATGTACAATATATAACACATCAACTGGCCAACTAGCTGCAGGCAGCCAGACATGACTTTGTGAATGCTCCCAGGCACACCTGAACACTCACACCACATCATACATGAAAGGATAACAAGAAAACCACAGTATCAAAGAAAAGTATTAATTTTTGCTGCTACATTTTTTGAACAGGTAGAATATAACAGACAAAATAAAATAAGTTAAGATCTTCCTTAATTAAAAATGCACAAAGACTCATATACAAATAACCATTTTCAATCTCAGACTAAAATCTCATGACAGTAAGGTACTTCTGTGTTAGATTTTACTGGTTTGAAAGATAAACTGTTACTGCACACAATAGGTATACACAAACCTAAAAGATAAAAATATTGTTTTAAAATGAATTATTTCTTGTCAGGAGTTACCTTAAAATAAAATCAAATGTTGTAATAAATCACTGACAGATGTATACAATTAATAATGAATAGTAGTGCATACAGGATGCCTGGTACATCATTCATGTGAAAAAACTGACTAAGGTTAGCTATCATCATAGAAACACCATACAACACAACTTGTTTTATCTTAAACACATAATAAACATAGAAAGACCATTCATTACCACAGTTAATGACAAGCAAAATACATTTTGTATTGAAAACACCTCTGGACTCCACTAAATATTTGACAATAATTTTGCAAAAATATAGTAATGTTGTTCTCACCATATGAAAGCAGTAATCATGCCAGATGATTTAACAACTGAGTCATTTTTAGCAGATTTTGTACAGTCAGAACAGCCTCTATTATGAGCCTAAAAGACAAACAAAAAATTTTCCAACACAGCTGAATTAAAAAGCAAAAGATATGCCAGGATACCCTTCCTCATAGCTAGGAGTAATAAGAATCATGGGGCATAAATTACAAGAAGATACATTTTTTGAGGGCTGGCAATAAGACACATACAAGAGACACTAGAGCTAACCTGACCACATTCTCAGACCAGATCCTGGATTTCATCAACCGAATCACTTATACAAAGGACATGTGAAGGAATGAGAACAATGCACACATGAAGGGATGAGAATAATGGGCTTGTGACAGAATGTGTATAAAAGACATGTGACAGAATGAGTATAAAGGACATGTGACAAACTGAGTATGAAGGACATGTGACAGAATGAGTTTGAAGGACATGTAAAGGACATGTGCAGGAATGAGTAGAAAGGACATGTGAAGGAATAAGTACAAAGACATGTAAAGGAATGAGTACAAGGGCATGTGAAGATGTGAAGGAATGAGTACAAAGGACATGTGAAGATGTGAAGGAATGAGTATAAAGGACATGTGAAAGAATGAGTACACAGAACATAGACTCTGATGGACAGACAAGACTAAGACTGTTGGAATCTGGCATCAAACGTAATACTAACAGGGATGGACGAACGAGGGGATGCATCCGGCATGTATACAACAAGCGCTACAGGAACAATTAACATTCATACCCTTTGACATTTGCTGTGGGAGACAGCGCCTATGGGGTTGTCCACAGTGCAATGACGTCGATTCTGATCAACAATAACAATCTCAAGGAAAGAGACAGAGATCAGGCATAGACTGCTGAAGGATAGAGAGGTCAGATACGGACACCTGAGGGAAATATAGAGGTCAGATACAAACACCTGAGGGAAAAAGAGAGGCCAGGCAGAGGATTTTGAAGGAAAAAGAGAAAGACATACCAGACAAAGATTAATGAGAGGGCAGATACAGACTCCTGAAAAAAACAAACCTATACCATTTATGGATTCTCCAGGGACAGATAATGAGGTCACACAGATTCCTAAATAAAATAAAGAGAGGACAGGAATAGACTGACAAAATGTGAGAGAGGTCAGATATTGACTCCTGAAGGAAATAAAGAGAGGTCAGGAATAGACTCCTGACAAAATGTGAGAGAGGTCAGATATTGACTCCTGAAGGAAATAAAGAGAGGTCATGAATAGACTCCTGACAGAATGTGAGAGAGGTAAGATATTGACTCCTGAAGGAAAGATAGAAAGAGGGACCAGAGATGGACTCCACAATAAAAGATAGAAAGAGACTACATGCAACCTCAAGAAAGAAGGAGAAATGGGCTAGATATGGACTTAATGAAGATAAGATAAAGAGAAGCCATGCAATGATTTCTGAAGATGTGAATAAGGAAAGTCAGATTAGGAATCATACACAAGAAAATACTGAATTTAAACAAAAGTAGAAAAGCCTCTCTCACAAACACAACAAGGACATGAAAAGCATTGAGACTTGTTAAAGTGAGTAATAAGTGCTGTGAATATCACTGCAAAAATAAATACTTACAATAAGTACATCAATCTTGGAAAAGCCTTAATATACATCAAAATTAATAGACAGCTATATTTGTTGTAAATAAAGATCACAGGAAAATGTCCTTCATGACCTTAAATAAAACAATTCTAACATAGTCAATGATAAAAGAGAGCTCCACAAATCAGTGTGGGATCCTCTTTCATGGGGGCTTTTTCATCAAATAATTAAAATTTCCCATGAAAACAATACCAACATTTAAGAGGATTCTGAACTGGTTTCTTAAAACTTCACCAGTTCAAGCAACGGAACAGAAATAACAAATACTTCAGATAAAAAGCAACTTAGCACCACGGTAACCTCAGAGCATAGCTGTAAACTCTAGTTTAACAAATGAATTTAAAAAAATAAACACAGGAAAAATAATGTTTACTGACTTTCTAATTCACTAAAAAATTTGCTTAGGTTCAGAATTTATGCATTCTAAACACAAAGGCATCACCAAATATTTTGTTCTTTTCATGTAGTTATGTTTTATACAGTACGGACAAAAATAGGAGTCATGTCACATGCAGGTTAAGATAAACCCTGCTGTGTTTACAACTACTGCGTGTGACCCATTTCACCAATTCACTGGCTGACTAGATTGTGACACCACGTCAAAGAGTCCATTTGGCCCGCTGAGCATGGATGTCACTGCGAAGGTTCTGAGCAAAGCAAATTCCCAGTATCTGCAGGAGTGCCAAACCCACTGCTACACCTGCAACAGGGATGAGATTTGTCTCCAGCCACCTCTCTCCTGCTAGGATACAGCCAATTGTATAAATCTTGGTGCTTCTGTCAAATTCCTGCAGTTAAAGAAGATAAAGACTTTGATAAACCAGTAAGTAGTAAAAGGTTGCCAATAAAATGAACCGTCTGTTTATGACGGTAAACAAAACTAGGTTTACATAACTGTTATACTGTACCACTGTGTATCAGCGTGTAGTTGAAGTGAAGAATATTTGGACATGTGTTCGATGTCATCCAAATAAGTCAACAACTTCGTTAGGATTAGGATAAGGGTTAGGATTCCTAAACGTAACTCTAACCCCTTGTTACTGCGTCTCTGAATTCTTTTTTTTAAGGCCTCAGTGTCTTCTCAAGTTCATTGACCAAGTTAGGGGAACAGGTAATAATCATGATACACTGTCACATAAACATACTGGAATCATCAAATCAATAAGCTGATTACAGCAGTACCAAACTTCATTAACACGGCACAATGTGAAGATAACAGAATTCTTATAGCACAGATCAAGTGAACACAAAATTTCTTGTGGACCAATAGGAACAGAAGTTACTTCGGCACATATACACAGCTGCCCTGTCTAGTTCCCGTGGGGTCTCTAAAGAGACAGGGGGTCGGTGAGGCTAGGAGGTTTGGCGTCCGTCTAGAATTCTAGAGGTACCAAGTTCGATTCCTAGTAGAGGGAATATAATTTATGGAAATTTTTTTCAGAACCAGTGGTCCTAATGATGTCATACTTCCTCCTGGTCTCATGGGTAGTGAGATTGGATGCCTAGCCTTTTCAGATAAGGGCAAAAAAATAGGAGGTCCCGTGTGCAAGTTGCGAATGTTAAAAATCCCACGGCAGTTGGAAATCGGAAAGAGTAGGTTGCAATGCCACTGCATTGGCAAAATTAAAAAATTAGAAACCTACCCACCAAATATATTTATAGAATGTGATTCCTACATACACACATTGGGATTCCTGCCAGTGCTACAGAGTTCATGCACTGTGCTGAGATCCTCCTTGTGTGATCTAAGGGAGGACATAGGAGCACCGATGGAGTTGTCCGTGTGCAATGAAGACAGTCCTTTCAAACCAAACCAAACCTCTAAAGAGGCAAATAAGGAACAGGACTGCTGCACCCTCAGGCATATCATACACAGTGACTAATATGAGGTTGCACGTGGGGTTCCAACCTCATGTAAAATAACTTGCCACATAAACTACAACTGCAGGAGCAGGTGAATGCTTGGAGCAATTTTCCTGCATGAGGACCAGCTACAGCGGTGGTTCCATGCTCCGTAAGGAAAATGATGATGATATAAATAGGTGCACACTCCAGTATACATAAAAATTATCCCAGCTTTCACAAGGCTATAATGCTGTAGCCACTTCCATCACTAATGGCTTTGATCACCAAACTGTTACTATGAACACATCACACAACCACTTCTTTCCTCATCCACCTCTCATAACTCTTTCAATCTGAATTATTCTAACAAACTCACTTGATTGCACTAATACAGAAGAGAAAGTTAACAGTTTTCTCTGCGCCAAATTTTGAGCTAACGCAATTCACACCAGTAAACACAACAGTGTGAAATGCTCACCATAGTAAACAACGCAAAGACCTCCACATTCCCTTTCCAGACTATTCTCAGTCACTCCTCTCATGCAACAATAACATTTGCCAGAATTGTTATTATCATGTTTGGCATGTTTTTCTCATGTCATTCTATGTTCAAGTCAGAATATTAATCAAAAGAATGACAAAACTGACATATGGTAGCACAATGTGATAAGTTCCTGCCATATCTTTCACTGTCATCATAATTTCCACTGATACAAAGATATCACTACACTTTTTCGCACAAAAAGACACCACTAATTACTGAACAGAATGAATAAAGCGAGAAAAGCCTTTGCTAGTCTCAACAACATTTGGAAGTCTTCCCAGTACAGCACAAACACCAAATTAAGACTGTATGAGAGCTGTGTACTTTCTGTGCTTTTATATGGCGCAGAATGCTGGAGAGTAACAGAGAAGAAAATGTCAAAAGTGTCCTCCTTTCACACAATCTGTCTAAGGAAAATTCTCTGAATCTTTTGGCCGAATACTATCACTAACCAAGAACTACTTACTCAGAGTAACCAAGAGGACATGCACACCATCATAGCTGGCAGACGCTGGAGTTGGGTTGGCCACATCCTCAGAAGAGACCCCGATGCCATCACAAGAACAGCTATGTTATGGACCCCCGAAGGAAAGCGAAAGAGAGGCAGACCAAAAACAACATGGCGAAGAACTGTGGAAGCCGAGATGCAAAGAATGAACTAGAGCTGGGGCACTGTACGAAGGATGGCCGCCAACTGAACACAGTGGAAGCAGTTTGTTGCTGCCCTCCAAGACGCCAACAGGCGTGATGGCCACTGACTGCTTTGACAGTCTGCAGCTAAGGATCAAAGAAGAAGAAGAAGACACCACTAGATACTGCTACACTTCTTTTCACAACAATATAGTCCTACACTTATTCTCATAACAAGATACTGCTTCACCTCTCATAACAAGATCCAGCTACACTTCTTCTAACATCAAAATCCCACTACAGTTCTCGTGGCAAGACCCCACTACACTATTTCTCACTAAAAAAATATTACACTTCTTCTTACAAGATACCACCGTACTTCTTCTCACAACAAGGTATTGCACTTTTCATAAGATACTATAACATTTCTTCTCACAACAAGATAGATCACTTCTTCTAACAACAAGATGCCACTACACTTCTGCTCACAACAAAATACCATCAAACTTCTTCTAATAACAAGATGCCACTTCACTTCTCACAACAAGATACCATCACACTTCTTCTCATCACAAAATATTATACTTCTCACAACAAGATACCACTATACTTCTTCTTACAACAAGATATTATACTTCTCACAAGATACCCCTACACTTCATCTCACAACAAGATACCATCACACTTCTCACAAGATACTACACTTCTCATAACAAGATACCACAACACTTCTTCTCACAACAAGATACCCCTACATTTCTACTCACAAGATATTACACATCTCACAACAAGATATCATTACACTTCTTCTTACAAGATACCACTATCTATCTTTCACTTTTCAACTCCCAAATGAGCATAGTCCTTCAACAAACGTTCGCCAAGTCTTCCTGTCCCGTGCCGTCTGCTCAAGGTCTTTCCATGTCTTCTTCATCCCTTTCATGTCTGTCTCCAGTTCTCTTCTCCATGTGTTCTTTGGTTGTCCTCTACATCTCTTACCCTGGGGATTCCTGAACAGGGATTGTCTGAAAATCTATCAACTATCAACAGGTGTTCTCAATGGGTGTCCTAACCATCTCCAGGGGCTTCTTCTCATTTCTTGTTTCATTGCCACTTGCATAGTTAACGAGATACCACAACTGTACATGTTTATTTTTTCCATTCCATGACTTTTCTTTATCCATTACATGTCTGTCTCCAATTTCTTTCTGTTTTTTTTTTTTTTTAGGTCTTCCTCTACTTCTCTCATCCTCACGATTCCTGACATATAGCCTACTCATATATACTACTCATATCATTACTCATATTTCCATATATATATATATCGATCGTTTTGGGCCAAACCTTAGCTGATATCTGCATCGTTAGATTCGGCAAGATGATTGGCCACATGAATAAAAAAATCAACCAATGAAATCAAGCTGCCTATTTTCAATTGATGCAGGATTTGCGAGAGTCTGTGTGGCGTGTCGTTCATTCATCATTCTGCGCTAATGCTGATGGCAAGTTACTGATAATATTAACAATTATGTTGCATTGAGAATAATTTATTTTTTACGGCTGCTTATAAGCAACAACAACAAAAAATACCACTACATATTACTTGATTTCACTAAATAGTGTAGAATCAGCATAAGAAATGTACATCTGAATAATAATATAATCATCTCATCTCAACCCGTAACCCGTCATGGGTCGTAGGGGTGCCATGGTGGAAGCATCAGCAGACAGGGTCCTCCACTGTTCTCTATCCTCAGCATTGCGTACAAGTGTGGGGAAAACCATGACCTGTCCATTCTTTGATTATATCAGCCTAGGATTTTCTTTGCCTTCGTCTTCTCCGTTTATCTTCGACTGTTCCCTGGAGGATCATTTTCGAAAGGGAGTCATGACGAGTTACATGCCCAAACCAGGCAAGCTTTTGATGTTTCACTACTGACAAAAGTGGTTCTTGGTGGCCTGCATACGTAGGCTTACCATACATCCCGGTTTGCCCGGGACTGTCCTAGTTTGAAGTTAAGGTCCCAGCGTCCCGGCCAGTTTGTCATTTTGTCCCGGTTATTTGGAAAAAATTAAAAAGTGCCGAATATACACAAAGTCAAAGAGTGCAGCCTTGGAAAATGGCAATTAGGCAACACGAAAACCCGACTTTAACACTGGCCTAGTACGCAGCGTCGCAAGTCAGTTGCGCAGCCGCTGCGCATGCGCAATCTTAGTTGAGTTCTGTCAGATTGCGTAGGTAATTTACTCGAGTCAGTGTTTGTTTTCGGCGTGTTGTTTGCGATTATTTTTTACTGTACATTAAATTAATTTAACCCCCAAAATGCCAAAAAGAAACTGTGTATTTACGGATGAATTAAGAAAGGATTATCCATTTTTGAAAAAAGTTTGTGGTCATATTGACAAAGTGAAATGCGAACAGTGTTCTTCAGAATTTTCGGTGGCTCATGGTGGGCGTTCGGACATCAAAAATCACTTGAAATTTGCGAGAAATAAGGCTAGTCTAGCAGCGGCAGGAACTTCCTAAAAAATATTGTCATATTTTAAAAGTGCAATCCATGTGACAAAGAATTTTTAATAGCTGCTAAAGAAGCAACTTTTGCATTTCATGTTGCTATTCACAATCTCAGCTTCAAGTCTGCCGATTGTTCATCTAAATTGATATCAAAGTTTTTTTAAACAAAGTTTACACTAGCCAGAACAAAATGTGAAGCTGTCATTGTTAATGTGATTGAGCCATTGTTGTTTCAGCAACTTTGTGAAGATTTAAACAAAACAAATTTTGTGACAATATCAATTGATGCTTCCAACAGGAAAGAAATTAAAACTGTGCCATGTGTTGTGCGGTATTTTGTACCAGATTGTGGAGTAAAAGTTAAACTTTTAGACTTTCAATCAATTCCCTGTGAAACTGCAGAAATATTGACAAACTATTTGATGTCAGTTATCAAAAACCATAATATAACCAAAAAAATGTTTGGATTTTTTGGAGATAACTGCAATACCAATTTTGGAGGTGTAAAACGGAGAGGAGAAAACAATATTTACAGTCGAGTGAAGAAGGAACTAGGAAGAAATATTGTGGGCATTGGTTGCAGTGCTCACATCACTCACAACTGTCTTCAAACAGCAGTTGATGTTCAACCTATTAAAACAGAAGCTTTAGTGGTCAAAATTAATAAATATTTCCACATTTATACGGTTCGAGTAACTCAACTAAAAGAGTTCTGTGAATTTGTAGATGTCGAGTATAAAAAGGTTCTTCAACATGGCAACACCCTTTCGCTACTTCCAGCTATCGACAGAATACTTGAAATCTATGAGGGACTGAAATCATATTTTATTTCACAAGAACACTGTCCATTGTTGATAAAACAGTTCTTTGATAATGATTGTGGTGAAATGTATTTGTGGTTTGTGCAAGGGCAACTCACATTGTTTAACAAATCTACCTTGATTATGGAAAGTACAAAAGCAAGTGCAACTGATATTGTCATTGAACTTAGAAAATTGAAAAAAAATCTTGAGGAAAGGCGTGATAATAAATTTATACCTCAAGAAGCAAAAAAGCTTTTTAGAATACTGGAAAATAATGGAAGTTTTAATATTAATACAATCCTACAAGAGTTTACAAAATTGTGTGACCGATGTCTTTCTTACATTGAGCTATGGGAAAACAGTTTTGGTGGAGCAGAATCTTTTATTTGGATAAACAACAATGAATTAACATGGTCTGAAATTGAAGCACCAGGTGAAAAAATTAATGAAACTCTTGCAAATAGTGCAATAAACTTGGATGAACTATTTGATGAAGTGGTGATTGCAAAAGGTTTTTGGTCTGCAAACTATGACATTTGGAAAGATACAAGTTGCGAAGAAAAATGGACACAACTATTCAGTCATTTCAAAGAAAAGATTGCCCAATCTTGTCCAAATTATAGAATACATTTTCAGCCTGCCAGGCACATCTGCACCTGTTGAAAGGATATTCTCAATAATGAATAACATATGGTCTGAAGAAAGAGGTAGAATGGCTGAATCAACTGTAAAAGCTTTATTGCGCTGCAAAGTTAATTGTGAACTAAATTGTAGTGAATTTTTCGACGCGATTAAAAATAACAAAGAATTTTTACAGAAAGTTCACGCTAGTGATAAATATTAATAACTTTTTAATAATAAGTTATGTTCAGTTAAGAGTAATTACAAATTATTACTACATAATTGTTGTTTTTTGTTAACCACTCCATTACTTAGCCTTTTTGAATCATAAGTACTTAGCTGAATATACTTCTCTCTTTCTAAAATCGCATAGAAGGTGCTCACTTTCTGTTTCGAGCAAACTCTCGAAATTGTCCCGGTTTGAGAAAAAAATATTACGTGTTTATTTTCTCTCTAACATAGACATTTGTTTTGTGCTCTTTATAGCAAATGAGCAAAATTCTTCAATAACATTTATACTCGAAAGCATGAATCCTTTGCTCCGTATCTGTAGTGAGTGTCCAGCCCTCACACCCATACAAGAGAATAGATAATACAAGTGATTTGTATAATTTGATCTTCACAGGAAAACTGATGTTACTTTTCCAGATCACATTCAGCTTTGTCTTGGCAGCTGAGGCCATCTCAAGTCTTGTCTTGATTTCTTTACTTGGTCTTCCATCACTTTATATAGTGGACCCCAGATATTTAAAGGTGTTCACTTCTTCTAACTTTTGCCCATTTAACATAATGTAGATTGCAAAGAGGTCGACCTCCGACTGATATGGATGTTTTATAGTCGTAGAGAGTCTCCTGCATAATATGCTCTAGATATACGCACATTCCTGCCAAACTCCTACAGTTGTTTTGAAAAATTCTCCAATGTCACTGCTTGCAAAAACAGCACTGCTTGCGTCCTTGTCTAGTGCTTCAATGGTATCTATGATCTTGGTTTCAAAATTTAATTTTCTCATTATTTGCCATAAGCCTTCATGCCAGACTCGACCGAAGGCTTTTGTGAAGCCGATGAAGTTATGGTATAAATCGTGTTGATGCTGGAGATGTTTTTTGATCAGTAATCTAATATTAAAGATTTGTTCTGAGGTACTTCTTACTTACTTACTTACTTAGTCGTTCCCCTTCTACCGTGAGGTGTAGAGGTTTGGAAGAGAGAGCGCCAGACCCTTCTATCAGCTGTCTTCTTCCTGGCCTGGTTCCATTCTAGTCCTCGGTCCTTCAAAGATTGTCTAATGTTGTCCTCCCAGCGGACTCTGGGTCGTCCTGGAGGTCTGGATCCCTGGCTCTTTGTTTCCCATGCTTGTCGTGGTAGCCGATCTTCTCCCATTCTGCAGACATGGCCAAACCATCTTAGTTGGGACTGTTCTATTTGGGTCTGCAGCGGATGGGATTTTGGGCCTTGACGGATCGTCTGGTTGCGGACCATGTCTCTTCTTGTTACTTCAACCACTTTCCTCAGATACCTCATTTCTGAGGTTTGGATCTGGCTTTTGTGGGTTGTAGTCATTGCCCACGACTCGCATCCATATGTCAAGACTGGGACATAGGTGGAGCGGTATACAGCCATCTTCGTTTTCTTACCAACCTCTTTCTTGCTGAGGAATCCACGATTTATGGCCTGAAAAAGTCTCCCAGCCGCTGCTTTCCGAGTGGCCAACTCTTCTTTGATGCCTCCCTTTCGGTCTATAATAGCTCCGAGATATTTAAAGTGGTCGACCTGCTCCAGGACCTGTTCTCCCAACTTAATCTGATGTTTTCTTTCTTCTCGTGATATCACCATGGATTTTGTGTTAGAGCTGCTTATGACCATCCCTCTCTTCTCCAGCTCTTCCTTCCAGACTTGCAGGTTGGATTGGAGATGTGCCTCTGATTTAGCAATCAGGGCAACATCATCAGCAAATGCCAGCTCCGAAATATAGACCTGTCTCATCTTCCAGTACCCCACTGAATACTTTCTTGTTCTCTCCTTACATGCCTTGATGACATCGTCCATAAGGAGTATGAAGAGGTAAGGTGATAGGATATCACCTTGTCTTACACCAGTGGTGGTCCTGAACTCTTCTGACTTATGGTTTGCTGTCCTCACATAATTTCTGCAAGACTTGTAGAAGCTCTGTATAGCATGAATCAGAGGTGCTGGAATATTCTTCCTTGCCAAACAGCCCCAAAGTTTGCTCTAGGGGACCCTGTCAAACGCCTTTTCCAGATCTATGAAACAAAGATGGATCTCACTCTTATACTCAAGGGCCTTTTCACTCAGCTGTCTGAGTGTGAAGATAAGATCTTGAGTACTTCGGTTTGCTCGGAATCCGCACTGGACCTCATCCAATTGTGGCTCAGCTAGGCGTCGGAGTCTCTGCTCTAGCATTCTAGAGTAGATTTTACCAGGGACACTGAGAAGGGATATGCCTCTATCATTTCCACATTGTCGATTGTCACCCTTTTTGAAAATTGGTGTTATGATGGCAATCTCCCAATCCTTTGGTATGGTCTTGTTGCACCATGCTGCCTGTAGGACCTTTAAGAGTAATAGGTCGCCTGATGCTCCCATGTACTTAACCATTTCTGGTGTTGTACCATCATGCCCTGCTGCTTTGCCCATCTTGATTTTCTCTAGTGCTGCCCTCAGTTCTTCCATCTTTATGTCATCTTCACCATCATTGGTTTCCTCTTCTGTGTCAGTGGTTATCATTTCTGATGCTTCATCATGCTCACCATCCAGGAGTTCTGAGAAATATTCTTTCCATCTTTCCATTACTTCCTTCGGGGCAGTAAGCAATTTGCCTTGCTTGTCCTTTATAAATTTGAGAGGGCATTGTTTTTCTTTCCTCATGTTCTTTAGGGTCTTATAGAACAATTTCTGGTTTTCTTGTGCATCTTTTTCTAGCTTTTCTCCAAATTCTTCCCAGGACTTCTGTTTTGCTGCTAGCACTTTGTTCTTTGCTTCTGTTCTGAGTGTCACATATTCTCTATATTTTTCCATTTGTCCTGTTGTGTTTTTAGCTCCTAAGTATTGTTTCCATGCCATTTTCTTTTCTCTTATTTTCTCTTTGACTTCCTCTGTCCACCAAGGTGTCCTCTTTCTCTGGTTCCCAAGTCGGACTTCACCGCATGCTTCTGCAGCAGCTGTCTTTATGATATCCTTGAATTTATTCCAGAGGGTTTCCAAGTCATCAGGTCGTTCTTCTGTGTTGCTCACTGCTGTAGCAATACGCCCCTGATATCTGGTCTTAATTTCTGGCTCTCTCAGCTTGTAGGTCCTAATGCTCATTTTTCCTGCTCGTTTACTTGGTTTCTTGCGTGATGTTGGGCAGTTCCTAGGCTGAGCAACTCTTTCAGTTGTTCGTTTGATTGTTAGCAGGTAGTGATCACTTCCAATCTCTGGCCCCCTCCAGACTCTTGCATCTCGGACATATCTGAATGAGCTTCTCCGAACAATGGCATAGTCGATCACTGACTTCTCATTCTTGGTTGGTTCACATCTAGTGTATGCATGTATGCGCTTATGGGGGAACTTTGTGTTTGTAATGATCAGATTCTGCTCACTGCAGAATCTAAGGAGTCGCTTTCCATTGTCATTGAGAGTATCTTCTCCATATCTTCCGATAACTCCACCCCATCTAGCATGGTCATTTCCAACTCTGGCATTAAAATCTCCGAGCATAATAACTTCATCTAGGCAGTCATCCACTGTCCTTTGAAGCAGCTCGAAGAATTCCTCCTTGACCTCTGCTCTCTCATCCTCATTTGGCCCATACACTATGACCAGGTTGACTATGGTTTCTCCTTCTTTTAGTTTTACAACCATAATGCACTCCGAGACAAAGTTCCATCCCTTGATACTATCTTTTTGATTTTGGGCCACAATGCAACCCACGCCCCCTTTAGCTCTTTCAGATATGGGTACACCACTGTAGAGCAACGTGTTGCCATCGAGATCCATGACTCCTTGTCCTTTTTTCTTCGTTTCCGTTATAGCCAGGATTTCTAGTTTTGCTTTCCTCATCTCTTCCACCAGCTCCTCTTCCTTCCCATTTATACTTCTTGTGTTCCAAGTTCCATAAGTCGTAGTCCGTAGTCCGTTCCAGTTCGTCGCCTTTAGAATCAGTCCGGTTTTCTCTCTTGTAGTTCGCGTAATCATGATTTAAAGCAAACAGGTGATTGGCCTGTTGTGCCTTTGCATGGTGGAGGGGCTGCCTCCTTACGGCCTCCATGCAGGCCGCCCTCCTCCTTTTTCATCCGGGCTTGGGACCGGCATTGGCGGAGTTGAGGTACTTCTTTTTGGTCTAAAACCAGCCTGTTCATCGGGCAAGATTTCTTCTGATTTCTGTTTTATTCTGTTCAAAAGTATCACTTTACATCATCATCATCATCATAACCCTCCACTCTCAAAGGAGCATAGGCCTTCAACAAACACATGCCAAGTCCTCCTGTCATGTGCCATCATCTCAAGTTCTTTCCACGTTCTCCTCATCATTTTCACCTCTGTTTCCAGCTCTCTTCTCCATGTGCTTCTTGGTCTACCTCTGCCTCTCTTGCCCTGGGGGTTCCAGAACAAGGACTGCCTTGTAATGCTATCAACAGGTTTCCTCAGTGTCCTATCCATCGCCATCGTCTTCTTCTCATCTCTTGTTCCACTGGCACTTGTCTGGTTCTTGTCATCAGTTCCATGTTGGCAACCTTGTCATACCATTTTAATCCTTCTATTCTATGCAAGCACCCATTTATGAAAGTCTGTAGCATCATTTTACTTGGATGACTAATAAGGCTATAATATAATAGGATTTCTGAAACTGAAAAAAAAAATCACAAAAGCAAGGCAAATTTTCATCTTACACTGACCAGAGCCCAGGGAAAAGCTTATTTGGAGTTACTTCTCTTCTAAGATTTAATATAATTTCTTTAAAAACATTATCTGTGATTTTTCTTTGGTAAATATATCATTATTACGATCATCCAGTGAGTTATTTGTATTAAATATACTATTAATATTTGTTGTATTGAGGACTGACACTGAAAGTCATTTGGGTATTTAAAACTGCCAATTAGGCTAAAATGGCTATTTTAATTTTTGAAGCTTGGTAGAGAATAAATTACACTAGCGCCAGTTTATATTTTCATTGTAAATTATGAGTTTAAAAAAAAAAAAATTACTATGATCACGTGATTTTATTATTTTTAAAATTACATCAGATTTTCACTGAAATAATTTGAAACTGCACTGGAAACCTCCCCATTCCAAATTACTTAACAGGATTATATAGTTCAGTTCAATTTTTCTCTTTATTAACAAATAATATAACAATCTCTCTATAATAATAATAACAAAGTAGTAAAATTAGGTGTGACAACAGTGGGACGTCTTCTTTGATGTCATCCTTGTAAGTTGCGAACGTCTTTAGGGTTAAGATTAAGGTTTGGGCTCAGGCTTAGTTTTAGGAGTTCTAACCCTTACCCCTTATTAAGCTGGTCTCTCGCAGCATAGGTGATGGGTTCGATTCATGGTATTGACACGTTTCAGTCTACCAAGCTGTAAATGGGTACCTGTCATTGCACTTGAGTTAGGGAAGAGAACTTGTCACCCCACCTCTCGATGCTGGACCTAGTATAGTAAAGTCTCTAACACTTCACTCCACTAAGGCAGTATCTGCTATGGGACTACCTTCATCTTTACCCCTAATTACTGTGTCTCAGAATTCTTTTATAAGGTCCTATCAAACACAAGATTTCCCAGTCTGTTAGTCTTGGTTGATCAATATATTGGAAATAGACTAAATGATGACCTATCGCATCACTTTTACAGTGTCAAATAAACTTGTTGTTTGGGTTTTAAAACAAGTAAAGACCTGCTTTAAAAGGCAAAGGTAGCATGTCTCAATTATAATGCAGCCCACTGTAAATTAAAATATTTTTACATGAATTAACTCTTTTGATACATTTTTTTCCGTCTTTGTACAGGTTTTTTTGGATTTTTTTGTACTGGTTTGTCATCTCTGAGGGGTGGAATGTATGCATATTTGCTTTTGAGCACTTCAGCATTTCAGATACTCTATTGTTTTCCTAGAGATCTTGTCAGCCTTCCCAGATTTTCCCTGTCTGCCGTTCCCTGCCTCTTTTGTCTTCAGTCTTTCCTGTTGTCACCAGGGTTTTTCACACCATTCTTTATGTGATTGTTGTCAGTGAATGTTAAACGTCTTCTTTTATTACTTTCAGAAGATGAGTATCAACTGGCAGAGTGGTTAGAGTGTTTGCTTCTCGATGCAAAGGTATGAAACCAGGCTGCTTCCGTTTACCCAGCTGTTAATGGGTACCTGACTCTGATCCTGAGTTAGGAAAGACAAAAGCGGTGAGGAAGGGAACCAGTCACCCCCACCTCATATAGAAGGGACTTTGTATGGTGAAGTCTCTAAAACTTCACTTCCCAACGGCAGTAAATGCTATGGAACTACCCTGTATGGTGAAGTCTCTAAAACTTCACTTCCCAATGGCAGTAACTGCTATGGAACTACCTTGTATGGTGAAGTCTCTAAAACTTCACTTCCCAATGGCAGTAACTACTATGGAACTACCTTGTATGGTGAAGTCTCTAAAACTTCACTTCCCAATGGCAGTAACTGCTATGGAACTACCTTGTATGGTGAAGTCTCTAAAGCTTCACTTCCCAACGGCAGTAACTGCTATGGAACTACCTTTACTATCACTTTTTATTTTCATAAAATAACGGGACATTATATCCTGAAAAAAACACACACACAAATGCACCATAGGGAATTCACTCATGTTTTCAGGAACACCAAACGGCGATTTTGTGTGGTCAATACATAAAACAATAAAATAAATTTATGTGATATATTTTCACAAATAAAATGTTACTTTTTTTTTTTAGGTACATTCTCACAAACAAACAACAGCAAAGAGAATTTAAGCTGGTACCATCTCATACAATCACTTGCTTGTGGAAATTTTGAAGCTCTGAGTTTGTTTAACTATTTTGAGGTTCTGAGTTTATTTAACTGCACTGAAGATCTTTATCACTATTAAAACAGTAAGTTCCACAATTAAGTGATTTCATGTTGAGATTTGTTTCACACCTTTTGCTAATAATAAAAGAAATAAAATACATAATCTAAGTTTGGTTTAGGGGAGTTAAGTATCACATTCCTCTATGCATATGATTATGTCTTTTTCCATTTCTTAGCCCAAGTTGTTATTTTGGCATGGCATTCAACTATGAAATATGATTTTTAAGTGACATTGATATGACCAAATGATCTAGTTGTCTTCACTCAAGTAGCACGACATTTTTCCCTATGTGGCGTTTATTTTTTACTTTTACTTAGCCATTCCTCTTCTACCCTGAGGTGTTAAAGTTAGTCAGAGAGCGCACCATGCTATCCTTTCAACTATTTTCCTTTTGACCTGGGTACCAGCCCAGTCCTCAGTACTTCAGAAATTGTCTGATGTTGTCCTCCCAGTGAACTATGGGTCATCCTAGAGGTCTGGACCCCTACTCTAGGTTTCCCATGTTTGTCGCTGATAGATGGTCTTGTCCCATTCTGCAGACATGGCCTAACTATTGCAAATGGGACTGCCCCACTAGGATCTGCAGGGGCTGTGGTTCAAGCATATGAACTATCGTCTGGTTGTTAAACTTGTCCCTCCTTGTTATTTGGATCACTTTCCTCAAATAATTAATTTCTGAGCTTTGAAGCTGACTTTTGTGGGTTGTAATCATTGCCCATGACTCACGTCCTTTAGTTAAGACTGGGACATTGCTGGAGCATACACAAACAGCTTCATCTTCTTGCTAATTTTTATTTCTGCTAAAGAATCTTAGATTTATGACCTGGAAAATTCCTCAAGGTGCTGCTCTTCAGGCAGTCAATTCTTCTTTGACACCTCCTTACCAGTCTATTATAAATTAGCCACATGAGATCACGGCACAGATGTGTCACAACTCAAGTCTGAAGCTGTCGCCATCTTCACTTGCGATGGGCAACTATTATTATTATTATACTACAGTTCCAAGGTATTTTAACTAGTTGACCTGCTCCAGGGCCTGTTCTTCCAACATGATCTGATGTCTTGTCTCCTCTCATGAGATCCTCATTGTTTTTGTCTTGGAGTTGCTGATGACCATCCCTCTTTTCTCCAGCTCTTCCTTCTAGACTTGTAGGTTGAACTGAAGATGTGCCTCTGATTTAGCAATCCTCATCAAATGCCCCTATGTGGAGCTATCAATTCAAATAATTGGAATGCATCTCCAACTGTTCTTTTCTTAAATCTTTGTATAATGTCTTCCAAGGGCTGGAAAATACTAGTATGAACTATTAATATTGATGTTCTATATTCTTACATGTGTTTGAATGTAGTGTATTAGGAATATAAAAAAATAAATTAAAGACAAATAATCATTTGCACTGAATAACATCTACCTCATTTAAAAGCACTTAAAAGCATCTTTTAAAGGCTCAAGAATGTTATTAGTTAATAATAGAGAAATTACAGTTTGTAAAGTATAAAACTTCAGTCAAGTCAACAGACTTCTGTACCACAATGTTCTTGGTTTTAAACCACTCAGAAACAAGTGATCTGATTGAGTACAGCACAAAAGCACATACCATATTTTTAAAATACACCAGAAAAATGCATGGAATAATTATGTGCCATTTTCTGAGTACTTACATGTTTAGCGAGACCTGAGTTATAAATACACATCCGTTACACTAAAATGCTTACGTTTTTCTGAATTTCTTTTTAGAAGCGATCGATATTATGATTGAAAAAAATTTCCGGGCGGCCAAATATTTGCACTGGGATCTGAGAAGTGACTTGTTATTTGATCACGATGCTAAGTAGCAACAAGATCTTGGTATCTAGCGAGACCTGTATCGACATGTTATTTTATCAGGATGCTAACCATGTGGTTGAATTAGATATAAATATTGAATAAGGGCCCGATTTAGACTCTGACAGTGAAACTGATGAAACTGAATCTAGTGAAAGTAATGGTATTGCCGATAGATCAAACGAAGGAGGCTGGTCAACAAGATGTACTCCAGTTGAAATTTGTGACTTAATAGGAGTTCAAATATGTATTACTTAAGATATTTTGATAAAAACATTTAATGAAGCAGCATGTTTATATATGAAGGATACCAGTGTGTGACAGTAATGATGGAGGGTAACACTGACCAGTTTCATAAACCTTTTTTTTTTTTTTTGACTCAAATATAAGTCAGGCGTGCATTCTTTAATTAAGGTCCAAAAAAGGAAAACATTTCTTGATTATTGGGCCCACTTTTTTTCAATATCTGCCTGTTCTATATCTTGTAGTGTGTACAAGATGAGGTCATTCATAACCCTCCACTCCCAAAGGAGCATAGGCCTTCAATAAACACATGCCAAGTCCTCCTGTCACGTGCCATCATCTCAAGTTCTTTCCACGTTCTCCTCATCATTTTCACCTCTGTTTCCAGCTCTCTTCTCCATGTGCTTCTTGGTCTACCTCTGCCTCTCTTGCCTGGGGGGGGGGGAGGTTCCAGAACAAGGACTGCCTTGTAATGCTATCAACAGGTTTCTTCAGTGTGTGTCCTATCCATCGCCATCGTCTTCTTCTCATCTCTTGTTCCACTGGCACTTGTCTAGTTCTTGTCCTCAGTTCCACGTTGGTAACCTTGACATACCATTTTAATCCCTCTATTCTACGCAAGCACCCATTTATGAAAGTCTGTAGCTTTTTGGTGGTTGTCTTTGTTGTTCTCCATGTCTCAGAGCCATACAATAGGACTGACTTCACATTTGAGTTGAAGATTCTTATTTTCGTGATGGATCCGATTTCTCTTGATCTCCATATATTTCCCAATGCAATGAAAGCTCCTCTTGCTTTTTGTATTCTTAGTTTGATATCACTGTCTGCCCCTCCAACTTTGTCTACATTGCTGCCAAGATATGTGTACGATTCTACATCTTGTATTGGTGTTTTTTCAAGTTCAACCCTGTTATCATTACTTGCGTTTATTCTAAGATGAGGTCATTGACCCACAAGTAAACCTGGAGAGTTAGTTATTTTACTTCACAGTTTACTCCTCATAGCCTTTGTTGTTGTTGAGGTATCCACTAAAGCAGTGGGGCTATTCACCCATAAATGAAGGTCAGATATAATTGTAAGAATAGAACTCTTTAAAGACTTTATGGTCCTGTATTAATACGACATGTTATATATAATATCCTACTACTAGTTACTGAAAAAGAAAACAAATAACAAGAAATATCATCTATACAGGCCATCACCATTACTCAACATCATTCATTCATTTCCCGTTTCGCTATTTACGGGAGCTACCACTGCAGCTGAACCCCTTGCAGAAAGACTGCATTTAAATACTCTTGCAGCTGTGATTTTTGTAGCAATCTGTTTTACATGATGAGGTTACCAGCCTCATGCACCTCAAATTAGTCACCTTTTGTGACCTTCCGGAGATAGCAGTAAGCTTATCCTTTCTTAGTCTCCTCGAAGGCCCTGAGAATAACACAGGGCATTAGTAAATGTCAATCAAAGAAATTATGACAGCCTGGACAAATTAAATGAATGCAACCTTATGGACTGACAAGAAAATCACATACTGACAAATTCAAGACATAAAATGTAATGGCTACACACACACAAAATAATGAGTAAGCAGCACAGACCCTTGACTTGAAATAGATGAGAACTGTAAACTATAGAGAGACTATTAAAGATAAAGATGAACAGAAACTGACTACTTGGAAAAAGCCTTTAGGGCTGAGAAAACTGAAGACAAATAAATAACTGGGTAGCATTATAGTGATTATGTGAACACACAAATGAACATTCTTTAAAAATAAATGTTTAATTTAATCAGTTTAGCAACAAATGAATAGCGCTCCTCATTTCATTTCATTTGCATTTTAGGGGCCTCGTCTTGAAATAAATGTTGGACTCCCAGTCTCTGTAGCTTTGTACTCCACAGCAGCCCAGCTGGGGATCACAAAATGTAGACATTTCTATTAAAACTCTACACTAATGGTACTCATTAAAATCTATTACCGGGTAATTTAGAATTGTGACTTATCAGTATACATTCAGGATTGAGTCTGCTTGTTTTCTTGTGAAGAAGTCATGTAGAGCATTAATTTGAGTCAAAAGTGTACATCTTGAAAAAAATGTTGGAATATATCCTAAGAACATGTAAGATTGAAGGAAAAAGAGATAGGACAAGACAAAGAGAGCAAATACTGGACAGTTTGACATTGTGGCATGAAAAGAAGTCAATAGCAGAATTGATAAATTGTACTGGAGACAGGAAGTTGTGGAGAGACATGATCTCCTACGCCACTAGGCATGGTACTTGAAGAAGAAGAATCATGTCAAGATCACGTCAAAAAATCATCCTAAAAATATTTGATGGTGACATCAACATCACTTTCTTTTTCATTCCCTATGGAGCATGGAGCCACTACTGTAGCTGACCCCCTTACAGGAAACCTGTACAAATCATTCACATGCTCTTGTTGCGGTAGTTTCTGTAGCAATGTACTTGACATGCAAAGGTTGCCAGCCCCATAGACAACATCATATATCATATTAATCCCCTTGTACAACATGCCTGAGGTAGCAGTAGTTATATTCTTTCTTTCTCTCATAAGACTACCCCCCCCCCCCCCCCTCTCCCCCCCCCTGCAAAGTGGTACTTATTTGATCATTTTCAACAATTCCACATTGGGAGCCACGGTAGCACAGTGGTTAGTGCACATCCATGGTTCGATCCCCAGTTGAGGTGAGATTTTTTTTAGACCACAAACGGCTCCAGGGTCGACCCAGTCTCATGAATTGGGTACAAGAGCAGCTCTAGGAAGGTTAAGGCAGCCAGCATGATGCTGACCACATCACCCCTAGTGTGCCGATGGTCAAGAAAATATGGGCCTAACACCATATTACAAATATGCCTCAATGGGGGGTGTAACGGGATCCTTTACCTTTTTACACTGGTGACCATGTCGTACCATTTCAATTTTTCTGTTCTAAGCAAGCACCCATTTATGACAGTCTGTAATGTCTTGACTGCTGTTTTTGTTTTTGAGTCATGCAAAAGGACATCTTCGGCACTTGAGAGCTGAAAATTCTTATTTTTGTAATGAATTTGATTTTATTTTCCACAAATTTTTCAATGTAATGAAAGTTCATCTGCCTTCTTTATTCTTATTTTGATGTCACTGTCCATTTCTCCAACTTTTTCAATGTTCCTGCAGAGATATATCTAGGAGTCCACATCTTGTCAGGGTGTTTCACCACAGGCATTTTGAGACATATCCTCAAAGGATCTCATATAATTTCACTACAGAGAGGTAACAGAACAGAAGACAGCTCACCTACCTGCAGTCATGACTCCATGCTCCGTTGGGAGCAACAAGAGAAATTAAATATAACCCTTTGACTGTAGCACAACAACTTAATCTATAGTAATTCTGAAGTCATATTACATTAACTGATTGGTATCTATAGCTGCAACAATGGCAAATCATCATCATCATCACCCTTCAAAATCCCAACAAACGTATACCAAGTTTTCTCGTCTCGTGCCATCAGCTAAAGGCCTTTCCATGTCTTCAGTTCTCTTCTCTATGTGTTCTATGGTCTCACTCTACATCTCTAATCCTGGGGATTCTTGTCATCAGTTCCACATTAGTAATCCTGTCATACCAATTTAATCCTTCTATTCTAAACAAGTACTTTTTTAAATGAAAGTCTGTAGCTTTTTGGTTGTTATTATTGAATGGCAAATAGTTCTAAAGTTACACAGACTAGACCTGTCTGTGAGTGCATATTGGAACAGACTGGTCATACGTCCTGATCTATGAGCTGACACTAACTAGTTTTAGACTGTTTATTCTATGCAAATGTAAATATACCCAGTCCTGCTGGACCCAGTCCACAAGGTTCTTTAGGTCAAGGTCATCCCTGTAGTTCACTATCATGTTTGTTACCTGGGACTGAATTGAGTCTTTCAGCTGAAAGAACAAAAAGATCAATGTAACTAATGAAATAAGTATTCTAGGTTTTGGTTTGTTTACACGAATGTATGATAAACATGCTGAATGCAGTCATTTTTTGAATGTTAAAATTTACCTTTTTTGTATTAAACAGTGTGATAGCACTGTATGCAAGGGATGCATTCCAGAAGAACTAGCATAATTCAAGACTAGTTTTCTCTTAGGAATAAATATTCTTCTTCCTCTTCTTTCTCGTTCGCCTTCAGACTTCCACATTTATAACTCTAATAAAGGCAGTAGTCAACTCAAGGTTCCCGACATCTCCAAACAGTTTTTCGTTGACAGAAGTGGGTTGTTGCCATATGCTACTCCGAGGAATAAATATAAAGATGTGTTCATGGCGTGCATAAATTTCAATTCTGGTGCTGATTTTTTTGGGATAGCACCACCACTTACTTCTGCTTTAATCCCTGGCCACTGACTAACAAAGCAATCAGTGACCATCACACGTAGTGGCGTCATGTAGGGCAGCAACAAACTGTCTCCATTTTGCTTGTTCGGCAGCCATCCTGCATGTGGTACCCCAGCTCTGGTTCATGCTTTGAATCTCTGCCTCCACAGTTCTCCACCAGGTGGCTTTTGGCCAACCTCACTTTTGCTTTTTTTTCTGGAGTCCATAGCATGGCAGTTCTTCTGATAGTGTCAGAGTCTCTTTTGAGGATGTGGCCAACACTATCCATTATGATGGTGCGCATGTCTGCTTCGTGGCTCAGAGTTAGCAGTTCTTGATTGGTGATAGCATTTAATGATCACTTTGATGAAATTATTATGGGGTATAAAACAGATTTTAAATTATAATAAAAGTGAATGTCAAAATTACAGAATAATAGTCAGTAAAATCACTAGCAGAATTTCTGATGCACATAAAACAATGGCGTGGTACATACAATACTGACAAAGAATGGTGGGTATTTCTGTTTACTAGCTAAAGAAGTGCTTCTGTGTGGTAAGAGTGTAAACATATTCTGCCTGCCAGTTCTGAAATGCATTCATGATTCTTGATGAATTTACCTACTTTTTTGGGATTAAAAGGTAAAGGTAAAGGAACCCGTTACACGCCCATTGAGGCATATTGGGAATATGGTGTTAGGCCCATATTATCTTGACCGTCGGCACACGAGGGGTGATGTGGTCGGCATCACGCCGGCCGCCTTAACCTTCCCAGAGTAGCTCTGGTACCCATTTGGGGGCTGGGTCGACCCAGGAGCCGTTTGTGGCCTAAAAATTTTCCGCCTCATCTGGGGATCGAACCATAGACCACTGCGCTAGGAAGCCAGTGCACTAACCACTATGCTACCGCGGCTCCATTTTTTTTTTTGGGATTAGCATTACTTCAAATTTTGCACATAAAGTGAAACTTTATGAATATTTTGTATGTCATACTATTTCAGTTTAAAGATGGCCTGGTTTGGGCACGTAACTCGTCATGACTCCCTTTCGAAAACGATCCTCCAGGGAACAGTCAAAGGTAAACAGAGAAGAGGAAGGCAAAGAAAATCCTGGGCTGATAACATCAAAGAATGGGCAGGACACGGTTTTTCCACACTTGTACGCATTGCTGAGGACAGAGAGCAGTGGAGGACCCTGTCTGCTGATGCTTCCACCATGGCACCCCTATGACCCATGACGGGTTACGGGTTGAGATGAGATGATGATTTCAGTTTGCATTATTCAAATTCGCACAACATGCAATGACACTGTATATAATTTTTAAAGGTTGAGCATCTGTTGACCCAACTAGTTTAAGTTTGGGTTTACTTATAACAGTGGTGTCAAAACCAGAGCTTGTGTCCCAAATAAATGTGCTGTAGATGTTCCTGAGGACCATTGGAAGATCTGAGGGTAAAAAATGTTTGCTTTTAATCCATTAAGGCCAATAATTGACACAATTTGGCTGAATCAAAATTACAAACCAACCACACCATCTTTTGACTTCACACCAAGTATATCTTGGTTGGAGAATAAAGACAGTTACTTCCCATTATTTTGTATGATACAGCAGTTGTTTACACGGCATTCTAACTGAACTTAACTGATTCCGTATGCAAGATCTTTTAAAAGACGCAATGGCCGACCACTGGGACCGCAAGATCTTTTAAAAGACGATTTATTTCGTTGTTTCTTTCTATTCTGATATTTTATACTGCCCGGAATTTATCTCGAACGGAAGTAAACACAAAACTGGGCAAATTTCAACAAGCTTCAACGTCTTTTATTTGTGTTTGAAGGGATTTTTTCACATTTATCTTCATCTTTAATCGTGTTTTGTCGTATCGCCATAATGGCCGAAAAACACACAGGATATGTTACTAATATGTGAACAGTGAACAAACTGTGTGATCAACCATAACTTTCTTACTTTTTCTGTGTTTCTAAATGGATTACCTGCACAAAGAGAGCAGTGAAACTGTATTGTGATAACAATTTATGTTACAAGCCTTACGTAAGTCAAAAATTTTTGTTCAAAATTTCAAGTTATCTTTTTTCCGTGTACATGTTATCTGTTATAACATAAACATAACATAAAATTAGCTAGAAAGGCATATGGATTTATATTGCGTATCCAATGTACTTTAATTTGATATATAATATGTTATACTTAACTCATGATTAGACACACATTGTCAGTAAACGTAAATTATGTATGTGTAAATTTTTGGGGCTTAAAAATAATTCCGTCCAGAGCTGAAAATAATTACGTACAGAAAGAGTTAAGGAGTCAGTTTCATTTTTGCACATTTTGTTCAATAAATGGGGTAGGCCACAAAATAAAGGATTTTTAGGAAGTTGTTTATGAGCTGGCACTATATAATATTATTTTGTGTTTTCTCTTCACCCTTCAGCTCCCCAAAGAGCATAGGCCTTCAACAAACTTATGCCAAGTCTTCCTGTCCTGTGCCATCAGCTCAAGGTCTGTCTATGTCTTCTTCATGTCTGTCTTCAGTTCTCTTCTCCATGTGTTCTTTGGTCTCACTCCAACTATTTTACCATGGGGGATTCCAGAACAAGAACTGCCTGGTAATGTTACTTTGTGTTTAGGCCATCATACAGTTCAGCATACTATAAATCACAGTGTCACGTGATGAGTCTTGGAAACAAAGAAATTATCAATACCTTTTGCCTCTCGGTGAGGTGCAGGTCCTCAACAAACCATTTCAAGTCCCTTCACTCCTATGTCATCTGTTCAAGGAGTCCTCCACTCCTATGTCATCTGTTCAAGGAGTCCTCTGCTCCTATGTCATCTGTCCAAGGAGTCCTCTGCTCCTATGTCATCTGTCCAAGGAGTCCTCCGCTCCTATGTCATCTGTCCAAGGAGTCCTCTGCTCCTATGTCATCTGTCCAAGGATTCCTCTGCTCCTATGTCATCTGTCCAAGGATTCCACTGCTCCTATGTCATCTGTCCAAGGAGTCCTCCATTCCTATGTCATCTGTCCAAGGAGTCCTCCATTCCTATGTCATCCATCCAAGGAGTCCTCCACTCCTATGTCATCCGTCCAAGGAGTCCTCCACTCTTATGTCATCCGTCCAAGGACTCCTCCACTTCTATGTCATCTGTCCAAGGAGTCCTCCACTCCTATGTCATCTGTCCAAGGAGTCCTCCATTCCTACGTCATCTGTCCAAGGAGTCCTCTGCTCCTATGTCATCTGTCCAAGGAGTCCTCCACTCCTATGTCATCTGTCCAAGGAGTCCTCCACTCCTATGTTATTTGCCCAAGGAGTCCTCCACTCCTATGTCATCTGTCCAAGGAGTCCTCCCCTCCTTTGTCATCTGTCCAAGGAGTCCTCCCCTCCTTTGTCATCTGTCCAAGGAGTCCTCCACTCCTATGTCATCTGTCCAAGGAGTCCTCCACTCCTATGTCATCTGTCCAAGGAGTCCTCCACTCCTATGTCATCTGTCCAGGGAGTCCTTCACTCCTATGTCATCTGTCCAGGGAGCCCACCACTTCTATGTCATCTGTCCAAGGAGTCCTCCACTCCTATGTCATCTGTCCAAGGAGTCCTCTACTCCTATGTCATCTGTCCAAGGAGTCCTCCACTCCTAAGTCATCTGTCCAAGGAGTCCTCCACTCCTATGGCATCTGTCCAAGGAGTCCTCCACTTCTATGTCATCTGTCCAAGGAGTCCTCTACTCCTATGTCATCTGTTCAAGGAGTCCTCCACTCCTATGTCATCTCTTCAAGGAGTCCTCCACTCCTATGTCATCTGTTCAAGGAGTCCTCCACTCCTATGTCATCTGTTCAAGGAGTCCCCACTCCTATGTCTTCTGTTCAAGGAGTCCTCCACTCCTATGTCATCTCTTCAAGGAGTCCTCCACTCCTATGTCATCTGTTCAAGGAGTCCTCCACTCCTATGTCATCTGTCCAAGAAGTCCTCCACTCCTATGTCATCTGTTCGAGGAGTCCTTCACTCCTATGTCATCTCTTCAAGAAGTCATTCACTCCTATGTCATCTGTTCAAGGAGTCCTCCACTCCTATGTCATCTGTTTAAGGAGTCCTCCACTCCTATGTCATCTCTTCAAGGAGTCCTCCACTCCTATGTCATCTGTTCAAGGAGTCTCCACTCCTATGTCATCTGTTCAAGGAGTCTTCCACTCCTATGTCATCTGTTCAAGGAGTCCTCCACTCCTATGTCATCTGTTCAAGGAGTCCTCCACTCCTATGTCATCTGTTCAAGGAGTCCTCCACTCCTATGTCATCTGTTCAAGGAGTCCTCCACTCCTATGTCATCTGTTCAAGGAGTCCTCCACTCCTATGTCATCTGTTCAAGGAGTCCTCCACTCCTATGTCATCTGTCCAAGAAGTCCTCCACTCCTATGTCATCTGTTCAAGGAGTCCTCCACTCCTATGTCATCTGTCCAAGAAGTCCTCCACTCCTATGTCATCTGTTCAAGGAGTCCTCCACTCCTATGTCATCTGTTCAAGGAGTCCTCCACTCCTATGTCATCTGTTCGAGGAGTCCTCCACTCCTATGTCATCTGTCCAAGGAGTCCTCCACTCCTATGTCATCTGTTCAAGGAGTCCTCCACTCCTATGTCAACTGTTCGAGGAGTCCTCCACTCCTATGTCATCTGTCCAAGAAGTCCTCCACTCCTATGTCATCTGTTCAAGGAGTCCTCCACTCCTATGTCATCTGTCCAAGGAGTCCTCCACTCCTATGTCATCTGTTCGAGGAGTCCTCCACTCCTATGTCATCTGTCCAAGGAGTCCTCCACTCCTATGTCATCTGTTCAAGATCTATCCACATCTTCTTGATCCTTGTCATGTCTATCTCCAGTTCTCTTCTCCATGTGTTTTTTGTAAGCCTCCCTCTACTTGTCTTATCACAGGGATTCTGGAACAGGGACTGTCTTGTTATGCTATCAGCTGGTTTTCTAATATGTGTCCTATGCAACGCCAGCATTTTCTTCTCACTTCTGGTTCCACCGGTGTTTTTCTGGTTCTTTTCATCTGTCATCTGGTCATACCATTTCAAGAGGTTGTGTTTGACAAAATATTTCTTATACAGCCTCGTGTCGGTGAAAAATGATCAGTTCTTAATAACTACAACAAGAATCACATTTTTAAACATGTCTTTAAACATGAAATTAATTTACGTGTGACACCAATTTGATCTTGAGTCACCATTTATCAATTTCATTTTTAATTTCAGTCACGTTCAACTGTTTATGTGTGAACTGTTTCGCCGAATCTTTATTCTAGCACCTCCAAATATAAATATATTAAATTTATCTTAATAATAATATTAAATCAACATCAATTCCCTTGTTTGCTCTTCATGCAGTACAGGGCCATCACTACAGCTGGTCTCCTTGCAGAAAACTTGCATCAAAGGATTCATGTACCCTAGCAGTGGTTGTTTATGTAGCATGATGAGGTTGCCAGCCACATGAGCAACCTCATACTAATAATCTCTTACAACATGCCTGAGGCAACAGTAGCTCTATTTCTTCTTTGTCTCCTCTGAAAATCTCAGAAACTACACAAGGCGATTAGAATCATTTTACATTCACAAAAACAGAATCATTTCAGATTCACAAAAACAGAATCATTTCAGATTCACAAAAACAAAATCATTTCAGATTCACAAAAACAGAATCATTTCAGATTCACAAAAACAGAGTCACTTCAGATTCACAAAAACAGACTCATATCAGATTCAGAAAAACAGAATCAAATCAGATTTAAAAAAAACAGGATCATTTCAGATTCACAAAAAAGATCATTTCAGACTCACAAAATCATATCAGATTCACAAAAACAGAATCATATCAGATTCACACAAACAGAATCATATCAGATTCACAAAAAAAGAATCATACAGATTCACAAAAATTGCATTTTTTATTTAGACACATTAAACAAATAAATCATATATTTATATATGTTCTTAAAAGAACACATACAAAAAATAGATTGTCTGTTTAATATATTCATTTTTTTCACTTTTCTATTATATTTTTCACATTATCACATATGCTTTCCATCTCTTATTTTTTAACATGTGCCAGTTGATTGGGTAGCTGGACTGAGAGAAAAGCTTTATTATGCTCAGGTCTACCCAGCTGTAAAAATGGGTACTTGACTCTGCTCTGAGTTAGACAAGGAAAAGGCAGCAAGGAAGGGACATGGCCACTTTATCACATAAGGAAGATACCTAGTAGAAGTGCAGACTCTAACACTTCACTACCCTATGACAATATATGCTATGGTACTAAATTTACCCTTACCTTTGGAGACATCAACTTTTCATAATTAGGTTTGCTTATGTACAAAGTTTGCTTAAATATATATGTAGCTGTTTAATGGAACCAGTGATTGCTTGTGAGCAGGTTTACTTATAAAAGTCTCTCAGTAACTGCTGACACCTATAATCAGTATTTTCTTTAAACTGCCACTTGATATATAATATTACTATTATCAGATTAATCCTCTTTTATAAATTACAATTTAACTGATTCCGTACGCAAGATCTTTTAAAAGACGCAATGGCCGACCGCTGGGACCGCAAGATCTTTTAAAAGACGCTGATTTATTTCGTTGTTTCTTTCTATTCTGATATTTTATACTGCCCCGAATTTATCTCGAATGGAAGTAAACACAAAACTGGGCAAATTTCAACAAGCTTCAACGTCTTTTATTTGCGTTTGAAGGGATTTTTTCACATTTATCTTCATCTTTAATCGTTTTGTCGTATCGCCATAATGGCCAAAAAACACACAGGATATGTTACTAATACGTGAACAGTGAACAAACTGTGTGATCAACCATAACTTTCTTACTTTTTCTGTGTTTCTAAATGGATTACCTGCACAAAGAGAGCAGTGAAACTGTATTGTGATAACAATTTATGTTACATGCCTTACGTAAGTCGAAAATTTTTGTTCAAAATTTCAAGTTATCTTTTTTCCGTGTACATGTTATCTGTTATAACATAAACATAACATAAAATTAGCTAGAAAGGCATATGGATTTATATTGCTCATCCAATGTACTTTAATTTGATATATAATATGTTATACTTAACTCATGATTAGACACACATTGTCAGTAAATGTAAATTATGTATGTGTAAATTTTTGGGGCTTAAAAATAATTCCGTCCAGAGCTGAAAATAATTACGTAATGAAAGAGTTAATATATAATATTACTAGACAGATTATGGAAAAAAAAAACTATCATTACGGCATTTACTCCTACTGCTGAGGTCTGCCGGGGGCATTTTGAGGGATAAGGAATACAGGCTGCTTGCCCATTGCTGTCGCCACACAGTGTGCAGGCTAGGTTTTTATTTTTGTCCCCGGCTGCAAAAAACATAGACCTTATCAGGGTTTGAACCTATGTCCCCAGACTTCAGAGACCAGTATCCTAACCACTCTGCCACCCGATACCCTAAAAGATTAGTCATCTTTTATAAATTACCATTTAACATTACTAGAAAGATTAGTCATCTTTCATAAAATACCATTTAATATATAATATTAAAAGACAGATTAGTCTTTTATCAATTACCATTTAACATTACTAGATAGTTTAGTCATCTTTTATAAATTACCACTTAATATATAATATTACTAGACAGATCAGTCATTTTTTATACATTATCATTTATTATTACTAGATATTTTAGTCATCTTTTATAAAATACTATTTAATATATAATATTAAAAGACAGATTAGTTATCTTTTATACATTATCATTTAATATTACTAGACAGATTAGTTATCTTTTATACATTATCATTTAATATTACTAGACAGATTAGTTATCTTTTAGTTTTATAAACTACTATTTAACATTTCATTCATAACCCTCCACTCCCAAAGGAGCATAGGCCTTCAACAAACACATGCCAAGTCCTCCTGTCACGTGCCATCATCTCAAGTTCTTTCCATGTTCTCCTCATCATTTTCACCTCTGTTTCCAGCTCTCTTCTCCATGTGCTTCTTGGTCTACCTCTGCCTCTCTTGCCCTGGGGGTTCCAGAACAAGGACTGCCTTGTAATGCTATCAACAGGTTTCCTCAGTGTGTCCTATCCATCGCCATCATCTTCTTCTCATCTCTTGTTCCACTAAAAGACTCTATTCATTACAAAAACGTGCAGTGCGCCTAATTTCAGACAAAAACCTCACACAGTGTGTAGACGCATATACATATCTTAACATATTACCACTAAGAAAGCGCCTTCTCTTAAACAAAGCCAAATTTATTCACAAAATCTTGTCACAGAATGCTCCAATGTATCTGTGGCCTATTTTCAAATACAGCGGAAGACGCAGTCAACGCTTAAATAAATTACACATGCCCAAGCCTAGGCTCGACTTATTCAAGAAAAGTTTAGCTTTTTCTGCTGCTCATCTGTGGAATACTCTTCCACACGACTTAAAAAATACTCTTAGTCCATATTCATTCAATCACAGACTTTTCAAATACATCATGAGTGCAGATTATATGCCACCCTAATTTCGTTATGTTCTTAAATAATTACATAACATCATATGTAGGTTTAAAGATAATTTTGTCCTGTTTAATATTAATTATGATAAGGTACGGTAAATCTGTGTAACTGTTATTGTACTGTTACAATGTTGGGATTTTATTTTATTTTGTTATTTTATTATTTAAGTAATATTTAGGATACATGTGAGAATAAATGGATTCAGTATGGAAGATGAGAGAAAGGAAGGGCAGAATGTTAGACGGGCCTGCGTGCCCAATTCTAAACTGTTTGAAAATAAAGTTCGTTCGTTCGTTCCACTGGCACTTGTCTAGTTCTTGTCATCAGTTCCACATTGGTAACCTTGTCATACCATTTTAATCCCTCTATTCTACGCAAGCACCCATTTATGAAAGTCTGTAACTTTTTGGTTGTTGTCTTTGTTGTTCTCCATGTCTCTGAGCCATACAATAGGACTGACTTGACATTTGAGTTGAAGATTCTTATTTTCGTGTTGGATCCAATTTCTCTTGATCTCCATATATTTCCCAATGCAATGAATGCTCCTCTTGCTTTTTGTATTCTTATTTTGATATCGCTGTCTGTCCCTCCAACTTTGTCTATATTACTGCCAAGATATGTGTACGATTCTACATCTTGTATTGGTGTTTCTTCAAGTTCAACCCTGTTATCATTACCTGCATTTATTCTCATTACTTTTGTCTTTTCCCTGTGTATTTTCAGACCCAATTGCTGTGACTTCTCATCGAGTGTTTTCAATTTGTCCTGCATCTGATTACGGTTATGGGACAGAAGAGCAAGTCATCAGCAAAATCCAGATCATCCAACTGCTTAGTCAGAGTCCACTGGATTCCATTTCTGTTGTGTGTTGTCGATGATCTCATAACCCCGTCTATTGCTAGTAAGAAAATAAATGGAGACAAGAGGCATCCCTGTCGCACTCCTGTTCTTATCCCAAACGGTTCTGTAAGCTGTCCTTCGTGAAGAACTCTGCATGTCATGTCTTCATATGTTTTCTTTATTAAATTACTGATCTTCAGGGGAACTCCATAATGCCTCATCAATTTCCAAAGTGATTCTCTGTCTACACTGTCAAATGCCTTTTCGTAGTCCACAAATCCGATGTATAGTGGTGAATTCCATTCCAGACTTTGTTCAACTATTATTCTCAAAGTGGCTATCTGATCTGTACATGATCTATTTTGTCAAAAACCTGCTTGTTCATTTCTCAGTTTCTTGTCTATGGACTCTTTTAATCTCCTCAAGGATAATCCTGTTTAATACTTTTCCTGGCACTGAAAGTAACATTATTCCTCTATAATTTGTGCACTCTTGTAAATTTCCCTTCTTAGGCAACTTAACCAGATATCCTTCCTTCCATTCTGCTGGTATCTCCTCCTTTTCCCAGACTTTACCAAGTAATTTATATAACATCTCTGTAGCCATGTCGATATCTGCTTTTATGGCCTCTGCTGGAATGCCATCAGGTCCAGCCGCTTTTCCATCTCTTAGAAGCTTTATGGCTTTCTTTATTTCTTCCTTCGTTGGTCTTTCACCGTTAATTCGTAGCTCTTCTTCTGCTGGCTGGATGTCCGGGAGGTTTTGTGGAGCTGGTCTATTGAGAAGGTCACCAAAATATTCTGTCCACCTCTTCATTTGCTCCTGTATATTGCTGAGCAGTTTCCCATTCTTGTCTTTTATGAGGCAACTTGTTTGCTTGTATTTCCCTGTTAGCTTCTTTGTGCTGCTATACAGTTCTCTCATATTTCCTTTGGCTGCAGCATCTTCTGCCTCTCTTGCCAACTCCTCAATATACTTCCTCTTGTCTCTTTTGATACTTCTTTTTACTTCTTTGTTTGCTTCTGTGTACACTTCTTGAGCCTTGGCTTTGGAACTTCTTGTGTTTAACTCTTTAGTATATTGCCTCAGCTGAAAGCCCTGCCTCTGTTTAAAACCACTGTTACACATGATATAGGGTTTCATTTCTTCACTTTGATATATAAACTTTCTGTTCTATAAATAAATTATTTTAAATCTGCCTTTCATATACTGTTTTTTCTGTCTTTTATCTTATTAATGATTTCTGTTGTTATCCATGCTTTTTGTTGTCTTTCCCTTTTCCCCAGTATTTCTTCACTTGTCTCATTCCATACAGTTTTGATCTGCTGCCAATAGTCTTCTGTATTCTCTACATCTTCCAGCTGTTGGAGCACTTGGAATTCGTTGGATACTGTGACCGCAAATTTGTCTCTTGTTTCTTGATTTCTTAGATGTCCTACATTAAATTGTTGTCTATAATTTTGCATTGTTGCATATCTCTTGAGTTTCATTTTTACTTTGGCTATCAGAAGGTGGTGATCTGATGCCACATCTGCTCCTCTATATACCTTTACATCCTGCAATGATGATCTAAACTTCTTGTTTATGCATATATGATCAATCTGATTTTCTGTTCTATGGTCTGGTGATATCCATGTTGCCTTGTGTATTCTCTTATGTGGAAACATTCTTCCTCCTATAGCCAGTTGATTTGAAGCACAGAAGTTTGAGAATAGTTCCCCATTTTCATTCATTATTCCTAGCCCATGTTTTCCCATGACTTCTTCAAATCCGGTATTGACTGTACCTATCTTTGCATTCATGTCACCCATCAAAATTGTGATGTCTCTTCTTTTTACTTTATCCATAATTTCCTGTAGTCTAGTATAAAATGCATCTTTCACCGACTCTTCTTTGTCATTAGTTGGTGCATAACATTGGATGACATTTACATGTATTTTCTTTTTAGCTGTTTTAAAAGTGGCTGTTATTATTCTGGGTCCAACAGCTTCACATTCAATGAGTGCTTTCTGTGCTTCTTTAGATAACATAAGAGCTACCCCTTCACTGTGGTGTGAACTTTCGTCTTCATGTCCTGAGGACAGCACCAATTCACATGTGATGAGTCTCTTCCTGTCTACCCCCTTCCACTTTGTTTCGCACATTCCCAGAACCTCGATTTTATATTCCCTCATTTCTGCTGCTACTTGTGCCACTTTCCCTTGTTCGTTTAATGTCCGAACGTTCCAGGTGCCAAATCTGGAAGTTCTCCTAGAAGAAAGAAGATTAGTCAGCAACACAGACTCCTTTCGGCTTTCTCTGTGTTGCATCATACGTCTACCTGCGAGAGGACCTTCTCCTGTCTTGGATGGCTGTGTTTTATTTTCCTTATTTGACTTGTCCATATTTGTTGAAGTTTTTTGTGGTTTAAACTTTTTACAGGATGGGGTAACCAGCCCCATGCCAACCCTCCTTAGTCGCTTTCTATGACATGCATGGAAGGGAACAGTGTTACTATTCTTTGCTCCCCTTTCGGGCCCCGGTAACACACTATTTAACATTACTAGACAGATTAGTCATCATTTATAAATTACCATATAATATTAACTAGACAGATTAGTCATCTTTTATAAATTACCATATAATATTAACTAGACAGATTATTAATCGTTTATAAATTACCACTTAACATTACTAGACAGATTAGTAATCTTTTATAAATTACCATTTAACATTACTAGACAGATTAGTCATCTTTCATAAATTACCATTTAACATTACTAGACAGGTTAGTCATCTTTCATAAAATACTATTCAGTAAATAATATTAAAAGACAGATTAGTTATCTTTTATAAATGACTATTTAAATAGTTATGTTACTCAACAGCCCCATGTAGTTCTGGCAGAAAGGGGGTGGAGTTTCCGATGAGACATAGAAAGGTAAGGACTACTGTTTCTTCAGGTACGTCGTACACATTTTGGGCGATTCTCATACACATTTTGGGTGACCATAGGATATTTTGGGCAACACTGAAAAAAAAAAAAAAATCAGGCTCCTGAAACATAGCCGTCCCCAAAGATTTTGGATAAAAATATACTGACAGGGTTTTCCATCCAGTGACCTAAATAAAAAACAATAAAAGAAAAAGCCAAAAATAATACAAACCCAGTCTTTATAGACGAATCCCAGAATGCCAGTAAGAAGTTCTGTGATAAATATGATTCCTAATGATATCATGAACTGAAAATAAAGAAGAAATAATTTAATGTAAAAATAGGAATTTATAGAACTTTAGCAAATTTCACTTGTGTGGATTAATTCAATGCAGTGTTTTACCAGAACAAGGTATTTAGTATTTAAACAACTAATGGATAATACTGCAAGAAGGCAGAAAGATGTGAAGCTGCTGAATAATAAATTATTTCTGGCAGTTTTGAATGTTGCTGCTACTGTTAGTTGGGTCACATTGCTTCCTGTTGTATAAGCAAGTATCGTATGCACCTTCTTTGACAGAATGAGGGTCATACTTTCAGTGCAGTGTACACTTTCTTCCTCATGTTCCGAGACTAGCACTATTTCTCTTATATTCAGTTTTTCCTCCCTTTTTCCATTACATTTTGTTTTGCACAGTCTCAAGATGTTAATTTTATAGTTTTTTCATCAATTTTATAGTTTTGCATTTCTGCTGCCACTTGTGCAGTTCTTCCTTGTTAGAATAGCTTTCAAACATTCAAGGTGACTATTCTGGAGGTTCTCCTAGGTGAAGAACAAAAAAAGGTAAGCCAGCAAACTAGACTCCTTTAGAATTTCTCCATATTGCATCATTATCCTCCATGGTTCTCGATGTACTCTAGCTTGAGTTGGACTTAAGTCACCAAAACAACTCAAGTTTTTTATCGTCCAGTCGACTCGATTCGGGACTTGTCAATTTTGGTGAACCAACTTTGCCGTCCTCATGTATAAGGCACTCATGCAGAAAAAGCAAAAATTGTTTTGTTCAATATTTGTTATTATTATTTACAGTGATAGATAGATGTCGTAAATTTTAGATAGGTTAGAAGATATTTATGGTCCTGTCTGAGCAGAGGTGATAGTGGTAAATATGTGAGAATAAAGGTGTAAGAAATAGATTTCACGAATGAATAGTTTAAGGAAAAGATCTGTCTCTGGAGTGAGTAGTTTCTCTAGTCCAGCCTATCTATACGACTATAATTTAGTATAAGACAATCTTTCACTCCTCATACCTATAAATATGAGTTAAACTAAACACAAACACACAATTATGTGACAACAAGACACACAAATGTGAAAAACTATGGTTAATGGGTATGGGTCTGACCAACACACAAATTTAAGTTCTTTTTATTGTTTATTATCATTAAACTTTACAACATCAAGCATATAGAGAAATCAATAAAATCATGTTTACAGACATATGAAAATAACCGAATAAGTGCCCTCCCCCTTGTTGAGAAAGGATCCCAAAAGAAGTTAATAACCCAAAGGTCAAAGATTAGCACCAGGTTACAGAATAGACTGTGAAGAACAAGTTCCCACTAAATTACTACTCAGTAAAGTACACAAGTTTAGCAAAATAAAAAAAGGGAAGTTAGTACAATGCTTGTAACAAAGGAAAAATATTCTCTCTCTCTCTGTCATACGTGGCCTCAGACAATCTCGCTTACCAACTCGTGGTGTTGATATCCCTTGAAAAAATTACAATAGTTCTTGAACCTATACTGTCAGGTGGGTTGCCAAATTAGCCCCAGTCCAGCCTATATATCAAATAATAATTACAAGGTGGACGCCAAATTTGGTGGTTTACTTTTCCCTGGATGAAACAAAGGTCACCGCGAATAGTTACTGAAGCGAGACGTGCTCTGGACGTTCACAGTTGCAAAAGGAGAAAAATAATTCCAGTATTGCGAAGCATCTGGTTGCTAAGAAAAATGTGACAATATGTAAAAATGATGAAGGTAAATTCTATCGGCAGGCTCTATGGTGAATGCCGATTTTGAAACAGCGTAACCTTGTGAATCACTCCGTTGATACGGTTGTCAAACGTCAGGAATGTATGTTCTTTCATATGCCCAGTGGGCTGGAAAAATTGAATAAATAATTCTGGGTTAGGTACAGTCCAGTTAAGATTTAATATTAATGTTTGTCTCTTTGGCCCAACAGGTTCACGAAGGAACTTAGGACTTGTAAGCCAAGAAGAAGACACCATTAATCCTTCACCGAATGAAGAAAGAGGACCGAACTAGCCCAAAAGTCGAAGACCCAAATTAAGACCGCTGGCCGCTGGTTTTTGATCAGGTACTATTTAGGAAGAAAAGAACATTTATGAAAAAAAGAAATGCTACTATCCTATCCACCCATAAGTTTTCCGCTATGGCATGTCGGGAAAAAAGTGTATGCGCCCTCCCCCGTTATTGCCCGCGAGAAAATGAACAGCGCACAAAGTCAATTATTATTTAATTTATCCATACGCGCACTTTAACAAAAATCGCCTGTCACTACTAGCTATTTGATTGTCGGCGTCTGTTGTTTTGTCACATGCTATTAACACTAGTCACTTATATAATTTCACACAATGAAATATAATGCGAATTCTATTCTGTCACTCATCCGTCACGCGTAATAATCCCAGTCAGCTAAACCGTATCTTCTTGTGTAAGAAAGTGGGGTGATGGAATTTACATTTAAACTGAACAACTGGCAAGAAAATATCTACGCGTTATGTTATTTCTCTAGTTTTAACGCTAGGGAATCACAGTGAATTAAAATGGTAAACTTAACACATTTTAACACTTAAGCACAATTTCTATTACCACAAATCAGAAAATCAAATCCCCACGAGACAATTTAACACATTTAGCGAAGAATGGTTCTAGTCTGGTGCGTTTAGATTATCCAAAAAATTTCTGAGCGATTCTGATAACTGATCTGGAGAGAATGCAGTATATATACAGATCATGGTGTAATTATCTCTAGAGGATGTTATAATTCACACATTCTGCATAGCAGAGAAATCAGGAAACTGTGTTTCCCCGATCAAAGGTTTATTCGTTCGTTCTACTCAGCGATGCTGACTGACATCAGAAGACTTGGCCTTGCAAAGGGCCTCTCTTAGATTTTGTCCCCTTTCACAGATCAAACAATTTACCTCCCCTGTCACGTGGGTTTTGATCATTAAATTGCCTACATCTTCTTCCTATTCTCTCACCCGCATCCTTTTATTTTATTATCTTTCCGTACTTGTTTTTCCTGTATTTTTCGCATCACTCGTTGCGAAAAATATATTTCTTTCCCATCATCGTTTTTCTTTCTCATACTGACTAGTAACCTTATTGCATCAGATGTCAGTCGCGCAGATAGCTGTGAATATACGGTTCTCGCCAGACATACGTCTGCAGTTTGCCCGGTCAGAGCGCGGCCCGACCAGATTTCTGGGCCTGGGGTGTGAGAAATTCATTTCGCTGGACATAGAGCAGACTTTTGGTCTACCATTTTTCACCTGTCACTAGCTTAAGGTGTCAAACCCGGCATCTGTACGACGCAGTTGTAGACGGTTGTCTGAGATTTGCAACTGACACGCGCTTTTCCCGGTCAGTTTGTCAACGCAGGTGCGTAATCGCCCGGTGGCAGTTACGACACGCCTCTAAGTATAACGTAGCTGTTATGAGAAGGGGGAGAGATCAGCGCGGGGGAGATAGTTCATCCTTTGTCTGTTTCAGATATTAAACCTAGTTTGAAACTTTATTTTCTTTCTTTCTCAATATTCGCAGTAGACAGGTGGTTCGCGAAGAGTAGAGCTGTATAAGCGAAGTTTCTTAGTTTGTTGCGACAATTTGTCGAACTTCTAGACTTCCATAAATATAAGCGTATAATTCTTAATTGTGCAATATCCTGTAGTGCTGTGTTATAGTGAAACGGTGGTACCAACTTTCCAGCGTTTAGTAAAGAGACATATTTGTGTGAAGCATAGACAGTTCCTATCTTTAACCACGTGGGTTTTGTTTTTGTTTCAAGTAACCCTAATCTGACAGTGCATATGCCATCAGAGAGAGACAGTAATAGCAATCCCACTAACGGTTTCTAAAGACTAGAAATATATATTGGGCTTTTGAGCCAGTTCATATTGCTCCACAAATTTAAATGTACATGCTGCCTGGTGGCGAAAATATTACAAGAAACATTAACATTCCGACAGAGATTGTGACTAGTATTGTGGTGACCAAATATAGTACCTTCCTGGAAGTAGACACCGATCTGACATTCCTTAAATCCTAGAATCCAAAGCTAATGACATTGTGCTCTGCTAACTTTCGTGCCTGGACAAATTTTATGTGACTTAATCAGACATTCGAGAAAAATTAGAACACCCAAGGAATCGGTTCCCTGAGACAGAGAGTTCAGTACGTCTTTTGGAACTGGGGGTTTCTTGGTCGCTGACTGCATTTTTTCAGGTCTGTGTGAAGGTCCTAGTGTGACAGTGCCGGTTGTTTCTTTTATTTATGTGTCACAAGGTTACTACTGTACTATTACTAGGTGACTGAGACAGGCCTAGTTATCTATCATTCACTTCTCTATCTTCTTCCAAGTGAGACTATGTCTCTCTAACTGGCCCCCTTGTTCCGCCAGAGATGGTGATTCCTGGATGATATGAGGTTCGTCTTTTCTCCTACCCAGACCACGTTCTTCTCTCCCAGGTGTTATACAGCGACTGATGCGTATAGGGTGTTCTATTATTTCTATCTCTCCTATTACTCACTTCTAATAGCTCTCCATTCCTTAATCTCTTCATACATCAAAGCAACTTAAGTGATGTGGTTCAACTCAAAAACAATTTATTTACATCAGATAATCCATGTTCATCAATATAATCAGTCAGTTACAGTTCTCAATTACAATGTCCTCAAGACTTCCACTTGATTCAATCAAATATCTCTAAACATAGTATTATTGTTTCTCCTGTCTCCACTGGTATATTTCGCTGTATACCTAGCCTACCAAAGTTCCCTCTCAGGTTCTACTATTTTTCTCATATTTTCTACAACAGTTCTTCTAAATCCTTGGAGTCATGTTCTCACCAAATCTCAATCTAGTTAGGTTTAACTCCTTTATATGCAGCATGTAAAATTCAATAGCTACACCTGAAATAATCAAACAATGTTCAACATCAAAATGGCTTCCACCATACTTACTCTAGTATGAGAGAGCGCATTAGATGTTTCGTGAATGTCAGACTCACTTGTGGTGGCGTCTCCATACTTACTCTTATATGAGAGGGCGCTTAATATGTTTCATAAATGTCAGTGCTGTGAACCCTTAGTTCGATACAACCTCATTTAATGGCAATGCCTCATCTTCTTGGTATGACAGCCCATCCTGGCTATCTGATAATAAAAATTATTTACTTTTGAAGCTTTAATTATGCCTTTGCTTCAATATTCTCTGCTGTAGCTCGCTCCCTTAAATAGATGCGTCATTAGCCTATGAAAAAGTTGCTGAAAGTCAAAAAATAGTTCAAACTTCTCTTACCGTTATGCGCAGAAGTCCGTTACCTATCACTGTCCTACTAACACCACCTATAAGCTAATCCTACGGTTGATAACACCAATTATTAATCAATTCTAAATATTCTCCTGAATTCCTATTTCTATCTTTCTATATCTAGCTATTTCTGTAGCCCTTCTGCAAACCGCAGGTTTCACATTTCTTGAGAGCTCAGCAAAACTTGACTTGCTCCGTCAACTTCTCTGGTAGGACTGATCTCCAATCGTCCTTCAATTTCCTATCTGATGGTCCAAAGTTGTTTTAGTTAATACGATTGGTCCGTTGTTCAGTTCACTCACTTATCGGCACGCTTAGTTCTATGCTGTCAGCTCCGTGAACTGTGCTACATAACTGTGCTACATAACTGTTTACCTCTAGTCACTATTTTCACGTGCGTTTTACTCTGCTCTGTGTTCTTTTAACTGTAACCCTGTAAAGGGCGTTAATATTCGTAGTTATTCCCCTTAGTGATTTTTACCTTAGTTTCATTAATCCTTCTATATCTTTACTAAAACTGATCTGATATGCAAATTTGGTAAACTCTAATGCTGTATACTTCGATTACCTTAAAGTCTAAAAAGGTTCCCTCCCTTACAAAAAAACACTACATTTTCATTCTTTTATCTCCCATGTTAAGAACAACTAGTCAATCACTTGAATTATTCTGATTTTCTAACCCATTTTTATATACTCTTTCATCTTGTTAACACCAAATAACTGTTCGACTGACTTAAACCTACAGTGTATTTTACACTGTACAACCCCACAGCCTAATATCTGGCTTTTGGCTGGGATCATGTGTCTACACACGGGAAACAGTAGTGACATCCATGTCATGAGGTACCTAGTGTGAGAACACAGAGGATCACTACAATGACACATGTTGTCATTGGATCTTCTTGTGTTGGGACATGTGGTCTTGACCAGGGCTGGGTATGGGTGGGGCAAATGCAACCTCATGCGAGGAAAAAAAAAAAAAAAAAAAAAAAACACTAGAATTATTATGTTCCCAGAGGCAGCGAGCAAAGTTGTGAGTATATGTGTGAGAAAGGCCATGGCTGGATGAATGAGAGTACACAGGTCTGAGTGTTATTTTACCGGTGTATTATTGTGACACATTTGCTGTCTTAAATTTTTTTACCTGCAGAATTTGTTACAAAAAGCTAGAGTTTCTGTTTTCTTAGGCTAAATCAGATTTATCCAACTCTGTTCATATATTTACGAGAAAGAAAGAAATCTCTTAGACTAAACCCTACGTATCTATAACTCTTTGGGCCATCATCTGTTCTCTTAACGGGGCTATGGGCTAAACCTAGAGTAAGATCTAACGGGCTATCATCCTTGTAGCATTTTTCTTGAATTTTATGACTATTTGTATATGTTTTTCCTTGATGAAATTTTTTGGTGTTGTGAGAGATTTTTTTTGATGATAATAATAAAAATCTCTCTTGAACAAAATCAGTGCGTTGGTCAGCTCGATCCCAATTATCTATATGATCATTGTTATAGATTTTCCACGTCTGTGTGTTTAACTGTCGTCACGTGTATGTGCGTGCCCGTGAGTAGATAGAATTATATGTAATATATATGTGGTTTAGACTGTCGGACTCTGTAAAAGCCGTCGTAGAGGATAGGTGAGAGAGAGAGAAGAATTCTTTCCGCTTTCAGCGACAGCCTCTATACCACAGTCTATCATCTCACCACTCGTGGAATCTATTTCATTTTTCTAACTCTCACCGTGACTATCACTCATTCCAACCTATTCAGAAGGGACCAACCCAAGTCTTAATACTCCTATCCAAAGATCTACGACATCCCCCTGAACGTATGAACATCAAAGGTGGTCGGGAAAATATTATCGCCCGTGTATCTCTTCAAACAGTCCTTTGTTTCCACATGCATCTGTCTAATGACCGATAATTGGCAAATCAGCTTGCGTGAGAAACTCAGGTAAGCAAACATGATTCGCTTCCCTGTTAAGACTGTCAGGTTGCGAAAATTTGGTAAACAACTCTGTTGTTATGTTCCCAGAAAAAGGGCGTGGATTCAAAGGTGAGTCATACAGGCAGAAGTATGCATGGTTTGGCTTGGCAAATGGTAGACACTAAATGGGAAAGCAAAGGCTGTCAGATTACTGTAAACTATATCTCCATTATACGTCACAATAGAATTGATTGCGACTTTAAATAGTTTTAGATTTTTAAACAAAAAATGAGACTTGACTTAGAACTCGACTTGAAAGCTACTGTTAGGAACTTGAGATGACCTGAAAATAGTACTGAGACTTGTTCTAAGAGGTAAAGAAAGACTTGAAGACAACTCTGTTATCCTCCTTGATGAAGGGTCATATTCCCATCTTCCAACCAGGATGGCTAAGCGGACTTAGCTATTTGGGACTTCTCATTAAAGTTTGTGTGACTTAAGTTGTTGCAAAAATATGGTAGTGGGCCCCATACCCAACCCTAATAAGTTATTTCATACACCACGCCGGGTAGTTCATGTTATTACTATTCTCTGCTTTCTTTTCAGGCCCATGTAAATATTCCTATGTGTCTGTATAATTCATTAAATATTTTCCTCTCTCGTGTAATTTCACCACTGACTGCTCCATGTTTTGCAGCGTTTAAAAAAAATGTGTGGTTCAGCCTGAGCCTTTACTTCTTCCGTTAATGTACTGTGAGCACGACTGTCATTTTGTGCAGTTATTTGTGTACTGAAGTATAAGGCTTTTAATTAGAATATATTTTCTAGCACAATGTAGCAGTAGAAGCTTAAAAGCACATCCTTACAAACATAAGAAGACATGTGTTTTCCCTCAAAGCTCCTACACAACCAGTGAAGCTCATGAAGAACATAGACGTGCCAACCACAATAAACAGGAGGGCAGGGTCCAGTGCAATGTTGGTCAGCCGGCTAACATTCTGGAATACTTCTTTCTCTGACCACGCCCACAGTCCAACAGCCAGCAGCATGAGACCGATAGCCTGCAAGAAAGGAACATATATCTTAATTATTTCCTGCATAGAAAATACAGAGAAGAAAATCTCCAAAGATAAAATGTAGGGATAAAAATAAGGCGTAAGCTACTAGAAGACATGATCGCCCATGCCGCGGTTCACTACCCGCCATTTAAAACTAACGAGTAGAAGTGCAGACGGAACGTTTACCCTTTGTAGACGGGATGAGAACGGAGGACCCAAAAAAGGAAAATATGACTGAACACGTGTTTGAAGTTCGAACGGCAAAAAGACGCAAGGAGGGGGGTGAAAGGAAAAAATTCACGTCCCGAGTTGACATAAAGTAAGGAAATGGACAAGAAATGGACATTAGCGCTGGATCGAGACAGTCATTTCTTGGACGATTTTTCGATACTTGGTCTTTATTTGAATGCCGCGGCAAAACGCATGATGGAAGGATCTCGAACTAAATTCAAAATTTAAACTTGAGAAAAAAAAATACGTTTTTCTTAATAATAGAGTTATGAAAATAAAACCTAGCTAGTTTGATAGCCCAGCTTGAGCAGAGAAATAATATGCTTTCAATTATACAGACGGATAGATAATAAGGAAGATATTGACAAAAGACTGTATTGTTCATAGCAGACAAGCGACTGCACTTTTATCCCATGTCACTAAAAGTAACCAAAATCTTGGCCTTGAGCATGCAGACGAAAAATCAAGCTGTAATGAAAGAGAGGGAATGGGGTGGAGCATTGTAGCTAAAAATAACTTAGACAGCAGATTCGTGTAGGAAATGCATGTAAAAACAAGTGTGTTTTTATGAAAAAACAAGTAGAGACAGACGGACCAACAGACAATAATACATACTTGACTGAGGTATGACTGAATTGACTTTTGGTAGGAGGTTTGAAATTTGAAAGGGGGGAAGTCGGTGATTGGCCACAGATAATCATATTATCGGCGCACAGACGCGCATTTTTGCCATTCAAAATAAATTGTCCAGTAGTAGACACAGTAATTCTCAGTGGTGTATTTCCCAGAAGCTAATTGCCATATGTAGAGGGACGCCATACTAGAGCCAGCAGCTCAGCTGAGTTTTTTGCTAGAATATAACTGTGTTCTCTATTCATAATTCTGGTAAGACTGAAAGTATTTCTTTGTATATTTTAATATTGTTTAATGTTTCGAGTGATTTGATACTGCCATATCAAAATCTATCCCTTACAACAAGTAAGGATTCGCTCTAGATCCCCAGCCCAAGTTCAGGGTCTAGAGACAAACAAAATACATAAACGCCAGCAAGGATTATGAAGGGCGGATCAAGTGTTGAGATCAGTGGAACATATCACCTATCTTATTTAATAGCAGAAAGCTGTTGAACATATCTCAGATGTAATGTAATCTTGGAGAACTTATACTATGTGAAACCAACTTGGTAAGATGTGCTGTATGGTCAGAGAGATCTGACCTAGTCTATGTGGTGTTGTTGTGTGTAGTGTTGTGTACAGAAGTGGTTCAAAGGATGGAATTCTGACACATGACCAATACTTTTGTTTCAGAACTGTGAGTTTTTATTTGGCACCAAAGCGGTGTCAAATGCTGTGTTAACATATATACAAGAGTGGACCAGAGCAGTCCGTCATTGTGTCTGAGCAGCCGTATATTGCCCCCTGCACGGAGAGGTGGGGGCCACCAGACTTCTGTACAGGATCGATGCAGGCAGATAAGTTATATCTGGCCTGCTGGACGTTCACCAACGACATTTTCACAAAGTTTTTCCTAATTTAACCTTAACTAACGCCATGACAGTGGGGAAATTAAATTATATATTTATCCCTTACGTCAACGAACAATGTTGGGCTTTCATAGACTAGGAGTGATGACACCATCCCAACAGCATATCTAAAATTAAGTTCTCTGGGATTTTCTTAAGATAATTACTATTAACCAGTCATTGAAATAATTAAGTACACATTTTCCATTTTATTATGTCATATGATCTTACATTCCATTTATGACTCCATAATATTTCCTATGTTCTGACCAACTAAACATTTGGTTCAGAACAAAATAAATTTCTCAAAAAATTAACTTTAAAAAACTAAAACAGCCTGAGTTAGTTCAGTGTGTTATAAATTTTATTAATATTATTAGACTTCTTAAATGTCTGTGTGTGTGTGTGTGTAATTTACCACAACACATTGCATATCAGTACCCTAGACGTTTAACGTAGCCACATTCATTAGTAAAAAAGATATGTGTGAGGTCGTAAGTGGTAGCAAGAAGGGCCTTCTGTAATCACATCTACATTTTATCTCAGGAGCCTTCACAGCTGACCTCATACATCACACTAGGTAACATCAACCATACCATACCATCAAAATCCACTACATATATTGGGGTCTTGTCCAGGGATAATTAGCTTATCAGTAATATTAGGATCTCCTGGTGGGAGAATTAAAATCAGGGGAACAAGATTGTAAAAATTAAAAGTGTCCCTTAAAAATAAAAAGTGAAAATAAAAGTTGGTGAATCTTCACAGCCAGTGGTAATTAATTAGTGAACTGGCTAATTAGAATTACTTTAGTCTATAGTAATTAGAAGTACTTTGATTGTTTATTGGTTAAATTTGTACCTTGATCATTGTTAATTTGTGTGATGGCGGAGCTAGCTAAGTTCAGATCAGCTGCTGTGCTAACGGCGAAGGATATGGGAATGGATGGTCAGGTTTTAATTCAGTATGTAACTGCTGAATGTGACAAGTATATTGAACGGGAAGAAAGAAGATTAGAAAAAGAGGCCGAAAGAAAATTAGAGTCTGAAAGGTTAGCTGAAGAGAAGAGGGTACAAATTGAGGCTGATAGAGAACTTAAGAGGCTGCAGATTAAGGCAGAAGAGAAACGACAGCAAAGGGAAGCAGAAGATAAAAAGGCCGAAAGGGAAGCAGAAGATAGAAGGTTGCAAAGAGAGCACGAATTACGACTAAGGGAGCTGGAGTTACAAGGCCATGCTCCTGAAAATGGTGCCAGCCCTTTTGCCTCAGATGCTGCAGCTAGTCAGGGTGCCTCAAACTCAGCTATGGGGTTTCATTTAGACCATTTTGTTGAAAAAGACGATGACATCGAGGGGTACCGCGGACGTTTTGAGTTATTAGCTACTACATATGGGTTAGAGAGAGAGAGGTGGAGTTTAAAGTTATCACAGGGACAGAGAGGTACTTCTTATGAAGTTTTCGCAAAAATGAACAGAGAAGACCAAGACAATTATGACATGTTAAAGCAGGCTTTGTTATTGAGGTACGAAAAAAATAGTGAATTTTATCGTAAGAAATTTAGAAATGCCAAACTGTTGTCTGGGGAGACATACCACCAATTCTCTGCCAGACTGGAAACCTATTTGGAGAAATGGACGGCTCTGGGGAAGACCCAAGATCTTAAGGAGATGATCATGATAGAGCAATTGAGAGAGTCCATGGCTCCAGACATGAGAAAATTTCTCATGGAACAAGGTGCAGAGAAGTTGGGGGAGGTTTTAAATGTCGCTGAGAGGTATCAGGCAGCCCAGGCAGAGGTAAGTGGCTCTAAAAAGAAGCACATAGAAACTTTTAAAGCTCCACAGCCATTTAATAAATTTGAAAATAGAGAACAGGGTAATAAGGGCAGGACAAACTTTGAACGGCCAAGAAATGACTATCGAGACAGAAACTCACAGTTCAATGACCAAAAATTCAATGAAAGAAAACCGTTTAACCAAGGAAAAAGATGGTGTAAATGGTGCAAGAAAGATAACCATAACACCGAATTTTGTAGAAGGAAACCTTCAAACATTGCTGCAATGAAGTCGGGGACGCAAAGATTAAAGGTTAATCCTAATGGACAGCAGGAACCTTATCACCCCCCAGTTTGTGAGGATGTTATTTGTAATGGGGTCACCATAAGGTGCCTTTAAGATACAGGATTGGATTATGATTCAGTTGTGAAGTCTAGCCTAGTGGACCCAAGTCAGTATACCACAGAAACAGTGGAAATACAAGGGGCGACTAAGGATATACCACTCATGACACTTCCCATCGCAAGAATAACGGTGAAAACTCGCTATGTGGAAGGAGAGATCAGAGCAGCAGTGATAGATGAACCAATATACCCTCTGATATTGGGGTGTAGATACGTCTTCTTGGGGAATCCCGAGAGACCTGTGATCATGGCGACTGTGCAGACCAGGTCACAGAAAAAGGAGGAAGAAGGTGAACCTATAAATGCTCATCCAGAGGAGATGAGGAAGGCGCAGGCTGAGGATAGGACACTCAAGCCATGTTTTAAAAAATTGCCCAAATGCCACACACCTCCAAGCAAAGGAGAATATTTTATGAAGAACAAACTATTATACAGGAAGGCCGGAACTGGAACAAATGGTCACAACCAGCTGGTTCTTCCCACTTCATATAGGGATAAAGTGATGGAACTCGAGCATGCGATTCCCTTCAGTGGTCACATGGGGATCAGCGCCACAGGACAGCGTATAGCTTGTCATTACTTCTGGCCAGGGATAACGGAGGATATAAAAAGATATGTCAAATCCTGTCCAGAATGTCAAAGGGTAGCTCCAAAGCACTGGACTGCTCCTGCAACTCTAGGGGAAATGCCCATAGTGGGAACACCTTTTGAGAGGGTTGCAGTGGATATTGTGGGACCTCTCACTCGGACCAAGAGGAGGAACAGTTACATCCTTACTCTGGTGGACACTTGTTCTATGTGAAGAGAGGCGGTAGCCCTGCCATCAATTGATTCAAAACATGTAGCAGAGGCACTACTTACAATATTCACAAGATTAGGATTCCCGCATCAAATCTTGACTGATAATGGCTCTCAGTTCAAGGGGAAACTAACGGAAGAAGTTTTTAAGCTATTTCAAGCCAGACACTTTCATTGTAGCCCGTACCACCCGCAAGGGAACGGCCAGATAGAGAGGTTTAATGGGACGCTCATTTCTATCCTGAGGAAGCTGGCACACGAAAAACCGGATCTGTGGGATCAATTCCTGCCCGCCGCATTATTTGCGTATCGGGAGGTACCACATAGTTCAACCGGGATGGCTCCCGCAACTCTGCTATTTGGGAGGCCAATAAAAGGTCCATTAGAAGCACTATTAAGGACCTGGACAGATGAGAAGGCAGAAGAGACTGTTACCTCATCTTATCAATACGTGAACGAACTGACCACTCGTCTGAAAGCTGGATGGAAACTGGCAAATGATAATTTGAGACAAGCCAGGAAGAAACATGCAGCATATTTTAATGGGAAGGCAAAGGACAGAGAACTAGCTGTGGGAGAGAAGGTGCTTCTTCTACTACCCGGCAGCCAGAATAAATTACAAATTGGATGGCAAGGTCCATATACGGTTCTAGAGAAGGTGTCTAGAACAAACTATAAAATTGACAAAAAGGGGAAGGAGAAAGTTTATCATGTAAACCTTTTAAAGAAGTATCTGGACAGACCACTCCAGGAAAGCACCCCCCTTATTGACCTTGGCTATCGCAACTCAAATGCAAAAGGAACCACTCACCTCGCATGAATACCCATTACATCCTTGTGAAACAGCGGCACAAGTAAAAGTCAGTAAGCACCTGACTAAAAATCAGAGGGAGAGAGTTCAACAGGTTCTGGAGGAACATACAGATGTATTAACAGATAAACCAGGACATACAAATTTGCTACAGTATGACATGAAACTGGTAGACTCAAACCCAATCTGTATGAGAGCCTATTCTATTCCGTTCGCGAAGGAGAAGGCATTGAAGGAAGAAATAGATTATTTGTTGAAGGAGGGGATTATTTCACACAGTGAATCATCTTTTAGCTCCAGTGTCGTTTTGTTGAGGAAACCGTCTGGGGAACACAGACTGTGCATAGATTACAGGAAACTGAATGCTGTCACAGAAGGACAAGTGGATCCATTACCAGACACAAAACAGTTATTTGCCAGATTAAACAAGGCAAAATACTTTTCAAAGGTGGATCTTAGTAAAGGCTATTACCAGATTCCAGTGAAGCCTGAAGTGAGACCTTATTTAGCGTTTAGCACATCGGAAGGACATTATGAATTCAACATGCTACCATTCGGACTGAAAAATGCTCCGAGTGTATTTTCAAGGATGATGCGCAAATTGTTGGATCCCCTGAATAACCCATGTATCACGAATTTCATGGATGATATTCTCGTCGCCACAGAGACATTTGAAGAACACATTGACGCTCTAAAAATGTTATTTAATAGGCTTAGGGAGGCGAACTTAACTGCTAGGCCAACAAAATGTTGTATTGGATGCAAAGAGTTGGAATTCTTGGGACACACCGTATATCAGGGTAACATGACCCCTGATCCCAAGAACTTGGAAAAACTACAGAGAGCACCTAGACCACAAACAAAAAAGGACGTGCGATCATTCGTGTCGTTATGCGGATTTTATCAAAAATATATCAAAAATTTTAACGCTATTTGTGCTCCTCTGACTGATCTGACTCGCAAGGGACTTCCAGATAAAATTATTTGGACTGCGCAATGTGAATTAGCTTTCCAAGAATTAAAGGAAAAACTCACTAGCAAGCCTATTCTCAAATTGCCTGATTTGACACAGGACTTTGTGGTGAGAACAGATGCAAGTAATGTAGGCCTCGGGGCGGCTTTGTTGCAAAGATCATCTTCACCTGATGGGGAACTGAACCCAGTCGCTTATGCAAGCCGCAAATTGAATAAGGCGGAACAAGGATATTCCACAAGCGAAAAGGAATGTTTAGCGTTAATCTGGGCAATAAAGAAGTTTCAAATCTATCTGTATGGTAGGACTTTTGTGGTCCAGACGGATCACCAGCCCCTCGTATTCTTATCTCAGGCTAAGCATGAAAACGCAAGATTGCTGAGGTGGTCTTTGTTACTGCAACCTTATCAGTTTATTATCCAATATATCCCAGGCAAATTGAATGTCGGTGCAGATTTCCTCAGTCCCTGTGATCAAGATTAGATAGTGGCAGGCTTGAGGAGAGATTTTATCTATGTGTATCACTGGTTTTGGAATTTGCCGTAGGCATGTTTTCAAGTGGGGAGATGTGTGATAAATTTAACCGTGATACAACGTTAAAATATCTCCAAAGATAAAATGTAGGGATAAAAATAAGGCGTAAGCTACTAGAAGACATGATCGCCCATGCCGCGGTTCACTACCCGCCATTTAAAACTAACGAGTAGAAGTGCAGACGGAACGTTTACCCTTTGTAGACGGGATGAGAACGGAGGACCCAAAAAAGGAAAATATGACTGAACACGTGTTTGAAGTTCGAACGGCAAAAAGACGCAAGGAGGGGGGTGAAAGGAAAAAATTCACGTCCCGAGTTGACATAAAGTAAGGAAATGGACAAGAAATGGACATTAGCGCTGGATCGAGACAGTCATTTCTTGGACGATTTTTCGATACTTGGTCTTTATTTGAATGCCGCGGCAAAACGCATGATGGAAGGATCTCGAACTAAATTCAAAATTTAAACTTGAGAAAAAAAAAAATACGTTTTTCTTAATAATAGAGTTATGAAAATAAAACCTAGCTAGTTTGATAGCCCAGCTTGAGCAGAGAAATAATATGCTTTCAATTATACAGACGGATAGATAATAAGGAAGATATTGACAAAAGACTGTATTGTTCATAGCAGACAAGCGACTGCACTTTTATCCCATGTCACTAAAAGTAACCAAAATCTTGGCCTTGAGCATGCAGACGAAAAATCAAGCTGTAATGAAAGAGAGGGAATGGGGTGGAGCATTGTAGCTAAAAATAACTTAGACAGCAGATTCGTGTAGGAAATGCATGTAAAAACAAGTGTGTTTTTATGAAAAAAAACAAGTAGAGACAGACGGACCAACAGACAATAATACATACTTGACTGAGGTATGACTGAATTGACTTTTGGTAGGAGGTTTGAAATTTGAAAGGGGGGAAGTCGGTGATTGGCCACAGATAATCATATTATCGGCGCACAGACGCGCATTTTTGCCATTCAAAATAAATTGTCCAGTAGTAGACACAGTAATTCTTCAGTGGTGTATTTCCCAGAAGCTAATTGCCATATTTAGAGGGACGCCATACTAGAGCCAGCAGCTCAGCTGAGTTTTGCTAGAATATAACTGTGTTCTCTATTCATAATTCTGGTAAGACTGAAAGTATTTCTTTGTATATTTTAATATTGTTTAATGTTTCGAGTGATTTGATACTGCCATATCAAAATCTATCCCTTACAACAAGTAAGGATTCGCTCTAGATCCCCAGCCCAAGTTCAGGGTCTAGAGACAAACAAAATACATAAACGCCAGCAAGGATTATGAAAGGCGGATCAAGTGTTGAGATCAGTGGAACATATCACCTATCTTATTTAATAGCAGAAAGCTGTTGAACATATCTCAGATGTAATGTAATCTTGGAGAACTTATACTATGTGAAACCAACTTGGTAAGATGTGCTGTATGGTCAGAGAGATCTGACCTAGTCTATGTGGTGTTGTTGTGTGTAGTGTTGTGTACAGAAGTGGTTCAAAGGATGGAATTCTGACACATGACCAATACTTTTGTTTCAGAACTGTGAGTTTTTATTTGGCACCAAAGCGGTGTCAAATGCTGTGTTAACATATATACAAGAGTGGACCAGAGCAGTCCGTCATTGTGTCTGAGCAGCCGTATATTGCCCCCTGCACGGAGAGGTGGGGCCACCAGACTTCTGTACAGGATCGATGCAGGCAGATAAGTTATATCTGGCCTGCTGGACGTTCACCAACGACATTTTCACAAAGTTTTTCCTAATTTAACCTTAACTAACGCCATGACAGTGGGGAAATTAAATTATATATTTATCCCTTACGTCAACGAACAATGTTGGGCTTTCATAGACTAGGAGTGATGACACCATCCCAACAGCATATCTAAAATTAAGTTCTCTGGGATTTTCTTAAGATAATTACTATTAACCAGTCATTGAAATAATTAAGTACACATTTTCCATTTTATTATGTCATATGATCTTACATTCCATTTATGACTCCATAATATTTCCTATGTTCTGACCAACTAAACATTTGGTTCAGAACAAAATAAATTTCTCAAAAAATTAACTTTAAAAAACTAAAACAGCCTGAGTTAGTTCAGTGTGTTATAAATTTTATTAATATTATTAGACTTCTTAAATGTCTGTGTGTGTGTGTGTGTGTGTGTGTGTAATTTACCACAACACATTGCATATCAGTACCCTAGACGTTTAACGTAGCCACATTCATTAGTAAAAAAGATATGTGTGAGGTCGTAAGTGGTAGCAAGAAGGGCCTTCTGTAATTCACATCTACATTTTATCTCAGGAGCCTTCACAGCTGACCTCATACATCACACTAGGTAACATCAACCATACCATACCATCAAAATCCACTACACGCAGTGTAACAACATTATATATATATAATTAGGCAAAATACCTGTACAGAAAGTCTGTACAGCTGTAAAACCTGTACAGAATATGGGTAGTCTGTACTAGTCGGCATGTATGGGATTGAAGGTTGGCTGTAATGGATCTTCAACTTCTTCTGTCTTTTGTCTTTATGGTACACTTTGAAAGGCTCATTCCTGTCTATCTCTACACATATAGTAATTAAGTTCCTCAGGATATATATGTGATGAGGCTTCAATCTCTTCCTCTGGCCAGTCATTATCTTTTCCTTTGTCCCAATATACCTCTAGTGTGCCACACACTTTACAAGTTTTGCTTCAAGAACTTTTGATCTTTTCAGATTCTTCTGCCTCACTCACCATCTCAGTCATTGTGTACTAGGAACGGACATATTCCTTAAGTAGGATTTTTCCTTCACTCATGTAGTTTAGACTATTGTCTGGCCACCACTGTATACAAACAGTGTTCAAGGAATGCAACCATGCTAGTTAAAGGCAAGAACGTTATGGACACTCATTCACAAGACGCTAGGACACCAATATAAAATGCTGTTTTATGTTGTTGAAACATGCAAGATAGATTACTTACTTACTTAGTCGTTCCTCTTCTACCGTGAGGTGTAGAGGTTTGGAAGAGAGGGCACCAGACTATCCTATCGGCTGTCTTCCTCCTGGCCTGGTTCCATTCTAGTCCTCGGTCCTTCAAAGATTGTCTAATGTTGTCCTCCCAGCGAACTCTGGGTCGTCCTGGGGGTCTGGATCCCTGGCTCTTTGTTTCCCATGCTTGTCGTGGTAGTCGATCTTCTCCCATTCTGCAAACATGGCCAAACCATCTTAGTTGGGACTGTTCTACTTGGGTCTGCAGGGGGTGGGATTTTAGGCCTTGACATATCATCTGGTTGCGGACCATGTCTCTTCTTGTCACTTCAACCACCTTCCTCAGATACCTCATTTCTGAGGTTTGGATCTGGCTTTTGTGGGTTGTAGTCATTGCCCATGACTCGCATCCATATGTCAAGACTGGGACATAGGTGGAGCGGTATACAGCCATCTTCGTTTTCTTACCAACCTCTCTCTTGCTGAGGAATCCTCGATTTATGGCCTGAAAAAGTCTCCCAGCTGCAGCTTTTCGAGTGGCCAACTCTTCTTTGATGCCTCCCTTTCGGTCTATAATAGCTCCGAGAGTTTTAGAGCTGCTTATGACCATCCCTCTCTTCTTCAGCTCTTCCTTCCATACTTGCAGGTTGGATTGGAGATGTGCCTCTGATTTAGCAATCAGGGCAACATCATCAGCAAATGCCAGCTCTGAAATACATACCTGTCTCATCTTCCAGTATCCCACTGAATACTTTCTTGTTCTCTCCTTACATGCCTTGATAACATCGTCCATGAGGAGTATGAAAAGATAAGGTGACATGATATCACCTTGTCTTACACCAGTGGTGGTCCTGAACTCTTCTGACTTATGGTTTGCTGCCCTCACATAATTTCTGCAAGACTTGTAGAAGCTCTGTATAGCATGAATCAGAGGTCCTGGAATGTTCTTCCTTGCCAAACAGTCCCAAAGTTTGCTCCAGGGGACCCTGTCAAACGCCTTTTCCAGATCTATGAAACAAAGATGGATCTCACTCTTATACTCAAGAGCCTTTTCACTCAGCTGACTGAGTGTGAAGATTAGGTCTTGAGTACTTCGGTTTGCTTGGAATCCACACTGGACCTCATCCAATTGTGGCTCAGCTAGGCGTCGGAGTCTCTGCTCTAGGATTCTAGAGTAGATTTTACCAGGGACATTGAGAAGTGGTATGCCTCTATGGTTTCCACATTGTCGACTGTCACCCTTTTTGAAAATTGGTGTTATGATGGCAATCTCCCAATCCGTTGGAATGGTCTTGTTGCACCACGCTGCCTGTAGGACCCTTAAGAGTAATAGGTCGCCTGATGCTCCCATGTACTTAACCATTTCTGGTGTTATACCATCATGCCCTGCTGCTTTGCCCATCTTGATTTTCTCCAGTGCTGCCTTCAGTTCTTCCATCTTTATGTCATCTTCATCACCATTGGTTTCTTCTTCTGTGCTAGTGGTTATCATTTCTGATGCTTGACCTTGCTCACCATCAAGGAGTTCTGAGAAATATTCTTTCCATCTTTCCATTACTTCCTTCGGGGCAGTAAGCAATTTGCCTTGCTTGTCCTTTATAAATTTGAGAGGGCATTGTTTTTCCTTCCTCATGTTCTTTAGAGTCTTATAGAACAATTTCTGGTTTTCTTGCGCATCTTTTTCTAGCTTTTCTCCAAATTCTTCTCAGGACTTCTGTTTTGCTGCTAGCACCTTGTTCTTTGCTTCTGTTCTGAGTATCACATATTCTCTATATTTCTCTATTTGTCCTGCTGTGTTTTTAGCTCCTAACAATACATTTCCATGCCATTTTCTTCTCTCTTATTTTCTCTTTGACTTCCTCTGTCCACCAAGGTGTCCTCTTTCTCTTGATCCCAAGTCGGACCACCACATGCTTCTGCAGCAGCTGTCTTTATGATGTCTTTGAATTTAAGCCAGAGGGTTTCCAAGTCATCAGGTTGTTCTTCTGTGTTTCTCACCACTGTAGCAATAAGCCCCTGATATCTGGTCTTAATTTCTGGCTCTCTCAGCTTGTAGGTCTTAATGCTCATTTCTCCCGTTTGTTTACTTGGTTTCTTGCGTGATGTTGGGCAGTTCCTAGGCTGAGCAACTCTTTCAGTTGTTCTTTTGATTGTAAGCAGGTAGTGATCACTTCCAATCTCTGCCCCCCTCCAGACTCTAGCATCCCGGACATATTTGAATGAGCTCCTTCTAACAATGGCATAGTCGATCACTGACTTCTCATTCTTTGTTGGTTCACATCTAGTGTATGCATGTATGCGCTTATGGGGGGTGTTTGTGTTTGTAATGATCAGATTCTGCTCACTGCAGAATCTAAGGAGTCGCTTTCCATTGTCATTGAGAGTATCTTCTCCATATCTTCTGATAACTCCACCCCATCTAGCATGGTCATTTCCAACTCTGGCATTGAAATCTCCGAGCATGATAATTTCATCTAGGCAGTCATCCACTGTCCTTTGAAGCAGCTCGAAGAATTCCTCCTTGACCTCTGCTCTCTCATCCTCATTTGGCCCATACACTATGACCAGGTTGACTATGGTTTCTCCTTCTTTTAGTTTTACAACCATAATGCGCTCCGAGACAAAGTTCCATCCCTTGATACTATCTTTCTGGTTTTTGGCCACAATGCAACCCACGCCCCCTTTAGCTCTTTCAGACGTGGGTACACCACTGTAGAGCAGCGTGTTGCCATCGAGATCCATGACTCCTTGTCCCTTTTTCTTTGTTTCCGTTATAGCCAGGATTTCTAATTTTGCTTTCCTCATCTCTTCCACCAGCTCCTCTTCTTTCCCATTTATACTTCTTGTGTTCCATGTTCCATAAGTCGTAGTCCGTTCCAGTTCGTCGCCTTTAGAATCAGTCCAGTTTTCTCTCTTGTAGTTCACGTAACCATGTTTTAAAGCAAACAGGTGATTGGCCTGTTGTGCCTTTGCATGGTGGAGGGGCTGCCTCCTTACGGCCTCCATCCTCCTTTTTCAGCCGGGCTTGGGACCGGCCTAGGCGGAGTTCAAGATAGCTTATAATGTCACCTAAATGCCCAAGAATGTCATGAAATCTCACAGCGATTGACAGCAACAGCAGTTAAAGAATGATAAAAATTGTGTGAATATATTAGAAACGATCTGCTCTGCTGTCAACAATTTCTACTATATCACTGAACAAGAACACTGATTCCTTATTGGTGTGCTGTGAAGAAAAAGGAGTTGTGTTGCAAAATTTCAATTTTATATATAAGGTACACAAAATATAACCCTAACTGCTGTGCAGGGTTGGTTCTAAGATAGCTGGCACCCCTTTCTTCTTCTTTCACTTTTGAACTCCCCAAGAAGCAAAGACCTGCAACAAACTTATGCCTCCTGTCTCGTGCCATTAGCTCAAGGTCCTTCCACGTATTCTTCATCCGCGTCACATCAGCCTCCAGTTCTCTTCTCCGTGTGTTCTTTGGTCTTTCTCTACCTCTTTTACCCTGGGGATTTCAGAACAAGGATTGCCTGATAATGCTATCCACAGGTTTTCTCAATGTGTGCCCTATCCACCTCCAGCATCCTCTTCACATCTCTTATTCCACTGGTGCTTGTCTAATTCTTGTCATCAGTTCCACATTAGTCATCTTGTCATATGAAAAGTGCGCGGCCCCCCCCCCCCCCCCCTTAACTGTACATTATTCTAGATTTACAGCACAAAATTAATGCTTAAAGCACTTACCACCCCGGGCCATTGCCTACCTAAAACCGGCCCCTGATTCTGTGTCACTAAACTGCACAAGTTTAGTAAAGTGAGCTGACATTCAAATAAAAAAAGGTTGTGAACCTGGGCTCTAGAGGAGGTTACATTTGGTCACAGCTTCATTTCTGCTTGGAAACATCAATCACTTATAGAAATGCTATACATTAGTCAACTAATGTACATTTCATACATCCGCCAACCACAGGCCGTATCAGACATCGGCCAACTATAGGACATATCATACACTGTCAACTACATTATGTATTATTATGTCAACTATGTATAACAGCCCCGTGGTCTCCCGGGGGGGGGGGGGGGGTCCAATGAGACAAAGAAAGAATAAAACTACTGCTCCCTCATGCAAAGTGACTAATACAATGTTATACACACGGGTCTTGCAACCTCATCATGTAAAACATATTGCTACATAAACCATCATTGCAAGATCACAAGAATGCTTGGTGCAGACGTCTGCAAGCAGACCAAATGCAGCGACCTCATGCTCCATAAAAAGTCAAATGAATTATGATTAATGTACATAAGATCAGGGTCAGGAGTTCCCATTAACGCTTTTTGTTACAGTTCGCGCACTAATGACTAAATAAAATTTACAACTATGCTATTTTTTTTTAAACTTTAGTTATTAAGATCATCAATTTTAAATGGCAGTTTCATTCCAAAACAATAAATACAGTTTAAATACCGTAACAATTGAGCTGAATTCTGACTTCATACATATAGAAATGTACCAAGATGTAATTGTAATATGATGCACTGGGATCTAAACTATTATTCCCACTACCAAACTCTGCGTTGATGAAAGAAAGTACAATGGATTTTTCTGTGTTTCTGTTATATTCAGTCGGTGCATGTCGGTTATTACTATGTAAGTTTTAGTCCAAAAATGACTTCCAAGGAAAGCTCAAGTGCTATCCATACAAGCAAGACAGACTTGAAAAGCTGAACAGAGGTATAGGCTCCAGACAATATGCTGACTTTGCAACCTTCATGTGTTTACAAATAACAAATGTAATGAGCTACAATTAAAACTACAGAAGGTTTTAAGCGGACAGTACAATAATTGAGAGATGGTAACTAAAATAATGGTGCACCCAGTTTCATCATGAGAAACAGGTAACCGTAGATATTTACAGTCCATAATGTCAATCGTTAGTTAATTCTCACTGCCAGGTTCGAGTAAGGGCTGCCTTGTACTGTTATCAGACTGAATTTCTCAATGTGTGTCTATATCCACGTCTTCTCCTCGGCCCTTTTTCTGCCAGCAATTGTCTATATCTTTCTTTCAGTTCCACGTTGGCGACCGTGATATTTTAACTCTTCTATTCGGGATGCAAATAAATTCACGTTGTTGTTGTGTGAACTGCAGGGAAAGCCACTAATCAAGACCATGAAGCACCACCTCGTGGTGCGTCCTGGAAACAGGTAGCCTTTGAGCTGCCTGGCCAAACCTTAAAGGATCGAGTAGTTGCATCAGAGTTCTGTACATTCTTTACAAGTCACACACACAAAATTGCAATTTTTACAATGTAGGACTTAGTTCTCTCTTCTCACGTTTAAAGCCCTGTCTGGCCCAGCTGTTGCTATTTCCCCGTCGTTCTCGACGGGACTACATGCTAGCAAGTGTGTATTTGCGCATGCGTGCATATATGCGTGCCCCGTGTAGTTCCCGGGGTCTCTTATGAGACATAAAGAATATGACTACTGCTTCCTCATGCATGTCGTACAAGGCGACTAATATGGGGCTGGCAACTTCACCACGTAACACAAACTGCAACAGAAACCACAGCGGCAAGAGTGTTCGAATGTCTTGAGTGGGCTTTCTGCGAGGGGTCCACCTGCAGGTGACTCCAGGCTCCACACAGAGCGAAAAGGAAAATGATGTATATGCGTGCACATCTATCTTTAAGTTCGTATGTTTGTGAGCGATACAGCAATCCCACTATATTATTACAGATTATCACCCGAAAACAATCATACACGTCAACGATAAGCCATAACAAATAGCTGATTTGTGTTTCCTTTGGTTTCTAGCTGCCATGCCGCAGCCAGTAAAGATGCTTACAGTCTGACACTGATAAAACAGGTAATCCCAGACATTCGCACTCTAGTCTGGGTGATATTCAATTTTTTTGCCCTAGTGGCCAAATAGTAGCCATACTTATTTCCCCAAAACGGCATCTCTTTTTTCCCCCCTGCCAAAAAAAAAAAAAAAAAAATGACCTGCGTTGATGGACGTCATCAGACACACAAGTGCGCACCCACACACCACACGAGTTTATTTATATTTGCGTTTGCGCCTGCTAAGTTTGGCCGCTGCTCTCAAAATAAGCGCATTTGTGTGCCGTCATTAGGTTCAACGAGTCGCTCGGGCTGTTGGTGCATTTGTGGGGGCTGTAGAATGATTCCAGCACGCCATAGTTGTTCTTGCTAATTCTGTTAGAGGCCGAAGAAAAATTCCGTGTACAACAAATATTCTCAGCAATAATTCTGCCAGGCCTAGTACATCCTTCTGCCGCTGCAAAAACACAAACGCAGAAATTCACATCAAACCCATTGTGATGTCTTCTCTCCCCGACACAGTTTCCGTCCTATGAAAGACAGTAATTAAAAAATCACATTTCTGTTACACAATATAACCATTTACGACAGGATTTGTGTCATTTATACAGCCCCCCCCCCCCCCCAATTCTTTTTTCTTCTTAAATTAATTATTCTCGACATGTTTGAAATGATGAAACATATATAAACTTTAAAAAATAATAATGAATCATCATCTCATTTCAACCCGTAACCCGTCATGGGTCGTAGGGGTGCCATGGTAGAAGCATCAGCAGACAGGCTCCTCCACTGCTCTCTATCCTCAGCAATGCGTACAAGTGTGGAAAAACCATGCCCTGCCCATTCTTTGATGTTATCAGCCCAAGATTGTCTTTGCCTTACTCTACTCCGTTTACCTTCGACTGTTCCCTGGAGGATCGTTTTCGAAAGGGGGACCTAAGACGCGTCAACAGTGAGGATTGCAGTTAGCGACCCATAGCTTGACTACTCCACCTCCAAGTGGTGGTCCTGGAAACAGGCTGCATCACTGCAGTCTGGCTGAGTGAGTAGGGATCGAAGAGGGAAGGCTAACCCGGTCCCAAAAATGCCGTGCTGAAGTCGGATATGTCGGCCGAAAGGCGCAAATATCGCAACTTCGCTGTCAACGGGCACAACGCAACCAACGTCCTTTTCAGGACGAACGAAGAAGAAGAAGTTTTCGAAAGGGAATCATGACGAGTTACATGCCCGAACCAGGCAAGCTTTCAACATTTCACTACTGACAAAAGTGGTTCTTGGTGGCCTGCATACGTGTTTATTTTCTCTCTAACATAGACATTTGTTTTGTGCTCTTTATAGCAAATGCGCAAAATTCTTCTATAACATTTATACTTGTGACAGAGAGTATGTAAATATATTACATGATATCCACACGTTTTGCTTCCACCTGTTTTCCACCTTTTCTTCCTTATTAGTTAGGCACGTTTTGTTAACGCAGGACCCCTAACTCCGATTCATTCATCTGTTTCATTCATAATTTTGCCCCGCCTTAATTTTTTATTTTCTCTATTGTCTTAACAGGCACTAGGAATGTTTAAAATCAGACCGTTTCACGTGCAGAGAGAGGGGACGGGTCCTATAATTGGAGAATCAAGAGCGATAATTCAAAAGTTGTACCTTTTGATAGATGCACGTAGAAAGAGAAAACGGGGAGATAAGCTATTGAAGAAAACCAAGGGCGATTATCCAAAAATCGTACTTTTGTCAGGGGGAGATAATTACAGTTTCCCCCCCCCCCCCCCCATCGTTCGTTCGTGAATGTAATTAAGCTACGGAACAAGGGAGATCAAAAAGACAATTTGCTCGCTGCCGGGGTCTGGCGGTCGGCAAAAGGTGGCACAATTAACTTTGATTCAAAATTTGACCACGGAATTCCCCAAAGGTGTTATGTCTCACACTGGTCAGCGACTTTTTGTCTATTTCATATATATATATTCCAGCTTTCCAACTCAGTTTATCTAGTACCCACAATTTTCAGACGTCTAGCTTCGATATTCTAGATCCATCATACCAGTGGAATTTCTTAGTTTTTTCGATTGGAGATAGTCACTTTGTATTGCGGTAAATATTTATAATAGCCTCTTGAGTGATTTAATTGTTAAGTCCGGCATTATATTTCACTAAGATTTTTCTGTGTTGAGTGATTTAATTTTTAAAGTCCGTCATGATAGTTCACTAGGATTTTTGTGTGAATTGACTAGCGAATTAAAACAACATATAGCTGGCTTTTTAATGTAATTACTTGCTATTAACTAGTAAGAGATATTTGGTCAACTAGTAAATGCACTATTCATTATGAGTACTGACGAAATAAATATTTATTTCTAATTCATTATGAACAATTTTATAAATGACTAGCGCTTATTTCACGGGGTTTTTGTTAAACGATAAATAAGATAAACACTTGTGTTTTTCTAATTTAATTTAATAGCCGAGTGGATTAAATTATACCTCTACGCGGGTTATTTTTAGGATAGAATACTGATTGTGGTTAAATGTTGCATTTTTCTTCCTATAAATTTAGTACGGGTCACAACCCAAAACCTACCAGCGGCTTCAATATAAATCTGAGAAAACGGATGAATTGGCTCTTAAGGCTCTAGACGTCCAAAGCCGTGGGGCCGCCTCTACTTCCAGCAATGGAGAGCCGTCTTCCCCCCATTCTTCTTTAACTGATCAAGCCAGCACTCAATCTCCCCAACTCACAGCTATGTCTTTCGCCCTTGAATCCTTCCCTAGCCCCAATGAAAAAATTGACTGTTATCTAGAAAAAATTGAGAAAATGGCAAATCTGTACCGGTTAGAAAGGTCGCGTTGGTGTTTGAAGCTTTCCCAGGCTTTAAAAGGCTCGGCGTATGATGCGTACGCCAAACTGGACAGCAGTCACCAAGACGATTACATGTTGAAGAAGGCTTTGCTTGAGCGGTTCGAAATGAACGCTCGAAAATATTTGCAACTATTCCGTAACAGCAGAAAGGAGAGCACTGACACTGTTCACCAGTTCTCTTCTCGTCTGAAGGGATACTTGACAAAGTGTCTACAGCTTTCACAGCTTACCTCTACCTATGAAGGACTTTAGGAGTTCGTTGTAAGCGAACAAATAAAGAACACGTTGTCAAGTGACACCCGTAGTTTTCTGGCTGAACAAGGAGCAGAAAAGCTGGGAGACATTTTGGAAAAGTCTGAGCGATATCACAATGCGCTGGTCGAACTGCCAGTCACAAAACGCAAACCGACAGAAGAGCCTTCTCGGAACAACAATCTAGAACAGTCTTCCCATTCTTCTCACCACCATAACCACAGAGAAACTGTACCCCAGAATTCCCCTCCGGAAAAATCTAAATTCTATAAAAACAAGTACCCCACCACCAACAAAAATACTGATCAACCCAACCGTTCTACATGGCAGCGCGGCCAGAAAGGACAGAGTGACAGGGGTGGTACGGTGTTATTTTAAATGACGGCGTCTGCTGGTGTTTAGCAGTGCGCAACGTTTGGGGTCAATACATTAATAGAATATGTCGATATTTTATGGACTACTGAACGCGAAATATATGCTAAGATTGTGACGTATTCGCGTTGGGAAGGTCACGCTTGGTGACTTGGTTACATAACCCCTTTTATGCTGTCCGCCAAGCAGAGAAGTCGTGTCTTGTGTTTCTTCCAAGGAGAGGCTTAGTATATAGCCGATATATGAATTCAATATAGAACTCAGGGTCAGTTCATATATTAAGATAAAGTATGAGATTTATTAAGTAAATAAAATGATGGAAGGAGAATCGTATTATGATTCAATTTGTAGCTGTCAAGAACTCATGCGCTCATTTCTGGCTGTCTGACTACAGCAGCGCATGTACATAACCATGATGTTCATCTGACACATTATATTGACATGGACGGACCTGAATATTATGCACGTAATTTCTAATGAACTATATATGAATGTATACCTATGTGAACTGTCTTCGTGCGTCAACTTGTAATAAATATTGGACTCTAATCGAAGACTTACCCACATTACTTTGATTACGTTTGATTGCTTCAACTTGCATTGTTGACTGTCCTTTGACCTGATGAACTCTTCTTTATAGGAAGTTTTATATTAATAATGAATCAGTTCGTACGGAACCGAGGTTTGCTTGGACACTTATTAATCAACAACAAAACTTTGTGTCGACCTCAACTGAGATAATGATAGATAAGCAAGCATACAAGCTAAACTAATAATAATCGAACGAAGGACACCCCAACACCAGTGACACCCACGCAACAATGGTGGCCAATGTGATGTGGAGCTGGAATTTAATTGTCAAAATACTCAAAGATTATCGAGTTGAAAGAAATAAATTTCCTTCGAGCGAAATGGACACTTTTTGTATCTACACCGATGACGTCACACACCCTTGACAACAGGATGAATCATCAGTAGCGATGGCAGCCGCCTTTCAACGTCTTTGAAGAAAAGTATTTATAAACGCTTAATCTAACACTGGAAACTAGATTCAATCAGCATGGTCATGAAATATAGGTTCTACTGTTCGTTGGCGAAGCAAGCATTGTATGAATCCATCGAGGCAAAAAGCTAAGTAACTTATTTGAACGTTACAATAGTTCGTCCTATTTGTCCGACGTCACGCCATGTTCTTTTTTTTTTACCATGCTAAATGTTAAATGTTGTTTCTGTCTTTTTACATGTAGTGGGAGGTTGGTTGAGAATGCTAGATACGTCTACAACGTCGCTTCGCAGACCGTAGAATCTAGCATCGTTCGATAGGAAACAGTTTGACTATCTTCGGCTGACGAAGAATCCGCTAACGGTTGCGGCTGACTTCGTTCGTCCCCGAATTCAGTCGAATATTATTTGTTAGTTGTAAGGTTACGTGATACTCGTTGTATTTTCGCTGTACTAAATTTTATTTTTATTCAGTTTTGTCATTTGTTCGTGCTATCAATTGTTAATTCTAACCTGACTATCTTTTATTTATGAATATATATATTTTAACGTTTGTCTATGAGTCCATGTATACGTCATTATTTCTTGTGTACGCAGGTTCATTCTGAATTTGATTTCAACCTTGACCTTCTTACTTCCGATTATTCTGCTCGTTTTGGTATACTTAGTTTATAAAATCATTTAGTTTTGTGAAAATGTCACTTTTGTATTGTACTATTGTACTGTAAAGCCTTGGTTAATCATTTGTATTGTCTTCATTAATGTCATGTTCTAATAATATTTATATGAATTAATTTTAATAATATATTTAATTAATTTGATTAATTTTTTAGCAACTTTGATGATGACTTAGGGGGATTGCATCAAGCTGCAGTAGTAGTCCAAGACTTTAATAAAGCACTTTGTAGATGATGAATAAGGCATAAAGTCATAACTTGATAATTATAAGTAAATATTAAATTAAAATAATTTATTGAATTATTTCCTTGTATTCACACCATGGATAGGTGTTGAATTGAAAAACTATATCTATAATATAGTAATTTGTACACTTTTATAGTACTACTGTGTTGACTTAGCACATATCTTTAATTGATTACTATAATTATGTAGGGATAATGCCCATAATTATTTAATAGTGATATTAGGTGCATGATATAAATTCGGCATCCTAAATAAATAAATATCATAACTATTTATGATATATATTATTGCTTACATATAATATTAGTATAAAATATTGAATAGTTGTTGAACTTACAACAATTATTAAGAGGATATTATATTTGGTTATTGAGTGTTCATACGTTGAGTATGTACAAATAATTACATAGATTCTATTGTTGACTATTATAGATCTGTAATTTCTTACAATATTAACGTCAAGATGCTTACGTTAGACCATTTTGTTAAAATTGGAAAAGATTATGGCTACAAATCACAGGAACTTCGTCAGTTTGCAGAAGCGGAACTTGCTAAATATAAAGCAGAATTAGCGGAACAGGAGGAAAAAGAAGAAAGAAGGAAAGCAGACCGTGAAATGAAAGAAATAGAAAAAGAAAATAGACAAAGAGAAATTGCTAGACAGGAAAGGGAAGAACGAAGGCGGGAAATGGAACAAGAGATGGAATTAACACGTCTTAAGGTGGAAGCAGCTAGATTACAGGCACAAGGTGCTGCTGCAAACCAGAATGATAATGCACAAAATGAATCGTCATCCAACCAAAACAAACATTTTTACAACTTTAAATTACCCCATTTTAAATTAAATTTTGACGATTTATCATCATTTTTATCAAGATTTGAACAGACATGCAAAACAAATCACATGCCTAAGGATACATGGGTACTTAAGTTAAATGAATTTTTAGATGGGGAACCATTGACGGCATCTCTGAATGCTGACCCAGCAATAGCTACTAATTATGATGCTATTAAAACCTTACTTTTACGGAGGTTTCATTTGGACGAAGAAAATTGTAGGTTAAAATTTAAAAATATCCTACCTGAATCTCCTAAAGACTTTGCAGGGTTTATTGCGAACATTCGCAATACATTTAATAGATGGCTTGAACTGGCAGATGTCAACAAATCATATGACAAATTAGTTGATTTGTTGTTACGGGATAAGGTATTATCCTCTGTCAGCCCACCGTTCTTCGCATATTTGCAAGAACGAAAACCAGCTACCATTGACGAGTTAGAAAAAATTTCATTGAACTATTGCAATGCGCATCCGAATGCGAACATTTCTAACTTGTTGATAAGGGAACCTCTACCTGTGGCTTCCAATATGGCATACTATAGCAATAACAAACCAAGAACTCACAGAAGTAGGTTCAAGGGAAATTACAATGTTAATTTTCACAAAGGACATAATAATAATAATTTCAACAATAAAAATGATTTGAACAGAGGTAGATCAAGGAATAGGAATTATTCACCTCAGTCAAGCTACAACAACAGTCAACATAACACTAATTATAATAGATCAAATAACCACAATAATAACAGCAATTGGAATAACAATAATCATAGCTCGAGACATCGAGATAACAGTTACAATAGGGGACAACGGGATAATTCAAATGATTATTCTCGTCATCGGTCTCAGTCAGGTAGACCATCACAGTTTGATCACAATGCAGGGGCGGCACTCACGGATGGTACGACCCCTAGTGTTTCTGATAATAATAATCAGTCACAATCTTCGTCTGCATGTTGTGCTGTTAACTTTAATGTGACAAATAATTGCCAAGATTGTAATGCTATTTTTCAGAAGGCCAAAGAAACTGTGCTGAATTGTGGACACCTTTATACAGCAGTTGGTCTTTCGGCGAATGACGGCACAGGCACCCTGATGTTCAATAGAGGATTGGTAAATGGTACTGTGGTCTCAGTTTTAAGGGATACGGGATCAACCATTATCGGAGTCCGACAGTCCCTCGTTCACCCCAGTTATGCTACAGGGGAACACATCAGGTGTATGACCTTCGGGGGTACTATTGAGTACTACCCCACTGCCATAGTATATGTTAGCACACCATTTTTTACAGGTAATGTCAAGGTGTGCATGTTACAGAATCCATCAGCTGATCTTACAGTAGGACGCATCCACGGCAGTAAGGATTGCACTCTTAAAGAAATTAATGAATGGGAGAAAAAAAATTTGCAATCTTTTAGCAACGCTAACGCTGTTGTTGCGATGGCTACACTTCGTGCCAACAAAATGAATACATGTGGCACAGCAGTTTCCAACTTCACTCTGAGTACTATCCCGGAAACTGATGAGGATGATAGATCTATTGTACAACATACTAAGGATACAACTGATCCAAAGAAAACTTTTGATGTTGTCGACATTAAAAATGAGAGTACTAAGCAGTATAATAAGGTGAAGAATGATGTGGGAGTTAGAAGGAACAGGGATAATGAATTTAAGACAAATAAGTCTAACGGCAAAGGTTTTACTTTGCCCAACCAAGACATGTCTACGACATGTAGGAAACCTACTACCTTTAGTAATGATAGGTATCACCCTAAGTACAGTCAAGATGATACGTCATCCATTAAAAATACTTTGTCTATGGTGAAGGGGAAATTTAATTCGACAAGGAATACATATCGTCATTGTTCACAGTTTCGTGACAATGATATTACTTACATTGGTAAAGGTGCATATTCTCGCACCATATTAGTGCGCAATCTGCCACATGACGTTACATGGCAAGCACTTAGTAATTTCTTTAATTACATGGCAGACGTTAGGTTCGTGCGTCTGTTGCCACCTACCAACAACAGGTATGGTGAAGCTGTGGTTACATTTCGTAACAACAAAGATGCTCGGATGGTTATCGAGCGTGATAATGGTGTTTATTTTCATCACCAGTCACTAAAGTTACAACTAGTACCTGATTCTGCGTCACGCAGATAACAGGGTACTGTAACCATATTCGTCACATCTTTGATGACTCAGCACTTGTCAGTCATCATTTCTGGTCTTTCTTAATCATCTATCCTAATATAGATTGATTTATTGATTTTTTTTTCTTCTCGAAAAATATTTTTGATTCTTAACATCTTTAAATTTGTACACGTTTTCTGTCTTATTTGTTTTACCATGCCTACAAGAAACAGTAATGTCGTTATTGGTATTAACTATGCTCAGCCCAATACAGCATAAGTTAACTTGTCATCCATCACGGCTGTCTTGTCATCTTTGCTAAAGAAGAACATGCCGTTAAGGATAAATTGGACAGACGAATGTGACAGAACTTTTCGCAGTATATTAAGAATTTTTTCATGCCCACCAGTATTAAGATTACCAGATGCTTCTAAAAAGTTTGTCCTCCGTACAGATGCGAGTAATTACGGACTCGGGGCTTGTCTACTCCAATATCACGATGATATCCTTCATCCTGTATTATACATCTCACGCAAGCTAAAAACTCCTGAAACTAGATATTCGACAGTGGACAGAGAGTTACTGGCCGTGATATGGGCAATTACTAAGTTGGAAAAGTTTTTGCTTGGATCACCATTTCTGACCCAGACCGATCAGAAATCTGTGGCAGCATTGCGGCGTTCAAACCATAAAAGTCCAAAGCTTGCACGATTTGCCATTGCGCTGCAATCCTATGATTTCGAAATACAGTCGATACCAGGAACTGAGAACATAATGGCCGATACTTTATCAAGACATCCTACGGATTCTGAATGACTATTAGTATTTCAAGAAAAAAATGTACAGACTAATCAAGCATTACATTTGAAATGAACATTCTTAATGCTACGTAGGAATATATAATACTTCATATGGACATCCTACTTCGATGAAAAAATTTCAAAATGAACTGTTATTATCAAAGTATCAAGTTTTACAGATCGATTGAAAATTTGGACTTCACTTGGACTTTGCGTATCACTCATTTCTATTGCAAAGTAGTAAAAAGGTAAAATTTCTGATAAAGAATGGACAAATACTGTGATGATACATAAACTGAAATGACTTATTCAAATTACGTTCAAAATTGCAATAAAGGAATTAACGACGGTTGGATCATCATATCAGAATTGGATAAGATGAACTTTGTTTCTTAAAGAACTTTCATACAAGTCAATAGGATGTAACAACGATTGGATCTTCATGTCCAATATTGTTAAATTTGCTAGTTATTAAATTAATATATAATAAAATAAAGTTGAAGTGTGATGAAATAAAAAAATAAAATATACTAAGAAAAGATGAAACAAAAGAATATCACACCAATTAAACCTTTTAAATAGTTAATTATTAAGGTGATAGATATTAGATTATGATATTTCATATGTCTACTTAAAATGTATGAATTTTTTCTGTGCTTTTCTTTCTGATTGCGTTAATTTAATTAGGTATCTATCCTTATACTTCATTTTCACACACATTACTAATTTAATGTATACTTTAATATTTAGTTTTAATTGTCCGTACTTCTCAATTTTTATTTTAGTTACTGATACTACTTCTCATTTTCTTTAATTAGATATTAATTAGTTAATACCATACGTACATATTATAATTAATTATTTTTAATTTTACTTAGAATAATTTTAATAACACCTCACATTATTAGTTAGTCAATACAGACATCAAATTAATTAGTTAATTAATTAATGACAGTGACATTTCTTTAGTTAATTTATGATATGACGTTGATTTTATTATAACATATTACTGACATGACTGCGACACTGTTCTAGATAGAACGTCGTAGGCCATACGTCGGGTTTTGTTAAATTTTTGATAACACTGACAAACAACATTTTTCTTTCTTATATAAGAATAAGTGTTCTTAGGTCAGTTTCTTGCGCTGATTTCAAATCTGAAATCCGTTTATCTCTATCACGTCGGGTTCTTAAGATATTTGTGAATAAATATATTTTTTGGGAAACCGTTATTTGCTCCGTTTCATTTTTACTATATAACTTATTAAAAATTAATAAAATGCAAAATAATTCTACTTTTTATACTGCTAAAAGATGCATGACATATGTTACGCTATTTTTCAAATAGTTACTGTATTTTGAAATAATTCTGAGCGAAATATGGCTTCTAGAAGTTGTAGAATCGGTATCGAAACCAGTGCCTCATGATCCAATCACGTGTCCGATCCCAGTTCCACCATAACAATATCCGTTGGACGTGAATGAACCATCAGAAAGTGATAGTTTACCTGCTTTAGAAACTAATTCTGACTCGGATTATATACCGGTGAATGATGGTGTTCACTTAATTAACCATTCAGAACTTTCAGATCTAATACGTGATCTCGCTCTTACCAAAGGACAAGCGGAATTACTCGGTTTGCGACTAAAAGAATGGAATCTTTTAGCGCCCAATACTCCGATATCTAAATTTCGTCATAGACACAGAGAACTTGTTCAATACTTTGAGATGGATGATGGCATTTGCTATTGCAAAGATGTAAACGGTCTAATGGTGCACCTCGGTCGTGAGCACATAGTCAATGAATGGCGACTTTTCATCGACTCTTCCAAGACTAGTCTAAAAGCCGTGTTATTGCATAACGGAAATTTATTTTCATCAATTCCAGTCGCCTACTCTGTTCATATGAAAGAAACTTATGACAATATGGCTATACTTTTGGCAAAAATAAAGTACAATGACTACCAATGGCGGATTTGTGGAGACCTAAAGGTCATTGCAATTCTCACGGGCATGCAGACTGGGTATACTAAATTTTGTTGCTTCCTATGTGAATGGGACAGTCGCAACAGACAGGAACATTATGCAAGAAAGGTGTGGCCTATCAGGGATCGTATGCAGCTCTGGCATAAAAATGTAATACATGAGCCATTAGTTAACAAAGACGGCATCATTTTACCACCGTTACATATAAAGTTGGGGCTCATGAAGAATTTCGTAAAAGCATTAGATAAAACGAGCAAAGCTTTCACTTATCTTCGAGAAAAGTTTCCGCAAGTTAGCGATGCAAACATAAAGGAAGGTATCTTTGTAGGACCTCAGATTAGGAAAGTTATTGCAGACAAACAATTCGAGAACTTGTTACATGGTAGTGAACTTCGCGCATGGATGGCATTCAAATCGATCATCGATAACTTTCTGTGAAATCACAAATCTGTCGACTATATGCATATTGTTAAGCAGTGCATAGATGCATACAGAATTATGGGCTGTAACATATCCCTCAAAATCCATTTGCTGGATTCGCATCTTGACTTTTTCCCTGACAAACTTGGCGAAGTCAGCGATGAACATGGAGAACGATTCCATCAAGATATCGCCGTAATGGAATCACGCTATCAAGGACGGTGGAGTGTGACCATGCTTGCCGATTATTGTTGGATGCTTCATCGCGATGTACCACATGCCATTCACCGACGAAAGTCGACTGCAAAGAAATTCAAGCCTACATAACTGTTACACTTCTTGTATGAATGATGTTATAATACTTTATGCCTTGTTAAAAAACTTCAATTGCGTATTTCTAGAGATCCCGACCTGATAGAGAAAAACGGTTTGCAGATTTAAAAACAGCGCATTAAAATTGACCAGAAAAACATAGAAATGTTAGAGAAAGAAAAAAAAAGTTTTTTTTTGTTAGTCAGTGTAATTTGATTAATATAGTTAAAAAAATCTATCTAATAGATGTTTTCCCCCGTCGGACAGGAAATCTGTTACGGTGTTATTTTAAATGACGGCGTCTGCTGGGGTTTAGCAGTGCGCAACGTTTGGGGTCAATACATTAATAGAATAAGTCGATATTTTATGGACTACTGAACGCGAAATATATGCTAAGATTATGACGTATTCGCGTTGGGAAGGTCACGCTTGGTGACTTGGTTACATTACCCCTTTTACGCTGTCCGCCAAGCAGAGAAGTCGTGTCTTGTATTTCTTCCAAGGAGAGGCTTAGTATATAGCCGATATATGAATTCAATATAGAACTCAGGGTCAGTTCAGATATTAAGATAAAGTATGAGATTTATTAAGTAAATAAAATGATGGAAGGAGAATCGTATTATGATTCAATTTGTAGCTGTCAAGAACTCATGCGCTCATTTCTGGCTGTCTGACTACAGCAGCGCATGTACATAACCATGATGTTCATCTGACACATTATATTGACACGGACGGACCTGAATATTATGCACGTAATTTCTAATGAACTATATATGAATTTATACCTATGTGAACTGTCTTCGTGCGTCAACTTGTAATAAATATTGGACTCTAATCGAAGACTTACCCACATTACTTTGATTACGTTTGATTGCTTCAACTTGCATTGTTGATTGTCCTTTGACCTGATGAACTCTTCTTTATAGGAAGTTTATATTAATAATGAATCAGTTCGTACGGAACCGAGGTTTGCTTGGACATTTATTAATCAACAACAAAACTTTGTGTCGACCTCAACTGAGATAATGATAGATAAGCAAGCATACAAGCTAAACTAATAATAATCGAACGAAGGACACCCCAACACCAGTGACACCCACGCAACAAGGGGAAAGACCCCTACAGCAGGGACGACTGATCAGAGCGAGCACAACGGGCCTCATCGCATCGGATGCTTGCAAACAGCCTCACAAGGAAGAATTAGTGTCAGTGATTCTCAACCTGAGGGTGAGAGGCCCTCAACGCGAGGTACTGTTATTTTGAACGGGACTTCAACATATTGTTTGTTTGATACAGGGTTGTCGTTTGATTGCATTGTCGCAAGACACTTGGTCAAACCCGGTCAAGAAACAGAAGAAACCTTCAAACTTTGTGGAGTTTTCAAATGAGATGTACCCATGACGCTTCCCATCGCATTGGTGGAGATACAATCTGATTTTGTCAGAGGTGTGATCAAAGCGGCTATCATGGATGACCCGATCTACCCAGTCATACTTGACGGTAGATATGTGTTTATTGGGAAACCGAAAGAGCCAATTGTGGCAGCAGTAACCACAAGAGGGCAAACCAAGAAGGAATGGGAGCCGGCGCCAAATTTGTTACATAAGGAACTAAAAGAGGCGCAACAAAAGGACCTTACCTTGGAGCCCTGCTTTAGGAAACTGCCCATGGATAAGGACCCCAGACACAACGGGGACATTTTTTTCTAAGGATGGCGTACTTTATCGTAGAACAGGCAACCCTGATCAAGGGCATAACCAGCTCCTAGTACCGACACAGTACAGAGACCAAATCTTAGAAATGGGGCACTCTCTTCCCTTTAGCGGACATATGGGACAAAACGCCACAAATCAGCGAATATCGACTCACTATTGGTGGCCAGGAATGAACTCTGATATTATCAGATATGTAAAATCCTGCGCCAAGTGCCAACGGGTGGCACCCAAGCCTTGGACACCCACAGTCCCCATGGGTGAAATGCCAATAGTGAGGACACCATTTTAACGGGTTGTAATTGTGGTAAAGTGGGATGTTATAAATATTTATAGGAGACTTAGTGTACTGACTGAGATCAGCTGTGAAGGTATCTGTATCTAATAAGTGTGGTGTATTACAGATGACCTTACTTGCTACCACATTTATACCTCAGTCAGAATTATTCTGGAATACTGTGATGACTACGTTAAATGTCTAGGGTATGAAAATGATAAAGTGTAAGTCACAACAAGAACAGACAGATAAACAATTTAATTTATTCCACAACACTTTGCAACACTGTGACACTCACACACATATAACACTCTATAAGACTATCTTAAATGAGTCAAGTGTTTAAGTTTAAAAATATATGTATTAATTCTTTCAATAATGGGTATCCTGATTCAACTACACAGTGAACCAGGAATCACAATCAAATGTAATTACAAGTATTATGTACACAGTTTATATATATGAACTTTGTATTGACATATTTTATTATTATTATTCTATATGTGTAATTTGTGAAGTAGTAATATGAGGTAATACTGGTTTTGTTCAAGCTTGGTTCTTGTTTTTCATCATGACTTCAAGTGTTTGATTATCGTGGAAATAGTATTGGGAAAAGTTCACAGTTCCTGTCATTTGAACCAATTAATTGTCCCTCTGTGTTTAATAAAATGTCAATTTTTGAGGGGGGCACATAATGTTGAGCTACTCTGGCCACAGAAGCTTATCTTTCGTGATGGCGGCAGGAAAAGACTCCTCTGCTCGATTGCTTCACTGTGTTCTGGAGACACCTCACTGGTCGCTATCTGGACCAAGGAGTATGCTGTCAGCCTCTGGATTCAGCAAAACTCAGACCAGGTGCTGCTTAAGTAACTTAGGACCACAGTCCCTGAAACAAGAAGGTTGTACCTCCTACTTCAGATCTAATTTATAATCTATTTCCACACTGAACACAATACATAACAAACACTGAGTTCAGAGCGGTAGGCCAACTGCTAGCTTCATCTAAAACAATTTACACCAGTATACTCCTCCCTAATGGTTACTACGCCTCTGCAATTCCAGCATTATTTCCTTCTAGTCAGTAAGATAGGTGTCAGTGTACTATTTGGCAATTCCATGCAGTTTTCTTTTCTCCGACACGTTCTGTTCAGGTTGGAGCACTATCTAGGCCTTGCCTCATGTTTGCTACTTAACCACGCACATATACAGACATAAATTATCAATTTACATTCAATTTTCATTAAAAAGATATCGAATAGGTCAAGCTTACCACAATTCATGGAAATAATACACAGATACGTTGACTGGCGATGAATATGGCACAAATTCCGATCTGCCTCTGTCCCAGACTTTTATTTAGAAAAATATGATCTGGATCTCAACGCACTGTTTCTTAGTAAGTTTATTTTAAAATGTGGCACTGAACTGACGCTCTTAATTGACTATATTGGCGGGTCTAACCAATCAGGCCATGTTTACACAGCTTTTCAAAAAAAGTACCCTTACTACCGTTTCCCCTAACAACAAAGAATTAGTATTTGTAGTCCGACTAATCGTGTTTAGCCTTACATTTACTTCTATCCAATCAAATAGGATTTTACATGGTGGCCCATTTCCCGTAAAATAGTGGTTTCAAAACATGCCACTGTGCGATTATTTTTTGGTGTTGTTTGACACCCTCACTATTTTCTTTTGGCTATAATTTGTTAATTCCTAGACTATTTGCGTAACACTTAACATATTCTTTGTCAGCAACTCCTAAGGAACCCAAATATATAAGTTTAATGGGGCTAAGGGGCTGCGTTCAAAATATGCATTTTCTTCTACCTCCCGTTCACTTCGATACGATGTGGTGTCTGGGTACTGTCAGGCTTTCAGACATAAAACAGTATAATGTCATGTTTCCTAATAAGCGTTTTTCAGGTTTTTAAACCTAACTCTCGTATGGGTAGTGTTTTTTATCACGGTCTATTTGAAAAAAAAAGTTAGTGCTTCTGGCCTTTCACGCGGGGAGTGTGGCATTAATTGTATATCGCGAGACGCGTGTTAGTGTTGCATGCGTTCCTGCTTTCAGCCCTCCCTCTCTCTATCCTAAGTTCATCTGTCTTTCCGTTTATGTTAACGTAGTGTAATTAATGCTAGTATTAATTTAGGTCATTAATCAGCTTGCGTATCTCAAGGTTTTCTTAGAAATGCAGTACACGTTTTATTGTAGAAAGCGTGTAGTGATGCAGTAGGCTTTACTATCAACGTGAAACGTTACAATTTGCAGACGAAGTAGAAAACAAGGGGGATTTTTGTACGCCATTGTGACAGCACTGTACTTTTACCATTTCTCTTTCCTTTTATTGAATTTATGTGTTAGGCTTTACATTTACCTTTTAATTTATATATGTGGATTTAGAATGTTTCACGACAAATTCTCCCCTCTTAAAACAGACGCTATATGTCAGTCTATAATTCTATATACACATAGAGAAATTTATTATTAGTTCTGGGGCTTACGGTGATTATCATCACACGGATGGCGGCTTAAAAAATCCGCTCCCAGATTTGTTTTTCCAGATATATACTCTATGCTAAACTCAAATGGCTGCATAAGTAAGGACCACCTGAGTAATCTAGAATTTTCATGCCTAGCGTGCGCTAGAAACGACAAGGGTTTGTGATCCGTTTGCAACTTAAATGCCTTCCCATACAGATAAATATTGAATTTCTTTATCGCCCATATTACAAGACATTCTTTTTCGCTAGTTGAGTAATTGGTTTCAGCTTTATTCAACTTTCTGCTAGCATATGCCACTGGGCTTAATTCCCCATCCAATGCATCTGATTTCTGTAGCAGTGTCGTACCTAACCCAATATTACTGGCATCCGTCCTTACAATGAATTCTTGACTTAAGTCAGGTAGTTTCAAAATAGGTTTCCTTGTGAGCTTTTCCTTCAATTCCTGGTAAGCCAATTCACATTGTGGTGTCCATGTAATTCGATCTGGATTTCCTTTACGTGTCAAATCAGTTAACGGTGCACATATGGAATTAAAGTTTTTGATATACTTTTGGTAGAAACCACATAATGAGACAAAGGATCTCACGTCTTTCTCTAAATTCTTGGGGTCAGGGGTCATGTTTCCCTGATGGACTGTGTGTCCCAAGAATTCTAATTCTTTACATCCAACGCAACATTTTGTTGGTCGGGCTGTTAAATTCGCTTCTCTAAGTCGATTAAACAGCATGTTCAGAGAGTCAATGTGTTCCTCAAATGTTTCTGTTGCTATAAGGATATCATCCATGAAATTTGTGATGCATGGGTTATTCAGAGGGTCCAATAATTTTCTCATCATTCTAGAGAAGACACTAGGCACATTCTTCAATCCAAATGGCAATCTGTTAAACTCATAGTGTCCCTCTGAGGTACTAAAAGCTAGGTATGGTCTAACCTCAGGCTTTACTGGAATCTGATAGTATCCTTTACTCAGATCCACTTTTGAGAAATATTTAGCTTTATTTAGCCTGGCAAACAACTGATTTGTATCCGGCAATGGATCCACCTGTCCTTCTGTAATAGCATTCAGTCTCCTGTAATCTATACAGAGTCTATGTTCTCCAGAGGGTTTCCTTAAGAGTACAACACTGGAACTATACGAAGATTCACTGTGTGAAATAATTCCTTCCTTCAACAAATAGTCTATCTCTTCCTTCAAAGCTTTCTCCTTAGCAAAAGGAATCGAATAGGGTTTCATACAGACAGGTGTGGGGTCTATCAGTTTCATATCATATTCCAATAAGTTTGTATGCCCCGGTCGGTCCGTTAACACCTCTGTATGATTATCTAGAACCTGTTGCACTCTCTCTTTCTGATTTTTCGTTAAATGTGTACTGATTTTCACCTGTGCCGCTGTCTCACAGGGATGTAATGGATATTCAAATGATGAAAGTGGTTCCTTTTTCATCTCCATTGCAATGGACAAGGTCAACAATTGTGTCTCTTCCTGATGTTCTCTTTCCAAATATTTCTTCAGGAGATTCACATGATAGATTTTTTCTTTCCCCTTCTTATCTATCTTATAATTGGTTCTAGACACCTTCTCTAGAACTGTATATGGACCTTGCCATCCAATTTGTAACTTATTCTGACTACCGGGTAGAAGAAGCAGTACCTTCTCTCCCACAGCCAAATCTCGGTCTTTAGCTTTCCTGTTAAAATAGGCAGCATGTTTCTTCCTGGCTTGTCTCAAATTTTCATTGGCAAGTTTCCAGCCAGTTTTTAAACGAGTGGTCAGCTCATTCACATATTGGTATGAGGATGTAATATTTTCCTCTGCCTTTTCATCATTCCACGTTCTTAACAGCGTTACATATGGACCTTTAATTTTGTGGACCTATTTGTCCATGCACCGGTATGGTCTCTTCCACTCGAAGCGCTATAGTGATGATTTTTCTTCCCAGAATTATCATGCACAAAACGACCGCTACCAATTCTTTTCTTGTGGGCTTTCTCCCCACTTAGAATTCTGGATGAGAGATTTCCTCTCTACATCCTCTTCCTCCAGTTTGTTTAAGTCCGATTGAGGGATTTTCGGCTTATCCTGGGGTAAGACATCTTTTTGCACTCTCTGCATAGTGGCCATTGTAAAACAGTTAATTGAAGCTTGTCCGTGAAAAGGGGCTTCCCATTCCACTTGGTCCACTTTATTATTCTTTCTATTGTCAGGCCTACGTTTGCCCCGTGGCGTGTCCAGGTCCTGATCAATGTTCCCACTTGTGGGTGTTCCCTCATGTGCTATGCTACACCTTTCTACAAAATTCTCAATGTCCCACCTTGCCTTGGGCCAATAATAATTGTGAGCCACCTTTTGGATGTTGGTACCAATTTTCTCATGGTCCCCATCTTGTTTCACATGTAGGCTCCTTATTAATTCTGCCCTATATCTCTTTGGAAGAACCAACTGTCCGTGACCATTGGATCTAGTTCCGGCCTTCCTGTAAATCAACTTGTTTTTCATGTAAAAATCTCCCTTGCCTGGAGTTGTATAACAAGTTGACAATTTCCTGAAACAAGGCTTGAGGGTCTTATCCCCAGCCTGTGCCTTCCTCATCTCTTCTGGAGTGGTATCTATCAGGATATCCTCCTCCTTTCTTGATGTCGACCTGACCTGAAGGGTGGCCATATACACAGGTTTCCTTCTACAATGGTCAGTATCATGATTGTCCATCTGACAATTCTTACACCACCTCCTTCCTTGGTTGAAAGATTTTCTTTCATCATATTTCCTTTCATCGAATTGTGGGGTTTTATTTTTATTGTCATACCGTGGCCTATCAAACTGGTGCTTACTTTTGTTATGATCTCTAGGATCAAATTTATTAAAGTTCTGTGGTGCCTTAAAATTATCTACCTGTTTCTTTTTATTACCTGATACCTCTGCCTGAGCTGCTTGATATCTTTCTGCAACATTTAGTAACTCACCCAGTCTCTCTGCACCTTAAGATCTTGGGTTTTCCCCAGAGAAGTCCATTTCTCCAAGTATGTCTCTAACCGTGCAGAGAACTGGTGATAGGTTTCACCTGACAGTAGTTTAGCATTCCTAAATTTTTTCCTATAAAATTCTGCGTTCTTTTCCTATCTTAACAAAAGAGCCTGCTTTAGCATGTCATAATTTTCTTGATCACCTCTGCTCATTTTGGCAAAAACTTCATAAGCTGCCCCACGAAGCCCTTGAGATAACTTTAAGCTCCACCTTTCTCTCTCTAACCCATACGTGGTAGCTAATAGTTCATATCTATTTAGATAGCTCTCAATATCATTGTCTTTCTCAACAAAATGATCTAAATGAAAATTCATAGCTGAGGTTGAGTTCTCCCTGACTAGCAATAGCATCGGAGGTAAAGGGACTGGCACCATTTTCAGGAGCATGGCCTTGAAACTCAAACTCCCTTAGTCGTAACTCATGTTCCCTTTGTAATCTCTTCTCCTCCTTTTCTGCTTCCCTCTCTGCAGCCTGTCTTCTTTCCTCGGCTTCCCTTTCTGCAGCTAATCTCGTCTTCCCTTTCTGCAGCTAATCTTTTTTCTTCTGCTTCCCTTTCTGCAGCTAATCTTTTTTCTTCTGCGTCCCTTTCAGCCTTTTTCTTTTCCAACTGGAGCCTCTTTATTTCCGCCTCACGATCCGCCTCCAATGCTTTAGCCTCTTTGTCAGCCTCAATCTGCAACCTCTTAGCCTCAGCCTCAATCTGCAGCCTCTTAATTTCTTTATCAGCCTCTAACCTTCTTTCAGCCTCAAATCTTCTTTCTTCACGTTCAATATATTTGTCACATTCCGTAGTGACATAGGCAATCATAACTTGCCCGTCCATTCCTAACTCTTTAGCAGTCTGCACAGCAGCCGATCGAAATTTGGCCAGGTCCGCCATTTTCTAACAGGTAAATTTATATAATGTCTAACTAAACAATACAATCTGTAATTAATTATCCAAGGACCACCACAGGCACTGAGAGCTCAACCTTATTTAATTCCACCCAAGGATACCTTTTAAATTTTTATTATTCCCTGAAGTGAATTACCCCCAATATTTATAATAGGGAAAGATTCAAAATCCCGGACAGGACCCCAATATATGTGGTAAAGTGGGATGTTATAAATATTTATAGGGGACTTAGTGTACTGACTGAGATCAGCTGTGAAGGTATCTGTATCTAATAAGTGTGGTGTATTACAGATGACCTTACTTGCTACCACATTTATACCTCAGTCAGAATTATTCTGGAATACTGTGATGACTACGTTAAATGTCTAGGGTATGAAAATGATGAAGTGTAAGTCACAACAAGAACAGACAGATAAACAATTTAATTTATTCAACAACACTTTGCAACACTGTGACACTCACACACATATAACACTCTATAAGACTATCTTAAATGAGTCAAGTGTTTAAGTTTAAAAATATATGTATTAATTCTTTCAATAATGGGTATCCTGATTCAACTACACAGTGAACCAGGAATCACAATCAAATGTAATTACAAGTATTATGTACACAGTTTATATATATGAACTTTGTATTGACATATTTTATTATTATTATTCTATATGTGTAATTTGTGAAAAGGTAATATGAGGTAATACTGGTTTTGTTCAAGCATGGTTGTTGTTTTTCATCATGACTTCAAGTGTTTGATTATCGTGGAAATAGTATTGGGAAAAGTTCACAGTTCCTGTCATTTGAACCAATTAATTGTCCCTCTGTGTTTAATAAAATGTCAATTTTTGAGGGGGGCACATAATGTTGAGCTACTCTGGCCACAGAAGCTTATCTTTCGTGATGGCGGCAGGAAAAGACTCCTCTGCTCGATTGCTTCACTGTGTTCTGGAGACACCTCACTGGTCGCTATCTGGACCAAGGAGTATGCTGTCAGCCTCTGGATTCAGCAAAACTCAGACCAGGTGCTGCTTCAGTAACTTAGGACCACAGTCCCTGAAACAAGAAGGTTGTACCTCCTACTTCAGATCTAATTTATAATCTATTTCCACACTGAATACAATACATAACAAACACTGAGTTCAGAGCGGTAGGCCAACTGCTAGCTTCATCTGAAACAATTTACACCAGTATACTCCTCCCTAATGGTTACTACGCCTCTGCAATTCCAGCATTATCTCCTTCTAGTCAGTAAGATAGGTGTCAGTGTACTATTTGGCAATTCCATGCAGTTTTCTTTTCTCCGACACGTTCTGTTCAGGTTGGAGCACTATCTAGGCCTTGCCTCATGTTTGCTACTGAACCACGCACATATACAGACATAAATTATCAATTTACATTCAATTTTCATTAAAAAGATATCGAATATGTCAAGCTTACCACAATTCATGGAAATAATACACAGATACGTTGACTGGCGATGAATATGGCACAAATTCCGATCTGCCTCTGTCCCAGACTTTTATTTAGAAAAATATGATCTGGATCTCAACGCACTGTTTCTTAGTAAGTTTATTTTAAAATGTGGCACTGAACTGACGCTCGTTAATTGACTATATTGGCGGGTCTAACCAATCGGGCCATGTTTACACAGCTTTTCAAAAAAAGTACCCTTACCCCTAACAACAAAGAATTAGTATTTGTAGTCCGACTAATCGTGTTTAGCCTTACATTTACTTCTATCCAATCAAATAGGATTTTACATGGTGGCCCATTTCCCATAAAATAGTGGTTTCAAAACATGCCACTGTGCGATTATTTTTTGGTGTTGTTTGACACCCTCACTATTTTCTTTTGGCTATAACACTTAACATATTCTTTGTCAGCAAGTCCTAAGGAACCCAAATATATAAGTTTAATGGGGCTAAGGGGCTGCGTTCAAAATATGCATTTTCTTCTACCTCCCGTTCACTTCGATACGATGTGGTGTCTGGGTACTGTCAGGCTTTCAGACATAAAACAGTATAATGTCATGTTTCCTAATAAGCGTTTTTCAGGTTTTTAAACCTAACTCTCGTATGGGTAGTGTTTTTTATCACGGTCTATTTGAAAAAAAAAAGTTAGTGCTTCTGGCCTTTCGTGCGGGGAGGGTGGCATTAATTGTATATCGCGAGACGCGTGTTAGTGTTGCATGCGTTCCTGCTTTCAGCCCTCCCTCTCTCTATCCTAAGTTCATCTGTCTTTCCGTTTATCTTAACGTAGTGTAATTAATGCTAGTATTAATTTAGGTCATTAATCAGCTTGCGTATCTCAAGGTTTTCTTAGAAATGCAGTACACGTTTTATTGTAGAAAGCGTGTAGTGATGCAGTAGGCTTTACTATCAACGTGAAACGTTACAATTTGCAGACGAAGTAGAAAACAAGGGGGATTTTTGTACGCCATTGTGACAGCACTGTACTTTTACCATTTCTCTTTCCTTTTATTGAATTTATGTGTTAGGCTTTACATTTACCTTTTAATTTATATATGTGGATTTAGAATGTTTCACGACAGTAATCGACATTTTAGGACCCTTAGAAAGGACTAAAAGAAGGCACAGGTTTATCCTGACCTTAGTCGACACTTGCACTTTGTAGGCAGAAGCTATACCGCTAACATGCACGGATTCCAAGCATGTCGTAGAAGCCCTCGTGCAAATTTTTACACGGTTGGGATTTCCTCTACACGTTTTGATGGATAACGGATCCCATTACCGTAGCCTGTTGATGGAGGAGATCGTTAAGATCTTGAGGAACCAGCGCATCTACATAAGCCCTTATAATCCGGCCGGAAGTGGGTTATTAGAACGTGTTAACGGAAGCCTCACCATGATGTTAAGTAAACTGGGACAAGAGAAACCTGAAGATTGGGACCTTTTCATTCCTGCAGCCTTATTCGCATACAGGGAAGTCCCACATCCCTCTACAGGATTCCCCCCCAGCTACTCCATTTTCCATCACTACATATAGTGGACCCCAGATATTTAAAGGTGTTCACTTCTTCTAACGTTTGCCCATTTACCGTAATGTTGGTTGGAACATGTTTCTTATGGCTATTCACCAATATCTTGCTTTTTTCTATATTAATTTCCATCCCATACGTTCTTGTTACTTTCTCCAGTCTAGAGGTAAGGTCTTCAAGTTCTGATTCTGTTCCAGCTATAAGATCGATATCATCAGCAAAACGTATATTGCAAAAAGGTCGGCCTCCAATCGATATGGTTGTTGTATAATCGTAGAGAGTGTAGCGGGATGTTATTTAAAATTATTTATTTATGTAAGAATAGGCTTTGCAGATGGATATCCAGGTGCCAGTAAAGAGTTCTGGTCTTACAAGTAATACCCCAGTCTTAGAAATAAGCACTGGTGTATTGATATCATAGAAATAGTCAGACTGTGAAAATCCTGGCCCAGTTGGTAAGAAGTAGTACCAGGATTTAAGGTGTCTCCTCCCTGTGACTATCTTATGATTACTTAATGTCTAGGGGATAAATAAAATGAACATTCACTTTAAACACAAGAGTAAAAAGTGAATAAGTCCTCAGGTACAATTAAAATCTTTTAATATATACACTGATATTCTATTTCTGCTATATGGAAATGAGCATTAAAATATATGAAAAATATTCACACAATTACTATTATTTCTAAACTAATGTTTTTGTAGGATTTTCTGTCCTTGAAGAAAATGATTTTACTAGAAACCGTCACTCAGCAATGTTAAAAAGTAGTCTTGACCTTTTAACTTCAGGATCTTGAACAATAAAGTTAATGAAAACTGGAATCACTTTTACTGTATCACTGTTCTCTTAGTCCTCTGACTTTACACATTACTGTCATCATTTGACTGAATTATGATTTGAATACTGTTGTAGATTTGGTTCCTATCACAACTATTGGCTGTTGGTTCATATATATAGGTGGTCAGTGTCTTAAATGACACTTATCTTTCAACTTGACAATGCTGACACTGAACTGTCCTTTGTAGATATCAGACTTGGTAGACCCAGCTATAGGAATATCAATGACCAGCTGTGGTTCACTCGTTGGGGTCCTGCACTTTTGTGGGATTGCCTCTGATGAACAACACAAGTTTCTGACACCTGACAGTCTGGGGTGAGTTATTTCATGGAACCTGAAACATCATATCAGCCTTGGCTAACCATCATCTGGCTTGTTCCTCTCCTGTACATCCTTTAATTTTTTTATAGCTTGATCTTTCCAAACCACATCAAGTACAAATTTAAATACTGATGCCATTCTTAGCATCTACACAAATTTAATACACTATTAGCTAAAGTGAGTGACCGACTGACCAAGCGATCAGGTTGCTTTCTTCTGTAGTACAACTACATGGTTTTGGAACTGAAACTTGGCTGTGGAACACTCCAGTTTACCAGCTGTAAATGGGCACTCAGTTGTGCTCTCGAGCTAGGAAAGGAAAAGGCAGCGAGGAAGGGGACTGGTCACCTAACCTCGTAAAAGCGGTATCTTCCATGATGAAGCTTCTAACACTTCATTTGCCTATGACAATCTCTGCCATGGGACTGCCTTTATCTTCGTAAGCAATAAAGCAATTAATATGATAGATGTTATCTTCATTTGGCTGTGGGGCTAGTTGTGATTCGTTTGTGTACAAGCAACAATCATCCACATAGCACATGTTTATATCATATTAAAATCTGCAATACATTTATACCGATAATTATTCTACGTGCATATTTTGTGAAGTCTATACGAACCTGCAATAAAAAAAAAAACTATTATACATGATAGTTATCATAATTTCGCTTACCCTCAGACTCCAGACACTGGACTGAAAATTTCTGGCGATCCGCTCACAATTCAGATGGAATATGTGTAGTGGCGAGCTCTGCCTCCAGTCTGTCTCAAACCTACTTTCAGTGTGTCTTTTCTGTTTAGCGCTCCGCCTTTTATAAAGATCTGGCGGACGTATCGGGGGGCAATGACGTCACAGCTTAAAACTCGGGCTGAAATTTCTTCCTGAAGCCGTGATTTCACAGGATCTGTGCATTGCCTGAAACTTTCCCTTTCTCATCCTCGGCTTATATATTATTCATACTGTTCCATCCTATCTTATTTTATACAGCCGATATATCTCTATTTTCTTATCCATGTAATTTCACAAACTGTTATTTGTTGATTTTAGTATTTAGAACAGAAGTGGGTTTACAGGCTTTCAGCTTAACTGTGGACAGCCGTAATATGCATTGATCTCCGTAAATGATAACTTCCTACTGTTTTTCCTTATATACAGTTATACACAATCCTCTCCTGGAATAAAAGGTGAAATCCTTTTCAGAATAATTCCATTTTGCTCCTATTATCCTTGCCGATTTCCGATGTCTCATCGAAAGTTTGTCGATACACCGCCATTTTGTAAGCGGCCGGTCCCGTGATAAGCGAGAGGTGAATGGTCTGTAAAACTATGCGAAGCCGCGTTGGCAATGTACTGAAACCAATTTTGCGACATTCAGCCTCCTGCATAATATGTTCTAGATATATATTAAAGAGCACTAGGGACAGGATACATCCCTGACGAACTCCTACAGTTGTTTTGAAAAATTCTCCAATGTCATTGCTTGCAAAAACAGCACTGCTTGCGTCTTTGTATAGTGCTTCTATAATATCTATGATGTTGGTATCACAATTGAATTTTCTCATTATTTGCCATAAGCCTTCAGCCAGACTCGATCGAAGGCTTTTGTGAAATCGATGAAGTTATGGTATAAATCGAGTTGATGCTAGAGATGCTTTTCGATCAGTAATCTAATATTGAATATTTGTTCTGAGGTACTTCTTTTTGGTCTAAAGCCAGCATGTTCCTCTGACAAGATTTCTTCTGATTTCTGTTTTATTCTGTTCAAAAGTATCCTTAATATCACTTTACTTGGATGACTAATAAGGCTAATGGTTCTGTAATTCTTGCACATTTTTAGATTTCCTGTCTTTGGAAGCGGTGTTACTAATGACTGCGTCCACTCTTTTGGTCATTTTTTTTTTTTTGTACTCCATATCTTCTGGCAAATTGTTGACATGATTTTTACTATATCTGGTGCTCCATATTTCAAGAGCTCTGCTGGGATATTATCCACACCCGGTGACTTCCCTCCTGTCATCGAACATATTGCTGCATTTCCGAGTTCCCTGTTTTCACACTTAATGTTGTTTAATATGCTATAGTCAGTGTCGAGTTTACAGTTATATAATTCTTTACAATATTCTGTTCACCTTCTCATTACAGCTGTTTTTTTCATTGAGCAGAGCCCCACTGCTATCTTCTATGACAGTTACCCTGGGCTGTTGGGGTTTTGATAGTCTTCTTAATGTGTCGAAAGCTGCCTTGCTGTTACCTTTTATTAGCCCTGTATTAATGGACTCACATTGATCAGCTACTCATTTTTCTTTGGCCTGTTTCATTTTCTTTCTAATATTTTTATAATAAATAATAAAAACGACTCGAAAAAAAAAAAATTAAAGGACACTTGAAAAAAAAAAACTAAAGACCGCCCGGAAAAATGAAGAACTGCTAACCACTTGAATAAGAGTACAGCAAATTTTTTAATTTGCCAAATATATCAATGATAGGACACGCCCGTGTTTCACTGGGGCCCAAAGGGCAGCACAAAAGAGTAACACTGTCCCTACCAGGCAAATCGTAGAAGAAGACTGTGGCGGGTTGTCTCCCCTGCACTGCAGTAGTGGCCCACTAATGGCCAAACTTGATTAAAAGGAATGAGTTTTTACAATGGTCGCTACCTTTGATCAGGGTTTCTCTTGGCAGATATAAAAAGAAGAATAATGCTTCTATTTCAGGGTGTCTCACAGGGATTTTTAGAATGGTATTTTAGAATATGTTTAGAATATATACACACACACAAACATAACAAATCTTAACATGGCAAACAAATTATATATACCATGCCGTTATCATCATCCACTCCTTGCTCCCTATGGAGCCTGGGCTACCTCTGCTATTGGTTCCTTGTGAGGAAACCGGCACGAAGCAGTCATCAGCTCTTGCAGTAATGGTTTATGTGGCAAGTTCTCTTCTATGATGAGGTTGCCAGCCCCATGCGCAAATGTACATGAACAAGTAATTTATTCATGTCAAATGCAAATATAAATTAGTAAAATGTACATGTTACAACTTACCCCAATAAACTGGGTGAATAATAATATATCCAGACTTTGTTGCACAAGATGGCCGCAGTAAGTAATGCAGCTGTTTAAGATGCAGACGTCCCTCTGTGAGTCAGATTCCTAACTGTTGACATGCGGGGAAGGTTCCTCGGACTTGGGGCACTAAGTATTAACAATGAAGTTTACCATTTTTTTTAATTTTAAAAGGTCCTCCTAGTTCTTTGGCATGTCCTCTAATGGTATCCTTAGTACTACTCTTTATCCTGGCTGTCTGTGATCTTCTGATTTGACGAATATAGAATGCTGCGAGCACATCTTCGAAACGCGCTAGGTTTTAACATTGAATTTTTGCCCACGCACAAATGTCACTTTGTGAGGTTTGCTTTGGTGAAATCCTATTACAATTTTAGTTTAGCTTAATTTCTTATTTCAAACAAACTGCAAGTAAGGCTTCTGATATTTAGTAAATGTTAACCCCACCACTCATTCTGAAAATTACTACATGATCATATAAGGTACAATTTACACCTTTCGTGCCCGGTTAGCGAATGTCACTGGCCAAAACTGGGTGGGCTTTTCGCAATCCGCGTTGCCTGTCCGTTTGCAGGACAAACAGGTGTTAATGACTGGTCGGCTACTGTAAAATTCCCCTGCCTCCTCCAGTCACAAAGTCTACTGTCTATTGTTGCCGCTTCGCGTGTCATTCTTGTGTGCGTGCTTTTTAATCTCTCTATTCATTATCCACTTTCTGCGTGTCACGAGTGTCCTTTGTTGTCCGTCGGTCGCCCTTTGTTGTCCCTCGGCAGCGCCAGCGTCACTGTCCCGACTCGGATTTGTAAAAACAGGGGATTAGACTCTCTCTATTGCCATGCTGGCGTTTCCCCCAAAGTTAAACGATACTCAAGGTGGCATGTCTCGGGATGTTTACACGGCGAATTAGGTATCAAAGAATTTGTTCTATGCCCATGTGTGTTTCACAACATAACAATGTTTCAAACACATAGTTGTAAATAACAAGCATCAGGTTATTATACACACACAAACACACACAAACACACACAAACACACACACACACACACACACACACACACACACACACACACACACACACACACACACACACACACACACACACACAAGGGCTGGGCAAACATCGTCCTGAAAATACAATTAAAATACTGAAATGATACAACCAAAAAATTTATTATTATTGACCATACTTTCCAAATTCTATATCACAAACCTCTAACATGGCAAATGCTTTCGTATTTAAGCAAAATAAAAAAAAATAAATAAAAAAGTGCTAAAACTGGAATAATCGATTACATCTTTTAAAAATCAATTAACTTTTTTACCAGATTAATCGATCAATTAATCGTTAAATATTCCAGCCCTTATATATATATATATATATATATATATATATATATATATATATATATATATATATATATATATATATATATATATATATATATATATATATATACATAGGGCCGTAGATAGGACATAATAGGGGGTGGGGCTTATAAAAAAAATTTCGGCACAAAACATGTTTGGTACAGTATAATTTCCCCTCAAATGTTTTTCACCAAACCCTAAAGGGGAGGGGAGGGGGGGGGGGGGAGAGAAGAGTTTGAACACACACACACACCCTCCCCCCCGTGTATATATAAAATTTATCGTCTTTTCAGAGCCTGAATTTGGAAGTCTCTCCTACATTTTGATAAAATTTATAGACCCGTGTTTCGGTTCAAATGGAAGCGGAGACATCTATTCAAGAATATAGGCTGCACAAATAGAACCCGGATGCTATAATGAAATATTGATCATTAATACTTCTTGAATGCTGAGCGAGCGCGCGCGCGCGCACACACACACACACACACACACACAAAAACCGTAATGTAGCGAGTGCCGTGTTGAAATGGTTAAATGTACAAAGAGAAAACCGCGAATGAATGCAACAGTGTGAGCATGATTGCAATATACAGCAGTTAAAAATACAAAAAAAGTGACCGAGGAAGATGTGGTATACAGCTGTATGTATACAGAAGAAGGGGAAAAAAACGCTGTCTGCGTTTTTACAACAAATGACATATGAGGAATAAACACTGCCAGAATTTAAGATTATATTTGTCATGAAATTGTATCTTCCAAGAGGAAGTGGTGGCTGTTCGGACAGGGAAGAGAACGAGGTGGTATCTGCTGTAAAGGGCAGTTGGGCGTTCTGTATCTGAAGGCAAGAACTACATGTGCGAGTTTTATTTACCGGTATGGGAAAGATATGACGGGTGTGATGTGATACTTTTAAATGTGAGGGATCACACTGAATGATGTGTGTTGTATTGGATGTGCGATGTATAAGTGGTGGTGGTTGGAGGGCGGGGCGCCCGCACGAAATCATATTTTTGGTGTGAAAGTGTGCTGTAGATGGAAAAGTGGAGTTTGCCCACTGTATATATATAATATGTATAGCATCACTATGTGTTTTATATGTATTGGATATCACTGTATGAAGTGTCTTGTTGAGAGTTGTGTGTTTTTTATGGGTGGCGAACATTGCTTGACATCAAAAAAAAAAAAAAAAAGGAAGTTGAGCGGAACAGCACCAGATGAACTTCATTTGCCTCCTCTCATTCGCCATCTTTGCTACGAGTCAACCATTTTGAACCTAACTGTTCGTTATAATTAAGAGCGTTCAGTGCATCTTTTTTTTTTCTTAGCTTTGTATGTAATTCAATGCATAGTGTCATTTACAATTAACTGAAGTGTGTGCATGTTAGGCGCTATTTACAGCACAGTTTTTTCCTACTGACTATTTTTAAAGTATATTTTTGAAAGTCTCTATGCCTAAATGTTGCTATTTTTGGTGTTATTTTTTATATTTGTATTCTTTTCTTTATTAGTATTACTCTATATTAGTTTTTGTTTTTCCTTATTAGAAATGGAATTCAATGGACTCCGACTTGACGATCCAGATTTTGTCAACGACGTGGCTCTTCTGCCTCATTACCGTTTCTAGATGCAAGACGCATGAGATGCCACAATAACTGGATTTGAAAATACATACACACACACACAAAGGCACAGATTATGAAAATAAACGCGACTAACAATAGACAGGTTACACTGAGAGATACATATCTACAAGATGTGAAATTATAGGCAGCAATAAAGACAAATAATAATCAGAAATGACAGACAAGACAAAAAAGGGGGCGTAGTAGCATTCATGCTTCATAATATATACCAAATAACAGACTGGGAAACTTTCAAATCAGAAAATTTTAAAGCAATAAGTGTAACTATAAATAGTGATATAGAAGCACTAAAACTAATTAACATATACTGCCCCAGCGACAACATACAAGAACAGGACATCAAAGTTAATAAAGAAATAATACAGCACAAAACTATAATAGTAAGGGTCTTTATTGGATCAGCAACAAGAATCAACCCATGTGCAGATCAACCTGTTACTTGTCTGGGTGACACGTTTCGGACAGACATGGATGACCTAATCGCTTCCTGTCCGACTTGTTATGACAAGATTACTTTAGACAGTAATACATTTTTACATCTTACACACATTGTCGTATGAGTTTACATATGTGTTGGTGAGTTCGCCTGCCAGGGATCGAATATTTTCATGCCATATATGGGAGAGGTGACCTCTGCCTTACGTTCAAATTGTTTCCATGTCAGGAATATTTTGAAATCCCCCCCCCCCCCCTTTCCCCAACAAGCATGTTTGAAAATGATTGCAGCTTTTGAGTAGCTACAAAACAAACAGATGCGGGGGTGGGACAGGAATATAAACTGACACGCTTCAGTGTTAAGACACTGTGAGATTCACGCTTGCCAAGACACAACCAGACTTGCCAGAAGTTAGAATTCAGAATTTCCATTTATCAGGCCAGACTTTGTGGAACAATCTTGAAGGACTTACATAGCCCAGGAAACCCATTTTAATAAGGAAGGCTGAGGAAACTGAAACACACGGAGTCATAGAGGGAATTATCTTATAAAGGTAACGATCCCAGTACACGTGTAAGAGGCCTAATCAAGTGCCATAATTCATCTGAGCAAAAAGTCTGGGAGCCAGGATTGGCGTAAGTTGTCATTTTACATTCTATATTTTTCCTTACTAATATGTGAACTAATATGTATATATTACCATGTGAATATTAATGTGTGAAAATCGCTAGTGGAGGTCCAAGTCATTTGAGGCTGGCAACCTCATCATATAGAATGATGATTTCATGAACCACTACTGCTACAGCTGGTGACTGTTTTACTGCTAGCTCCTTACAGAGAACTAAAAGCATCGGTAGTCCCAAGTTCCATATGGAGCAGGGAGGAAAAGATGAAAGAAATGATGTACATTCTAAGTATAATACTTACAGTTTCAAACCAGTGTAAATGTCTATGTAAACATATTCACTTTAAAGTTAATGAAAGTTTCAAACTTTTCAATCAGTGTAAATGTAAATGAAAACAGATTCAGTTTATATTGTGAACACTTTTCAAACAGTGGAGATGTAAATGTAAACATATTCTATCTGTACTATTAACCTTTTCATTTAAATGTAAAATCAATATAAAGCTATTCAATTTAAACGTACGTAAAGAAAGTTTCTCTCGGGGGATTAAGTTTAATTCTCATCGAGGGTAAATTCTGAGATAAATGGGATGGTGGAATAGAGGGAAAGGGGACCCATAACCATGGGTTGGAAAACGCAATACTCAGGAGAGCGTTTCGTTTCTATTCTTTTACCATAGTTGTTGGTGGTACCAGGAGGGTACTAATCTCTGGAATAAAGTGAGGGTATAAGTGGACTGACGTAGAAACGCGGGACCAGCTTGGCAGTTACATCTTGATTGTACTTGAAACGTGCTGCACCTGTAGTCTTGACCAGAGACCTTAGAATTTCAGTGACCTATCTGCACAGAACCCAAAAACCCAGCGGGAGCAGAAACTACTATTGGCAGCTAAGTGAAATCTATAAGCTGCCAAAGTGAACTTTTTTTCATAAAACCTACTATCAATCAATGATGAACATTTTCTTTTAAACTATTCAATTATTTTACCCCTTGTTAAAACTAAATGATTATTAAATCTGTTATTTGTTAATATACAAATTTAACTTCAATTTAATCATTTTAAATGTACTGCGTGTTTGTCTCAGTCAATTTACTAAACACACTATAGCACGTTTCACTAGCTTTGCCCAACTTCAAAATGCTATATCTCAGCGAATATATACTGAAGCACATTAAAAACGCACCACCTGTATAATCCAGGAACAGAGTGTGAAATGTAAATATAAGTGTGTACAAGTTTACATATTTGAAATCTTTATTCATTTTCCTATGAATCCATGCTGGTCATTAATTTGTACATTTGATTGTTATGAAATTCATTGCATTCTGTGCAGGAAAGGGAGAAAACCAAAAATACAAAAAAATGCACGTGCGTTATCCTGCTGGAGAAGCTGCAAGTCTGGATAAATTGTGAACGCAGGAGCAACCAGTGCATCCAGAACCTCATCTCGATATGTCACAGCATTAACATTTCCACGGAAGACGTGAAGAGGCAAGCGATGGTGAAAACTGAATCCTCCCCAAATGTGAATACTGCCACCTCGAAATCGGTTGACACAGCAATCTGCAAAGCGCTCTTCACACCGTCGCTAAATCCGTATACGTCCATCTGCAAAGGATATGTTGAATCTGTTCTCGTCTGTGAATAGGACAGCATTCCACTGCAGTCTAGTCCATCTGATATGTTGCTCTGCCCATTGCAGGCGCTGCTAACGATGTCTGTGAGTCAAGTTTGGCCCAACATAAGGTCGTCTTGCAGTAAGGCCTGTATCTCTGAGTCGTCGTATGACTGTCATTCGAGAGACTTGCCCATGTCTACCCACTATTGCTCTTGCTGTTTGACTTGCCGGGAGAGTCAATTCCAATATGACGATCTTGCGCAGGGGTAGTAACTCGTGGTTGGCCACTCCGAAGTCTATCCCGGGCACTGCCAGTGGTTCCGTAACGTTCATTGAGACGTACAATAGTGCTGTGGTGGCAATTCATCCTTCTGGCAATGGCCCGCGAGCTCATTCCGGTCTCCAACATACCAATGGCTCGTTGGCGGTCGTTTTCAGATAGTCGTGGCATTTCAAGCACATGTACTGGGTGTTTTGTCTCAACGGCCTTTTTATACCGAGTATACTGCCACAACGCGTACACATTTTCAGGGTCATAGCTGTTGAGAATCGTGTTGCACGTGTAACTTTCATCGTTTTCATGTAGTCTGTACACACACCCATGGGTTGAATCTTGCACTTTCCATTCCAGCAGCCATTCGCTCTCTACCTCATGGCAAACACGGGGAAAATCCATTCCCACACTTTTTTTGCCAGCTTCTCGGCATCAGTATATATAATAGTGGTGCGTTTTTAATGTGCTTCAGTATATAACGCATATAAGTGAAATTTTGTGTGTGAATTTGAAATGGTATAGACCCTATGAATTAAATTTTTCATTAAAATGCGGCCATTGGTTTCAATTTTCGTTTCTTTGCGATATAATATAAAATCCTACTTGCCAACACACATCACACGCACACATATTGAAATGTCTACAGTAAATTATACGACCTCATTTGCACATTTTTGGTTTATCAAGCAATTGGCATGATTTTTGAGTGAAATTGCGTGAAATTGCACTTCTTGAACATAAAACAGTTTATATCCGGCGCAACGCACACATTGTCAATCAGAGGTGTGTCTACAAAAATTATTGTGTGGTTAAGAAGGAAAAATGAGTCTGCGAGTACATTTTATGACATTACAGCAAATCACAAATAAGATTTTTAAGTATTTCTGCAATGAAGCTACTCGAGGAAAACTATATCATTCTATTTCAAACCCACAAAAGAGGACTATTCATGCCTTGGGGATAAGCAAACGGTCATTGCACCGCTGGATAGCGACATCTGGAATGTCTAATTCCAGTGTTTTACACACGAAAATTAGGCCAAGAGTGGTGGATAATTTTGACAGAGAATTGATCCGCAGAGAAATTTGCAATATGTTTCACAATAATGAGGCAGTGACTTTAAGGAAATTGAAAATTTGGTTAAGAAAGAATAATGACATTGATATTTCCAAATCTACGCTGTGGAGGACTATTAGGAGTTTGGGATTCACTTTTAGAAAATATGTTGGTGGTAGAAACCTTATTTGTGAGAAGCCTCATATAGTTGCAATGAGAAGCAAATATTTACGCGAGGTCAGAGAAATGAGAAGAGATTGTTATGATTTTGTGTATTTAGATGAAACTTGGATCAATGCGCACCACAGTAATGAACGAGAATGGCAATCATCTGATGGAACAACTAAGAGACTAGTACCAAGCAGCAAAGGACAGCGCCTAATAATTGCACATCCAGGAAGCAGCCATCATGGGCTTCTAAATAATACTGAACTCATATTTGTTTCAAAATCCACAGATAATAGGGATTACCATGCAGAGATGAATGGCAAGATATTTCAAGATTGGATTGTGAATCATGTACTTCCTTCCTTGGATAGACCGTGGTGTTTGATAATGGACAATGCCTCATATCACAACGTTGTGGCACCAGAAGATAAAGTTTCTAATTCACCAAGTATTAAAGATGTAATAAAGATTTGGCTGACCATAAACAACATTCCATTCAACGAAATGTCCATGAACCTGAATTACTTGGAATTGTAAAAAAAGACACAGCATACAAAGATAGTTCACATAGACAAGGCAATCCATGAACATGGTCACAGATGTTTAAGATTACCTCCTTACCATTCTCACTTAAACCCAATAGAATTAGTATGGGCTAAAATTAAGGAACAGGTAGCAACAGAAAATAGAACGTTCAAATTAAAAGATGTTGAAATACTTATAAAAGCCGCCATCTCCAATATAGCCAGGGATTATTGGAAGAAAAGTGAGAACCATGTGTTACAAGAGGAAGAGGAATATTGGAAGAATGATGGTTTGTCCTTCATTCAGCCGAGATTGATTATCAATTTCTCAGAGACATCTGATTATGATTCGGATGAAGTTTAATTTCTTTAAAGATGACCTTACCGTTATTTACAAGCACATTAGAGGAGCAACGTTCCATTATGATATTTATGAACCGCAAAGAGATGATACCCATTGAAATAATTAGATCAAGGAAGGTCCAGTATGGTAGCGCATTAAATGTCAATGACAAACAATGTCACGAGTATCTCGCATGCAGATCATTTAAGAAATCATCTTCAACACGTATTCAATTGCAAACGTGATGGCCACATTATTGTAATAGTAGACACGCCTATGCCTAATCAATTCACAGAATCTGTGCATGAAGTGGTAAAATTTCTTTTCTCGATACACAATAATTAGTATGCCGACAAAGATCAAAGGATTTCATCCGTTTATGGGAACTGGACAAGATGCACAGATATAAAGTATATATTTGTTGGGTCTAACCCAATATAACATCGTATGCGAAAAATGGCATTAATATGTTAGACGGTTAATCAGATAATTACATTTGTTTGAGGGCAAAGCTAGTGAAACGTGCTATATAAACAGAGCTATACCAGAATAATAAGAATTCCACTGAGTAAATCCGAGGTGGAGGCTTAACGAGCTGAAAATAATAATTGCTTAATCCTTCACAAAAGTTGTCGGCAGATCACAGAATTAACGTGCTCAGTCAGTGCAGCATTGTTTTCGCTTTTCTGAATATCTTGTGAATACTACCTCGGGATAGAAGCGTCATTACCCTTCTATCTACGACTCTGCCAAGAGTAATCTTGTGCGAAGGTAGACACCTTTGAAGCCCATATTAGACACTCTTGAGTTTTGGCCACTGTTGGACCACTACTGCAAAGGAGGGGAGGCAATACCATCAAACATAGTAACAACCAACTTAGCCAAAGCAAAATGGGAAACATTAAATGATACTAACTCGGATCAAATACTCATAGAGATAACAATCAAACAAAAATATACAGTAAACAAAGTAGTAGAAAAACCAATAATCCACTATAAAAAAGCTGACTGGATAGCTTTCCGAACCGAGATGGAAGGACTGAAACTAGATAAAATTATTAATATTAGTGAAGATACAGATATAAATGCGAACAATTTAACAGAAGAAATACTCAAAATTGCGGCCAAACATATACCACACTCCAATATGAAGCCACATATAACTCCAAAGCAGAATAATAGAAATAAGAAAAGAGAACACTGGAATAAAAACCCAGCTCCTTCGTGGACAGAAAAATGTACAGAAAAAACTAAAGCAAGAAAACAAGCACTGCAAAATTACAGAAGAAATAGGACCCAAGGTAACTATGAACAGTATAAGAGAATAAGAAATGAAACAAATAAAATAATATTACACGAAAAGAAAGCTTACTGAAAAACCTTCTGCCAAACCCTCAATCCAAGCACAGGCTCAGTTAATAAATTAAGAGGCTGCTGTAAAACTGGTAAGGAATATATAAACCAATAAAACGGTATTGAATCAGTTCTACAAATAACGGTTGACATGAAACAAGGGACGTTTCGGGTTTTACCCTTCGTCAGCCACAGTTACAAACAGGTGACAAGGACAAGAATTACATATAGGTATTACAAAAACATACGATGATGAGAAACATACACCAAATGAGCGATACAAGCAGATGGAAAAAGTTAACACCCACAGAGATGAGCGAAAAATGAACAATAATAATACAAGAAAATCGTAAAACCTGAAAGAAATACCGAAACAAGAACGTAAATAATCAACGAAACGAAAAAAAGAATGAACAAAACTTCGGAACAAGCAAAAGGTCACTTAGCTAGATCCGTAGATGCTTGGAATAGAACACTGAGGTACCTTGTCCAAGAAATCGTCTAAGGAAGTGACGTATAAGATAGCGACAATTTAAAAAGATACAAAAGGATACGAAACGAACCAAAACAAAAACATAAGAAGATAGATCGAAAAAACAACGAATAAAGAAGAATGAAAAAGAGAGAAAAGCCACCAGAATTTATGCAAAATGATGTTGGACATTAAGGCCTTTTGGAGATAAACAGCCCATTTGAAAAATAAGACGGTTCTCCAACGAAAAGCGAGTCCGGTCATCACCGACACATGAAAGGAGGGCAGTGACATGAATATCGGAATTACCTGAAATGAAAGGCCACATGTAAATTGTTTGCCATGATAGATGTCATTTAAGTGCTCACGAAACCTGTCTGCCAAACGTCTGCCAGTTTCACCAATATAGGTAATGCCACACCTCTTGCAGATGATAGCATAAATCAGGTTTCTGGATTCGCACGTGAAAGACTCTCTAATGACAAATTTTCCTTTCGGAAAATTGACTGTATAAGTTTGGAGTACAAACGGACAGCTCTTACATATACGGCGTTGGCACGGTTTAGTACCAAAGTATGAATGTGATCTGGAAAAGTAACATGTTTTCCTCTGAAGATCAAATTATACAAATCACTTGTATTATCTATTCTCTTGTATGGGTGAGGGCTGGACACTCACTGCAGATACGGAGCGAAGGATTCAGGCTTTCGAGCATAAATGTTATAGAAGAATTTTGCGCATGTTTGCTATAAAGAGCACAAAACAAATGTCTATGTTAGAGAGAAGATAAACATCTATGCAGGCCACCAAGAACCACTTTTGTCAGTAGTGAAACGTCGAAAGCTTGCCTGGTTTGGGCATGTAACTCGTCATGACTCCCTTTCGAAAACGATCCGCCAGGGAACAGTCGAAGGTAAACGGAGAAGAGGAAGGCAAAGAAAATCCTGGGCTGATAACATCAAAGAATGGGCAGGACACGGTTTTTCCACACTTGTACGCATTGCTGAGGACAGAGAGCAGTGGAAGACCCTGTCTGCTGATGCTTCCACCATGGCACCCCTACGACCCATGACGGGTTACGGGTTGAGATGAGATGATGAAGATGAAGGGCTAGTATGCCTCAAGCGACTGTACAAGAATATCCTTAAAATTCCTATCCCTACGATATGCCACCAAAGGTGTATCGCGAAACAACTCTGGTATCAGGATCAGAGTTGAGAATAGGCAGATGTCGAAACAGAATATGTAGAACTGATTCAATATCGTTTTATTGGTTTATATACTTACAGACTCAGTTACAGAAGTGTGGAAAAGATTAAGAATAAAAAGGATCGCAGAACTTATGGCTAAGTGGGGCTTCCAACTAGGCCTAAGTGCTAAAAAGACAGTCGGAATGATATTTAGTAGATGTAGAATTATTTTAAAAAAATAAAACATTACACATAAAAATCCAAGGGCACAAAAAAAAAAAGTAGGAACAACCAAATATTTAGGCGTGACTTCAGACCAAAACAACTAAATTGAAAAAAAAAAACCATACAGACAAACTGGTTGAGAGCTGCTGAGGACTTGTCTACATCTCACTTCACCAATTCTTTACCCCTATCATCAGTTTAGATAGCGGGAAAAAAACCACCCTGCTAAATATGCATGGAGGCATATCTGGAGTCATCTTTATATGACCACCAGCTATACACAATGCTACAATATACATATGTGGAAGAGAATCTCTGTCTGTGAGGCTAATTACACCTTCATTGACTCTTGAAATCATCCACAAACTTCCAGGGATTTCCCCTGTGATGAAACATGTTGAGAATCTAGCATTGCACACTGGGCTTGGAGTGGTCACTTGAGCCCCAGATGTAACTCTGGCTTTTTTTCCTGGGTGGCTGCGGGAGGATCTCGCTATGGACCCAAGATAGGTAAGAGAGCTGAAAAGTGGCTCTGCGTAGGACGTTACAATTCCTTGGGAGTGCCCAAGCACAGTATCTTAACTCTGCGTGTTTGGAGAACACCCCTGATTGGCGGGGAATGCACCGTATGCCACGCACTTTTTACTCCTAGCTTGGAACCAGATGTGATGGTCGTTTAAAAGCAAGCCAAGCTGGAGAAACTGGAGCTCATGACTTCAACATGTTTCGGAATGGCAGAAAAGCCACAGGAAAAGCTTAGATCTACAGTGAAGATAACAAGGAGTCTTCAACTTGGTATTGGCTGTTAAAGAGCGAGAAGCTCAGCAGCCCTAGTTAAACCAAAACAACATGTGGGGAACAGCGATGTACCATATGTGACTACATGCGGAGGACAGCAAAGAATGTTGTGTGTACTTCAGGACTGTTTTACCTGTGGGGGACAGCAATGTATCAATCTGTGTAGTGTGGGTCTGTTTTGCATGTGAAGCCATGTATGATGGGAGGAAGAGTTTTACATGTGGGCAACAGCAATGTATGATGTGTGTTGCGGGGCTCTTTTACGTGTGGGGGAGAGCTCTACGTGATTTGTTGCTGTTTTGTGTGTCATCTGTGGGTGGTTTGCACCCACATATGTAAACAGCACTGCACTGTGTGGGTAGAGGAAACACTGTCCTTGCAGCAATGTGCGATATGTGGTCTGGAATGTTCCACGTTTGGGAGAAAGTACTGATCTCTCTCTCTCTCTCTCTCTCTCTCTCTCTCTCTCTCTCTCTCTCTCTCTCTCTCTCTCTCTCTCTCTCTCTCACTGTGTGTGTGAACAATATACGTAGAAACTAGAACACTGATGCCTGTGGGAGAAAGAAGGTTTGGTTTGTCAGCGAAAACTGTTCGACACACGAGAAGACAAACGACAGAAGACCGGAAAAGGTTCTCTGTCAGAACGAAGGCCGACAGCAGGAGTGGCTCCTATCAAATGATTGACCAAAAATATCAGCATTTTAGCATTAGCTTTTCCAGTCTCACCCTCCGCCCCATGTCCTCAGCACCGGCACAGCTTAACTGGAGATAAAATCGACCAGGTTTTAAGAGAGCGGATTTGAAAATAAAAATAATGGAAATTGTTTTACAACATGATCAGGCTTCAAAATGGAATGGAGAGAGAGAGTGAGAGAGAGAGAGGAGGGAGAGAGAGTGGCAGATAGATAGATATATATAGATAGATAGGACGGACGGACGGACGGACGGACGGACGGACAGACAGACAGACAGACAGACAGACTGATAGATAGATAGATAGATAGATAGATAGATAGATAGATAGATAGATAGATAGATAGATAGATAGATAGATAGATAGATAGATAGATAGATAGATAGATAGATAGATAGATAGATAGATCAGGAAAAGACATGTATGGCAGATACATTGTTTTGACAACACTATAAACCTAAAGACTGGTAAACTCGACAATAAACCTACCGAGCAACTGAGGTAAACGCCATCCTCCTACGATACTAGCAAGCGATCCAAGTGCATATAAAAGGTAAAGGAGGTAGTCCCGTAGCAGATACTGCCGTAGGGGAACGAAGTGTTCGAGACTTTACTACACTAGGTCCAGTTTCACGAGGTGGGGCGACCACCTCGCTGCCTTTGCCTTCCTTAACCCAAGAGCAGCTATGTCCCCACTTACAGCTGGGTAGACAACGTGACGCCACCGTGTTTCAAACAAGGTACCTTTATCGCGAGAGGCCAGCGCTCTCACTACTCTGTCAATCGGACGATCACAAATGAATGCATGGACAATTAAAAGAAAATCTGCTCAGGACTAGGAAGAAAACCGATCACCCTCATACAAGTATGCAGCTCATTCATGCGTGAAATAGTTGGAATCAATAGCATGTACCTTTGCTGGTTCCGTCTTGTCATATGAGCCCTTCGGACTTTCCAAAATTGTGATAAAATTACTGGTAGGGAAATGAGAAGGCAGAGATACTTGCAAAAGAATGAGAAAGCAAATTCCAAACTGAAGACAGGAACAAATATGAAGAGGCATAATAAATAATAAAAAAGGGTTTGAAAGAACGATGGCATAAAGTCCTATATAGGAGACCCATACTATTTACCAAGAAGAGATCACGGGATAATTTTCAGAATAAGAACCGGTGTCGTAGATTTCCGATAGGAGAATTAAGACTAGGTTTGGTCCCTTCTGAATAGGTTTGAATAGGTGATAGACTCAGTGAGAGTTAGTGAAAGTTAATAGAATTTCCACCCACGTGAGATGATAGGTTTGATATAGTGGCTGTCTCTGAAAGCGAAAAGAATTCTTCTCTCTCTCACCTATCTTCTACAACAGTTGTTACAGCGTCAGACAGACTACACCAATATACATATTACGTATATTTCTATCACTCACAGGCACGCACATACACGTGACGACAGGTAAACACACAGACGTGGGAAAACTATAACAATGATATATATATTATCTAGAAAGAGCTGACCAAACACGATTATTAAGTTCAAGAGCGATTTTATTATCAGGAAAAATCGGCTCACAACATCAAAGAAAGTACATCAAGGAAAATACATATACACATAGTCATAAACAATCAAGGAAATGTTGCAAGGATGATAGCCCCGTTATAGTGTTAACTCTAGGTTTAGCCCGGCCCCGTTAAGAGAACAGATGATGGCGCCCGAGTCACAGATACATAGGGTTTGAGTCTAAGAGTTTTTCTTTGTTTTATCTCGTAATTATATGCACAGAGTTTGAAAAAAATCTGATTTAACCTAAGACAAAACACAAGAACTCTAGCCTTAGCAACAAATTATGCAGATTGAAAAAAAAATTAGGACAGCAACAGGGTGTCAAAGATATAATAGTGAAAATATCACTCAGACCAGCGTACACTCATTCATTCCGCCATGGCTTCTCATACTTGTACTCACGACTTTGCTTGCTGCCTCTTGGAACACATTGATTTTAGATTTTTACACAGACTCAAAAAATGCAGTCTTCTGCCAAGAAGTCCCCAGTTCCAAAAGACGTATTTAACTTGGAGTCTCCGGGAACGACTACTTGGGTATGCAAATTTGTTCAAATGTCTGATTAAGTCACCTAACAATTATTCCAGGCGCGGGAGTTAGCAGAGCACAGTGTCAATAGCGTAGGTTTCTAAAAAATGATGAATGTCAGGTCGGTGCCTTCCCTCAGTATAGGATTCACTTTAGTCACACCACAGATTTGTCCACAAGATATAATCTAGTCGGGAAATGATTGTTAATATTCACGCCACCAGGCAGCAAATTATATAGAGTTTCTAGAAGAAATTAAGTGCTGGCTCCAAGGTCCAGTATTTATCATTACAGTCTTTGAAAACCCGTTATAGGGATATTAGTATTTCTGTCTAACTTGCACCGTCAGATCAGCGTTACTTGAGAAAACCCACGTGGTTCAAAATAAGGACTGTCTATTTCTTCACAAGTATGGAAACTACTACTAGGTGCTGGTAAAGTTAGGGTCACCCCAAAACTTTCACTGTGTGGAGGAAAAATAACACATATAATATAATAAACAGAATCTGTACTGGTTAAAACTTACATTTAAACTTGCAAGCAGAGAGCTTTGCTTATCATTTAAACTTCCCGTGACGTAAGTTATATTTAAAAATCAGCAATCCTCATAAATTAAGAACACGTGCGTATTCCGTCACCATTCATGAGGCTGGATTCTAGAGTTTATACGTTAGTTTAGAAAAATACACTCGACTGAGTATTAGCAGTTAAATTAAATTCATAAATAGCTACAATTGCCGTTATAAGCTAGAAATTAAATTTTTAGTCTGCTTTCCACTGAATGCTTCCCTAGAAAATATAATAGCCTACCACTTTATTTCTCTTCTGCGCTAAAGAAATAGATTAAAATGAATTAAGCGATTTAACACTTTAACACTCACAAAATCTATATATCTATCATATTAATTACCTCAACCACAGAATTACAGGTAGTCGCACAACTTAAGAATAAAAATGCTGAAAATATTTCTGGAAGTCTAGAAGTTCGACAAATTGCCGAAACAAACTGAGATCTTCGCTAACAGCTATTCTGTTTTCGAGCGACCTATCTACTGTGGAGTCTATGAGCGAGAATGAAATTAAAGTTTCAAACTTGGCCAATATCTTAAAATCAGACAAAGGGCCCAAACTTATTTCGCCAAGCGAAATTATCTCCCCTACTCCCAACGTTTACGTCCGCTTAACGCGTGTCGTAACTGTCACCTACTGACCACGATGTACGCGTGTCAGTTTCAAATCCCAGACAGCCTGACTCCAATGCAGGGCAGTTTTCACGCTACAGCTGACCATGGCCCAAGTGAGCGCCGTGTCAGTTTGGGATTTTCCAGACAAATGTCTGGATACTGACCGGTGCAGATGTAAAGTATCACACCTCACCGGGACTTATGCCGAGAAGAAGCTCGCGCGCTCGGTGAGAATGTAGACGATTTGCTACGTCCTGTGATCAGCGAACCGACTTATCACGCCTTCTGACGCCCTGACATCTACGTAATATCGTCCTAGCGCGATTCTCAGTTTTGAGAAAGAAACAGGTAAAGTTTGCGAATTATATGAAAATAATATTCGCAAAACGAATGGGTGAAAAAAAATACAGGAAAAAATGAAATACAGAGATAATAAAAGAGAGAATTTTTCGGGTGAAAGAATAGGAAGAAGTTGTAGGAAATTAAATGAATATAAACCCTACGTGACAGAGCCTCCCCCCTTTAAGATATGGAAGCACTCCATGTCTACGTTATGGAGTTTAATTTCCTATAACCGTAGCTTCGGGGTGTCTGTCCTCTTCCCTCTCATCTTCCCCCTCCATCTCTGTCCAATTCCTACTCAAGTCCACTCCTCCAAGTTTCCTTCCCCCGGAATGTCTCCCATGCGCGCTTGAAAGAGCGTCGCCGCTTCTGACATTTTTGAAAGATTTCCTGTGATAGCGGTGGAATATCCCTGCCACTATCATCATCTTCGTCAGTTTTGGCGATCGTCAGGAGATGGTCGGAGGTTGGCACTGGTTTTTCCAAGTATCTCTTTAAGAGATTTAAATGGAAAACCTTCTCCTTTCCTTCAATAGAGATCTGGTAGTTAGCCTTAGAAATCTTTTTCAGGACGGTAAACGGCCCTAGCCATCCGATCTTCAGTTGGTTGTTCTCAGTAGGGAGTAACACCAAAACTTTCTCTCCTGCTTCCAGTTCTCTCTCTTCCGCGACTTTCCTGTATCGGTTAGCGTGCTTTGTGCGAGCTCGCTTAAAGTTAGTCGTTGCTAGGTCCCACCCTAGTTTCAACCTTTCCTTTAAAACCGACACATATTTACTTGCTGAGACGACTGTCTCATCCGCCTTCTCGTCTGTCAGAGACTGAAGTAAGGCTTCAAGCGGGCCCTTAATGGGTCTGCCAAATAAGAGTGTAGCTGGCGGAAATCCTGTGGAAGTATGAGGAGATTCTCTGTAGCCAAATAATGCTGCAGGAATACAGAGATCCCAATCTTCAGGTTTCACTTGTGCCAGCTTACTTAGCATCATGGTGAGGTTTCCATTAGCACGTTCCACGAGCCCATTTCCCGCCGGAGTATATGGCTTAGTGTGGATGTGTTGGGTCCTCAAGATCTTAACGATCTCATCCATCAACAGGTTTCGGTATGGAGATCCATTATCCGTCAACACTTGCTGAGGGAATCCCAACCGAGTGAAAATCTGCACGAGGGCTTCTGCGACATGCTTGGCATCTGCGCATGTTAGCGGTATAGCTTCTGCCCATAAAGTGCATGTATCGACTAAGGTCAGGATAAACCTGTTCCTTCTTTTAGTCCTTTCGAAAGGCCCTAAAATGTCGATCACAACCCGTTCGAATGGTGTTCCCATTATTGGCATTTCACCCATGTGGACTGGGGGGGTCCGTTGCTTGGGTGGTACACGTTGGCACTGGGCACAGGATTTGACATATCTGATAATATCAGTATTCACTCCAGGCCACCAATAATGAGTGGTTATACGTTGGTTTGTGGCGTTCTGTCCCATATGTCCGCTAAAGGGAAGAGAGTGCCCCATTTCTAGGATTTGGCTTCTGTACTGTTTCGGTACTAGGAGCTGGTTGTAACCTTGGTCAGGCTTGCCCGTTCTCCGATAAAGTACGCCATCCTCAGAAAAAATGTCCCCGTGCTGTTTGGGTTCCTTCGCCATGGGCAGTTTCCTAAAGCAGGGTGCCAAAGTAGGATCCTTTTGTTGCGCTTCTTTAAGTTCCATAGGTAACAAATTAGGCGCAGGCTCCCGTTCCTTCTTGGTTTGCCCTCTTGTAGTTACTGCTGCCACAATCGGCTCTTCCGGTTTCCCAATACACACGTATCTCCCGCCAAGTATGACTGGGTAGATGGGATCATCCATAACAGCCGCTTTGATCACACCTCTGACAAAGTCAGAGTGTATCTCCACCAATGCGATGGGAAGCGCTGTAGGTGCATCACTCTTACGAACTCCACAAAGTTTGACGGTCTCTCCTGTCTCTTGACCGGGTTTAACCAGCTTTCTGGCAACAATGCAATCATAAGAAAGCCCCGTGTCAAATAAGCAAGAAGTTTGAGAACCGTTCAAAGTAACAATACCTCGCGTTGAGGGTCTATCCCCAACAGGTTGGGAATCACTGTCAATAATTCCGCCTTGCGAGACTGTCAATAAGCATCCGATGCGTTTCGGCTCGGTGTGCTCGGTCTGATCATATGTCCCGTGCTCAGGGGTTCTCCCTTTGCCACCTTGTCCTTTCTGGCTACGCTGCCATGTAGGGCGGTCGGGTTGATCAGACTGTTTGGGGTGGTTGGGGTACTTGTTCTTGTAGAACTTGGATTTTTCAGGAGGGGGGTTTTGAGGTCCAGTTTCTCTGTGGTTGTTTTGGTTAGAAGCCTGAGAAGATTGCTCTAGGTTATGTTTTCGAAAATGCTCCTCTGTCGGTTTCCGCTTTGTGGCCGGTAGTTCAGCCAGCGCATTGTGATAACGCTCAGACTTTTCCAAAATGTCTTCAAGTTTTTCTGCCCCCTGCTCAGCGAGAAATCTCCGGGTATCAGCAGACAAAGTGTTCTTTATTTGTTCAGTTAGAACAAGTTCCTCAAGACCTTCATAGGTAGAGGGGAGCTGCGAAAGCTCAAGGCACTTTGTTAGATATCCCTTAAGACGAGATGAGAACTGGTGAAAAGTTTCAGAATTCTCTTTCCGGCTGTTGCGAAACAGTTGCAAAAACTTGCGAGCGTTCATTTCAAAGCGCTCCAGTAACGCTTTCTTCAACACATCGTAGTCGTCTTGTTGGCTACTTTCCAGCTTAGAATAAACATCATAAGCAGAACCTTTTAGGGCCTGGGAAAGTTTCATATTCCAACGCGACCTCTCTAAACCGTACAGAGTTGCAATTTTCTCAAATTTTTCTAGCCAAGTGTCAATCTTCTCATTTGGACAAGGGAAAGATTCAAGAGTGAAAGACATAGCATTTAGTTGAAGAGATTGAGTGTTAGCAGGGTCAGTTAAGGAAGAATGAGGAGAAGACTCTCCATTGCTGGAGGTAGAGGCAGCGCCACGACTTTGGAACTCTAGGGTTTTAAGCGCCAACTCGTGCTGTCTCTGTTTCTCTCTTTCCTCATGCTGTCTCTCCTCTCTCTCCTTCTCATGCTGTCTCTCCTCCCTCTCCTTCTCATGCTGTCTCTCCTTCTCTTTTTCTCTCTCCCTGCGGATTTCCATTTCCTCGTCCATCTTCTTCTGCTGTAATAGCCGGTCTTCCGCTTCTTTCCTCCTAGCTTCTTCTTTTTCCTCTTTAGCTTCAGCTGCTTTCCTCTCCGCATCATATCTCTCGAGTTCGTCTCTGACAAAAGCTTTCGCTTCCTCTCCTTCCAGTCCCTCCTCTCTCGCTTCGTCCCTGAGGAGTTGTCTAAGCTTTGCCCTCTCGGCCATATTATGTCAGTGACTGAGACACGTGGAGATAGAAAATAGGAAAAAGAATAACCTGGTTCCTACCACTTACGAGAAAAAAAAACCCAAAAATTCAAAAGATGATATCCTTAACCCTGGGATACCTCCTCCAAAGTAAAATCTAACTGTCGCTGCTATTATCGGCAATAAAGCACTTAATGCAAAACACGACTATGCCAACTAAATGGTAGTTAAGATAACTTCTGAAAAATAAGTTGCTACAGTGGAAAAGCAAAAGAATATTGCAAAAATGAAAGAGAAAAATAATCCCTTAATTTTTAAAAATCCACTATAAGTTCGCCCCTGAAGTCAGATCGGGTAAGGGAGGGAATTAATCTGGACAAAAAGTCCGAAACACACTCCTTAACTTAGTTCAAACGCCGTTCTGCCTCAGTACCCAGTGAATGTTATACACTCACCACTTTACCAGCATTTAGTATTACAATCAGCAATTAACATATATCCCGACAAAATCAACCTGTAACCAAAATGTATATTATTCAAAGATGCTGTGGAAAAAAAAACTTATTAGTTTGTGTGGTCAGCACGCCCGTAAACAGATCGCTAGTCTAGGGGGTAATTTTTTTAAAAAGATACACAACTCACAAGACATCACACTCTTACTCTATTACAGAATAAGAATCTTAAGTACAAAAACCAGATAGACGAGTCCACGTTTGTCGTACTCGTCTTCCTATTCTAAGTTCAAAGACCGGAAACGAGTCCTCATTTGTCGTAGATTTCCGATAGGAGAATTAAGACTAGGTTTGGTCCCTTCTGAATAGGTTTGAATAGGTGATAGACTCAGTGAGAGTTAGTGAAAGTTAATAGAATTTCCACCCACGTGAGATGATAGGTTTGATATAGTGGCTGTCTCTGAAAGCGAAAAGAATTCTTCTCTCTCTCACCTATCTTCTACAACAGTTGTTACAGCGTCAGACAGACTACACCAATATACATATTACGTATATTTCTATCACTCACAGGCACGCACATACACGTGACGACAGGTAAACACACAGACGTGGGAAAACTATAACAATGATATATATATTATCTAGAACGAGCTGACCAAACACGATTATTAAGTTCAAGAGCGATTTTATTATCAGGAAAAATCGGCTCACAACATCAAAGAAAGTACATCAAGGAAAATACATAAACACATAGTCATAAACAATCAAGGAAATGTTGCAAGGATGATAGCCCCGTTATAGTGTTAACTCTAGGTTTAGCCCGGCCCCGTTAAGAGAACAGATGATGGCGCCCGAGTCACAGATACATAGGGTTTGAGTCTAAGAGTTTTTCTTTGTTTTATCTCGTAATTATATGCACAGAGTTTGAAAAAAATCTGATTTAACCTAAGACAAAACACAAGAACTCTAGCCTTAGCAACAAATTATGCAGATTGAAAAAAAATTAGGACAGCAACAGGGTGTCAAAGATATAATAGTGAAAATATCACTCAGACCAGCGTACACTCATTCATTCCGCCATGGCTTCTCATACTTGTACTCACGACTTTGCTTGCTGCCTCTTGGAACACATTGATTTTAGATTTTTACACAGACTCAAAAAATGCAGTCTTCTGCCAAGAAGTCCCCAGTTCCAAAAGACGTATTTAACTTGGAGTCTCCGGGAACGACTACTTGGGTATGCAAATTTGTTCAAATGTCTGATTAAGTCACCTAACAATTATTCCAGGCGCGGGAGTTAGCAGAGCACAGTGTCAATAGCGTAGGTTTCTAAAAAATGATGAATGTCAGGTCGGTGCCTTCCCTCAGTATAGGATTCACTTTAGTCACACCACAGATTTGTCCACAAGATATAATCTAGTCGGGAAATGATTGTTAATATTCACGCCACCAGGCAGCAAATTATATAGAGTTTCTAGAAGAAATTAAGTGCTGGCTCCAAGGTCCAGTATTTATCATTACAGTCTTTGAAAACCCGTTATAGGGATATTAGTATTTCTGTCTAACTTGCACCGTCAGATCAGCGTTACTTGAGAAAACCCACGTGGTTCAAAATAAGGACTGTCTATTTCTTCACAAGTATGGAAACTACTACTAGGTGCTGGTAAAGTTAGGGTCACCCCAAAACTTTCACTGTGTGGAGGAAAAATAACACATATAATATAATAAACAGAATCTGTACTGGTTAAAACTTACATTTAAACTTGCAAGCAGAGAGCTTTGCTTATCATTTAAACTTCCCGTGACGTAAGTTATATTTAAAAATCAGCAATCCTCATAAATTAAGAACACGTGCGTATTCCGTCACCATTCATGAGGCTGGATTCTAGAGTTTATACGTTAGTTTAGAAAAATACACTCGACTGAGTATTAGCAGTTAAATTAAATTCATAAATAGCTACAATTGCCGTTATAAGCTAGAAATTAAATTTTTAGTCTGCTTTCCACTGAATGCTTCCCTAGAAAATATAATAGCCTACCACTTTATTTCTCTTCTGCGCTAAAGAAATAGATTAAAATGAATTAAGCGATTTAACACTTTAACACTCACAAAATCTATATATCTATCATATTAATTACCTCAACCACAGAATTACAGGTAGTCGCACAACTTAAGAATAAAAATGCTGAAAATATTTCTGGAAGTCTAGAAGTTCGACAAATTGCCGAAACAAACTGAGATCTTCGCTAACAGCTATTCTGTTTTCGAGCGACCTATCTACTGTGGAGTCTATGAGCGAGAATGAAATTAAAGTTTCAAACTTGGCCAATATCTTAAAATCAGACAAAGGGCCCAAACTTATTTCGCCAAGCGAAATTATCTCCCCTACTCCCAACATTTACGTCCGCTTAACGCGTGTCGTAACTGTCACCTACTGACCACGATGTACGCGTGTCAGTTTCAAATCCCAGACAGCCTGACTCCAATGCAGGGCAGTTTTCACGCTACAGCTGACCATGGCCCAAGTGAGCGCCGTGTCAGTTTGGGATTTTCCAGACAAATGTCTGGATACTGACCGGTGCAGATGTAAAGTATCACACCTCACCGGGACTTATGCCGAGAAGAAGCTCGCGCGCTCGGTGAGAATGTAGACGATTTGCTACGTCCTGTGATCAGCGAACCGACTTATCACGCCTTCTGACGCCCTGACATCTACGTAATATCGTCCTAGCGCGATTCTCAGTTTTGAGAAAGAAACAGGTAAAGTTTGCGAATTATATGAAAATAATATTCGCAAAACGAATGGGTGAAAAAAATACAGGAAAAAATGAAATACAGAGATAATAAAAGAGAGAATTTTTCGGGTGAAAGAATAGGAAGAAGTTGTAGGAAATTAAATGAATATAAACCCTACGTGACAACCGGCTATTGCAGACTCAAATACCATCTGTACAACAAATTGAAAATCGGAGAAACAGATGAGTGTGTTCATGTGGGGAGGACAAACAAACAGTACAACATGTCCTCTCAGACTGTTGGCTCTATGAGGGGAGCAGAGAAGCCGCATGGCCTTCTCCAACCCAGTTGAGGGAGAAACTGTACGGCGACGAGAGAAGTCTGAGACGGACTTCCAACTTTATGAGACGGACTTCCAACTTTATGAGACAGACAGATGTGACTATTTGAGAACGAAAGAAGAAGACAGACAGATGTGACTATTTGAGAACGAAAGAAGAAGAAGACTGGCTGGTTTAATTCTCATTTTCCCGTTCGTGATAGCTCTACTGCTTCAGTGCAATTCTTCCGTTTGCTACAATTTGGTGCTAAAATGTCCCGTGCGCTAATTTACGCTATATATTATGAGTAACCATTTTTAAAATAATCTGATGAGTTCTGTCATGTGATGTTTCAGCTCATTATCACCTGCCATCTCCACACTGAAAGTCGGCTGCAATTGATCTCTAACGTCTTCTGTCTCTTATCTTGATGGCGCAATGTGACTCTTTCCTGTCCATCTCTTGATGTTATCTTTCCATTTATAGTTATGTCTTCCTTTGCACGTTTGCCTTCAACTCTTCCTTCACTTATGGTCTTCAGCAAGGTGTTATGTCTTTTTAAATGGCCAAAATATTGAAGCTAACTCTGATCTCCTTCATTAATTCTCTGTTCACTTTTAGCTTTTCTAGGATCTCAGAAACGATTCAGCTAGGAATAGGCATATTATTAAAGACGCTAAATTGTATAAGAAAAGGCGAGCACTGCGTTAAAAATTGTATCTTTAAAATAAAAAGTCTTACACTTACATAAACAACCATAATGTGAGGGGTGAATGCGACTATCGTTATTTGTAATTTGAGGTAAGAAGCGAAAGAGCGGGCAGTCGATATACAGCATGGGTTATGGGAGACTGAGGTCAGCTGTAGAAATAGGTTGTCAAGATCAATAATCAGGTCACAAAGTCAGACGAAAGAGCCAATTCTCTCCCCTTGTTTGGACTGAAACAAGATACGGAGATAAAAAGCTGCTTGCTGGAAAGCTAGTTACCGGAATGATACGAAAATTATAGATAGTCGGAAGAAAAACGTGATGAAAGAAAAAATAAAAAGCATACCAGACAATGGATAATGAACAGAATGTGTGTGTGTGTGTGTGTGTGTGTGTGTGTGTGTGTGTGTGTGTGTGTGTGTGTGTGTGTGTGTGTGTGTGTGTGTGTGTGTGTGTGTGTGTTGTGTGTGTGTGTGTGTGTGTGTGTGTGTGTGTGTGTGTGTGTGTGTGTGTGTGTGTGTGTGTGTGTGTGTGTGTGTGTGTGTGTGTGTGTGTGTGTGTGTGTGTGTGTGTGTGTGTGTGTGTGTGTGTGTGTGTGTGTGTGTGTGTGTGTGTGTGTGTGTGTGTGTGTGTGTGTGTGTGTGTGTGTGTGTGTGTGTGTGTGTGTGTGTGTGTGTGTGTGTGTGTGTGTGTGTGTGTGTGTGTGTGTGTGTGTGTGTGTGTGTGTGTGTGTGTGTGTGTGTGTGTTTCGGTCTATCCTTATAAATAGGAAAGTTTAGAAGCAAAACTGCCTACAATTCTCTAAATGGATTAGATCTACATTCCAATGCGTGAAGGTCCAACGTTAACACCTTTTTTTCATGCTTCGGAAGGATCAAAATCGATGGCATGAATGAAAAACATCCATTTACGGCTCGAATCTTCAGGGACTTGTGTGGATCTTCTGTCCTGGTCATGCAGCGGTGCGCGGTAATGAGAGAGCTGACAGACTAGCCTCAAGAACACCCATAGAGGGGCCCTGAATATGGATAAGGGAGAGATACTGAGGACAGAGAACGACACTGCAGTCTATGAATCATCAAGGTTACGACTGCAGGAATTCGGCATAAAATGATCGACAAGCAGAGGCAGACGTAGAATAGGATGCATCCATCGTGTATAAAACCAGCGCACAACAGGAACAATTAGCATTCATACCCTTCGACATTTCGTCGCACTATTACTGCTTTAATCCATCTCCACTGAAGCATGTTTGGAGAAAAACGCATCCAAAGTTTTGGGGGTATCAGTTGAACATGAAGGAGTGATCACATTAAAATGAAATTGTGCACGATGATCGAAACTGTTGAATGTATTTTAAATAAAAAATTAGAATATGGAAAACATTTTTCAAAAATAGAATTATAAGCAACTTCCGGTTGGAGATAGAATAATGTGCCACCAGAATGATTCACTTTCTAGTTGGTTTCTTAATTATATCTCCATATAACGTGCTTTACAGTGACATCATTATTCCATCTCCAGTGTCCTGGTGAAGACAGCCTGTGGCCGGTTCAGAAAACCTCAGTTCAGATCTATAGCTTAATTCTTACGTTCTCTTCTTAGATGTTCATTTGCTTTAAAAAAAAATATGTATTTCTATGTTCTTTACGATTACATCTCTTTACAAAAGTGTGAGAGTTTGGAGGCTATTTCCTGGTAAGGTTGTTCTCCATCTCACAAAGGCTATTTCCTAATAAGGTTGTTCTTCCTCTCCCAAACATTCACTTTAACAAGCTCGTTCGGGCAAGCCAACAATAAAAGACAAAGGCGCCATGTTTATGTGTATATTATTTACTGCATTAAATGAACACAATTCTGTACTGATATTTCTTCTTCTTCTTCTTCTTCTTCGTACACTCTCAGGCGTCCACTTGAATGTTTTCAAAGAAAGCAGTAGTCAGCTTGAGGCTATTTGAATCCCCGTAAAGCTTTTCCACGAAAGGAGCTGGCGTCGGCTATATGCGCTTTCTCTGTACCGCATATAGGGGGCAACTTTGAAGCAGATGTTCAGCAGTCATTTTATCAGTGCCACAGTTACACTGATCGGTAGTTCCTATCTTTAGCTTGTTGAATAGATGGTATCTCAATCTGTTGTGGCCAGTGCGGAGTCTGAAGATTACCACTTGTTCTCTTCTGTTGAGCTGGTAGTAAGCATCATTCTGTGTGTGACCTGGATATTTCAGGTAAGTCATTTTGCTACACATTCACACAAAACAAGAATATGAGAAAAATACTACACAGAAATCAAGATTTAACCAGGGTGCTCATGAAATCTCTGTAAAACTGTGGTATGTGTCGGAACATACTCTTCAGATTTGTTTTTTCTCGGTTGCCAAAGGTCAAGCTTTCAATTTCCTTAGGGCTACTTCATTTGGTATACGAAGGCTCCAGTGGATCTTCTTGCGAGATCTTAATGATACTGCAGATCATTCTGTGGCTGAATGACACAGCTTGTATTCAACTGTATGCAGATGAGCATATCTGCAGCTATCTTATGCAGTTCGAAAAGAGTGATTGTTTGTTTGTGTTTTGTTGTTGTTGTCTGTTTTGTTTTTTTGCACATTCTTGGTAGTCAAAGAATGTATTTCCCTGCATAATAGCGTGTTGTTCATTTCTGTTAGTCTTTTCATCAAACCATGAGGACAGTAAATTTCATAGTGCCTGGACGTGTCGCTGAATCACATAATGGACGCTGTCCACGTGTTGGATGGAACTATGAGCTGATTCTCTGCAGTGCTGAATCAGTAGTTTAATCTGAGGATGTTTTTAGAGAAACAATGCCAGAGCTAGAGTCATTATAGAATTCATATTTTGTGGTACTCAAGCATCTGACCAAAGAGTCATCTCTGTGAGTTCACGATGATCTCTAATAACTTTCTCATATTGTTTCCAGATCTCCCATTTCCTATTTAATGCCACAAAAAGTTAGTTGCTTATCCTTTACAGGACGTGGCAATCAACCCCAGCTTTTATTGGCTGTTTGTGATTTTTCTAGGCAATTTTTTTCATTCAGTAGTTTGCCATTGCTTTCTGAACGGTACGGCGCTTATACCATTGTTAAAAATCCACACAAAGCGATCTGCTACCAAACCGCCTGTAGCAGGTTTCGAACCTGGTATATCTGGATTATGAAACTGCGTTCATATCCATTAGGCCACAGACGCCGACAATGCCACAAAGGAAAGTAAGATTTCCCTGTCAATGACAAAGTGACAGTCAGGTTGAATGTCACAGCGTGTGTTTGTAAAGAAAAATGGGAACACCGCATTTAGGGAACGTTAACACATTTTCTAAGTCAAAACAAAGCACTGGCTTGCTTTTGTTATTTCTGTCCTTTTATCTTGGAGCTTCAGCTTTTTTCAACATTGTCCAGGTGTATTTCTAATTCTTCTGTATCTTCAGACATACTTCTACCTTTGCAAGTTCACATCTATCACATCTGCCTTTCTTTGAGGATAGAAAACTAATGTTGAATTATGTATTGAATATTTCACCATGTTTATGTGCTTTGACATGCTTGTTACATCTTTCCTCACACGGGGTAACATAAAACCCACACACCTTGCTGAGCTTAAGCCGTTTCTCAAGGTACTCTTTTAGAGGTAGCTCTACAGTAATGTGATAGTATTCTAAGAAAAGAGTTGACGTGTTTCTGCCCTTCTCGGAGGGTGAGCTCACCAATTTTGTTTGCATTTTTTTCCTCTCACAAATGGCTTTGGAATGCCTGTATCAGGACATCTTAACTTCGTAAAGAAGTAGTTGAGTCGCATCTGTGAGATACCAAGGGTGTTCAAGCAAAATACTTCGCACACTCTGACCCTTATGGCTGTGCAACCTCCTCTCATGTCCCTTCTCCTCTTATGGAGCATGTAACCATCACTTCAGTTGATTCCCTCCCTTGCATTAAACCTGCACCAGATCAGCTTTAAAACAGCGGTGGCAGCGGACTTGTTTCTTCGCGTCTCCATGGTGATTCACAACATCACGTGATGACTACGACTAGTTTGATTGGATCGGAATAAAGCAGTATAAATGTGATTGGACTTAAAATAATTAAAATCCAGCAAACGTTGAAATCAGAATTATTTTTCTAGAAAATATGTTCTCATATAAGGGATAACTGTAAGATATTTTGTAAGATGACAGAGCAGCTTAAATGACGTCACTTTATGACCTCAGGTCAATTTTTGCCCAAAATGGAGATACAATAAAGCAGTACTAAGGCGACGATTTGCTGAGGGAGACTGAGCTTGCTGAGGGAGACTGAGCACCCACGGGTTTGTCCGGAGTGCAATGACGTCGATTCTAATCAACAGGAACAATAACCTTTTCCCCCAGGGTATTTAGTTTGATGATTTTCTTAATAAGTCTGTGTGTCTTAGCTACCTGATCCGTCATATGGATAAACCTGCTTCGAATCTCCGGAATGCACGTCTCTTTCTTTCTTGTTGTCTGTTGCGCTCGTTCTTTCCTTGATTCTGTGTTTCTTCCAAGTGCTTACGTTTATTTTTCATTTACGATTACAAGTCTCCTACATTCGTCCATAAAACCAAATGCTGTAAAGCAATTCACGATTCAAAGCTGCAGAGTTTTGCCGGTAACTTTGGAGATGCGCGATGCAATTTTCAACTACAAAAAAAAAAAAAAAAAAAAAAAAAAAAAAATTCAAGAACATGATCAATCGCCTTAAAGACCCGCTAAAAAGAAAACCCCAGAAATCTTAAAAATAATCGGCTTACAAGTGCTTTGCAAACCGAAATAAAATATCAACCTACAGCAAGCAAATGACACGATGTTTAGAAGAGAAAACATATTGTTTGAGCAATTAATACTGTAAGGGAACACTTAAGTTGCAACGATGAGCGAAATGAAGACATGGTTCGATAATATAAGCGAAATCATAGAACTGAAAAACGAGCAGTGTATCTATCAGATGAGTTCCAAGAAACGAAGTCGAAACTGATATCCGACTGAAGGTCAACAAAAGTGTTATAATATAAAAGAACGGAAGCTCTATAACAAACATCTATTAGAATAAATCCTTGTAGTTCCATGTGGGACATGTGACCCAAACGTTTGCTCGTCATTGGTTTATACTTCTCGTCCACCGTTCTTCAATAGATTCTCTTTGGCATGCTCACTCCTAACTTCCACTAGGGATACCAGTCAAGGACAGGACTGGCTAAAGTGCTTAGTTGTTTTCTAAGGAAATTCAATGTCTTCCACTTACGCTGTTGTAAAGTTGCTCCGTTTGAGTCTTCATTCTCCAAGTCCATGTATTCTCTTTAACTTTGCATGATATGTTAGCCGTCTGAATGTTTCAACTGTCTGCTGGACTCTGCTGTCTTTTCTGTCCTCCCATTAGTTGTAAGCTTTTAGTCTTTTCCATCTCTTTAATATGTGTTGTCTTCACGCCTCCATTTATGATTCTTGTAGCTTTGTTTTGGAGCGGTAAACTTTATCAAAATTTGACCTGACTGCTGTTTGCATATGCTGCAGTGCCATAATTTCAGTCTGGTCTCACTCAACTGGTATACAGTATCTTTAGTACATTGTCATCCGCATTGTCATGTTGTGGTTATATCTTTATATATATTCTTCAGAAATCCAAATGGCTGTATTTGGAAACACAGGTAGCGGGAATCAAACTGGATCATGGTTATCCCTTAGGATAAATACGGCATAAACATTATAGAACAATCATCATCATCAAGTACCATGCCGGGTGGCGTGGGCGATCATGTCTCTCCACAACTTCATGTCTACAGTAATAATAATAATAATAATAAATTCTTTAAGCACCAAACACGGCGCATAAGGCAGAAACCAGTGCTCTCCAGGTTGTTCGTTGTGACGCCCCTCCTCTTAGCTCTTGCACATTATTTAGGCCCAACGTTCTTCCTTCTCTTATTATTGTTCTTCTGAGTGTTTCTTTTGGTCTTCCTTTTTTCCTCTTACCCTCAGGAACCCAAGTGAGCGCCTGTAGTGGTATTCTGTTGTTTTGCATTCGTAGGACATGACCGATATATGACCATCGTCTTTTCCTTATATAGTCGGAGACATATTTCTGCCTAGAGTCTTCTCTTATTTGTCGATTAGTCTTGAATTCTTTCCAACTGATGTTCATGAGTTTTCTAAGACATTTGTTCTCGAATGTATTCAGCTTGTTCTCCAATGATTTTGTTATTTTCCAACTCTCACAGCCGTATGTTAACACTGAGATAACATTTGAATTAAACAGACGAAGCTTGGTATGTATATTCAATGATCGTAATTTCCAAATGTTAGATAATCTATTGAAGGCGCTAGCTGCCAAAGCAATTCTAGTATGGATTTCTCTTGTTGTGTCACCATCCTGAGTCATTTTACTGCCTAAATAATTGAAACTTTCAACTTTCTGTAGTTTTTCCCCGTTCAAGATGATATCAAAGGTCTCGTTAGAAAAGTTCATAGCTTTAGTTTTAGAGGCATTTATTTGGAGACCTATGTCTACAGTACTATTGATCAATTCCGTTATTGACTTTTTTCCATGCCATGATGTCAAACTGTCCATAATCTCTCTCTTTGTCGTCCTCGATCGCTTTTACCTTCTATCTTTCCTGCTGTCGCGATGTACTCCAGCTTCCTTCCTCTCATAACATCATAAAACAATACACGTGTAAAATCCTCGCTATTGACAAAAATACTAACTGTGAAAATGACAAGTGGTTTGTCGTGAAAAACAATTTATAAAACCTAACAAAATTATTAGATAATATATATAAACTTACCATGCAACAATTATTACAATACACATTGTAATTATACGCTATCGGGCGTATGCTTGTAATTCAGCAGCAATTCTGTGATCAATGGCAGAAACGCCAAAAAAGCTAAATGCCAATTCCTTCCTTAATCTAACTTCTTTTTCTTTTTTTTTGAGTCCTCTTTTGCCGTGAAACTCCATGGAGAACTGAAGTTTTCGCCCTCGAGCCACGTTTGTCGCACTGACTGCTGGTGAGCCCGAGTCGAAGCAGGATTTATGTAATATTGCCTATCCATCTGCATCTCTGCCTTCCCAAGGCACTAAGCCTTCCCAGGGCACTAAAAGCATATCTTCTTCTTTTGATGGGACGTAATTGATCGGGCTCCATGTTCATGAGATGCCAAAAGCACTAGTGTTCTGTGTCTCTATGAATTTGATGCAGGATGTAGTTCATAAAATTTTGAAAATCTCATCACTTGCCAATTTCTTCATCCGAACTAAATTATAAAGAATTTCCGTCAAAGTTATTTCCCTAGTAAATCATGTGCTGAGATCACATTGCGATGAATCAATCACTAGCCTCGACGTATCTTTTTTCGTTCTAATGACACATCGTCTCTTACAACCCCGTGTGTTCTCGTTCGATAAGAGTTTTTTTAAAAAAAGGCAAGTATGTCAGTTTTGCACATAAACAATCGACATATGGCTAATTGTCTAAGTGAAACGTCCTGTAACGAACAAAGAAAAAATCCCACCACCTTATCAGGAAAATACGAAAACGGCGCGCATTGCACCGTGAAAGCTAAACTGAACTCCCATTAATAGAGCACGTAGACCTTTCAATTATATTTTCATGTTGCACTGACCATAAGTTATGATAAGTTTGACTACAAAGATTCAATATTGAAATGGAATGGAAAGAAATGAAATAATCACAGGAGAATTAGTGCCTTCATCAGGACATGCAAGAGCATAACATACTTATTTTCTGTCATGTCTTGGCGGGTTATTAACTCGTAGAAGTAATAACGCGGGAAAAAACCGTTATCACTTACAATAACAAACGAAGGGCACCTAGGTCAACACAATAAATGTGTATTAGCGCTAATAAGAGCGTCCGAGTGGCAGAGTGGTTACATCGCTGTTCTCTCGCGGCAAAGGGGCCGGGTTCGATACACGTTGGCGCCACGCTCCAGTCTATCTCAGCTGTAAATGAGAACTTGGCTCTGCTCTTGAGTAAGTTGTGTTGTTGTTACTGATCCAGCGGCGTTTAGGCCATGTAGTGGCATCTGCATGTGTTCGCATGTTGTTGATTTGCTCAATATAGTGGTATAAATATTTTATACACGGACAACTATATTACCGTGCTGACTAATACATGACACACTCAAATCTGGGGGCTTAATTAATCAACAATGACTTGCCTCAGACCAAACCCATCATTGTAATGATGCTAGGTTGAACGCACACATTAACTCGTCTAGGTATTTGCAGGAATTCACTTTTCTCATGCATAAATTACAAGATAAGACTACTAACCACGACCCCGAAGCCCATCCACGCAATGCATTTTGAAAACAGGCAGCTCCCAAGTTCTAGAGTTGCCTGGCCAATACTCAGGGATCAATTATCCGCATCAAAGCGACCCAACACCCCATTTGCCACCGTGACGCAACACGTTCAGAAGTCAGCATGGCACACCAAGATTGTGGGCATCATTCGAACCTCAAACTTAGCTCCAGCTTTTACCTGGTCGACTGCATCCAATAGTGGATAAATGACAAGTGAGGACAACTGGGAAGTGGCTCTGTGCAGGACATGATGAATCCTTGGGACATCCCAAAATCAGAGCACAGTATTTTAGCCCTGCGTATTTGGAGAGCCCCTGGATGGTGAAAAACGCACAGTATGCTGCCTCTCGTTCCCCCTGCTAACTTAATAACCAGACGTGAGAATTCTTGAAACACATTCTGTGCCAGGAAAAAAATACACGTGAAAGAAATTGGAGCTCACAAATCCTACTCAACAAGTTGCAGAATGGCAAAAAAGCCATATGAAAACCCTAGATCTGCCACGTAGATAATGCCATGGAAATCAACTTGACATTTGCTGCAAAAAAGAAACAAGCTCAGCAGCCGTAGTTCAACAACAACAATTCTCAGAATTCACTGCAACTGGAACAACAATAAAAACATTCTTGGTGGCTTAAGAAACAATTAATGACATGAATAACTGAAATAGCCCACCCTAGTCAGTTAAACAGCTAAACCAGATAGTTTTCAGTCCCAAGCAAAAAAGTGGGTTTGGCCAAAGCAAAAATGGCCACCCCAGTGCGTTTTTATTGTTGTTGTTTGGAAATAATTTTTTTAAATGTTCATATGCATAAATAACCAAAAGTCAAAAATGGATGGGTATCTTTAAGAAAATAGCGTTTTTGAGTTGTCAAAATTAGAAAACAGCCCTAGAAAGGATCAAGAGATACGAAAGCCAGTATACTGTTGATCGGGCCAAATGGGTCTAGAAGGAAGTACAGGCTGTTGGGACTTAAAGAGTCCAAACTAGATAGTTAAACAGCCCAAACTAGACTGTCAAACAGTGTGTGTGTGTGTGTGCGTGCGTGCGTGCGTGTGTGTGTGTATATATATATATATATATATATATATATATATATATATATATATATATATATATATATATATATATATATATATATATATATATATATATATATATATATATATATATATAAACAGTACAAACTATATATGTAAACAGCCCAAACTAGATACTTAAAGAGCTCAAACTAGACATTTAAACAGTTCAAACTAGATAGTTAAACAGCCCAAACTAGATAGTTAAACAGTCCAAACTATACAGTTAAACAGCCCAAACTAGACAGTTAGGTCTTCATAAGGACAACATGAGGAAAAGAAAAGTAGGCTTAATGTACAATGAACAAAACTTAACAAACAGAATATCTCATGAATAAATTGTGTACTACTGTTATACTCTTGTAATAATAACGCCAACAGGTAAAGGTAGTCCTATACCAGATACTGCTGTAGGGGAGTAAGTGTAAGAGACTTCATTTATACTAGGTTTGAGCTTTCTGGGGTGGGAAAAGGGGGGGAGGCAGAAGGATCACCTGTCCCCTTCTTTGCTGTCTCAGCCTTTCCTAAATCACAGCACCAATTTTTAACAGCTGGATATACTGAAGCATGACGTTCTGAACCAGGTCACTTTACCCCAAGAAGCAAGCACTATAACCACTCTGCCACTGGGACAGACTGGGGATAAACAGCCAGAACACAGTAACAATACCATCAAGACGCAATCAAATATTCATTTACGTTGATAACATCAGGTAGAAAGTGCATCCATGAGAAATGAATGCACCAAAATAAAAACAGCACTACATAAAAAGGAAAATATCTGATATGAAAAATTATTTCTGATAAACACATTGAAGTGTTACACCAAAACACGTTTACTGAATGGACAAGAGTCCTGATCACAAAGCAAGCTCATGACAAAACAATCTGGAGGTTACAGAGATGTCCTTTCTCTTCTTCTTTCATCTCTTTCATTCCTTAAGGAGCAACGGTCATAAATGCAGCTGACTCCTTAGCAGAAAGCTTGCACTAAAATACATAAACTCTTGCAATATTGCTTTCTTTAAACAACATGTTTCACCTGATACGATTCCACCCAATGCACACGCAATTTCTATGAAGAATGTTCACCCACAGACAGCTATTATAACAAATTGCAAGCTATTTATTAGAAGAATTAATACAGTTATATACTGGTAATCATTATTATGGAAAGGCAGATTTCTTCATTGGACATGAGATATGCAGAATCTGAAAACATCCTAGCAGTGAAACAAAAAAGGGCATGAGAAGTACAGTAAGAAAGACAGAAAAGATCATAAACAGGACAGCTTGACACTATGGCAAGGGAAGAAGACATTTAGTTAACGAATGACAGAGAGCATCAAACAGTGAGATGAGGTGGAAGAGACCACAGCACTTAGTAACAAGATATTTGTCTTCAAAGCATACTGCAAGGCAATCACTTAGACACATGTTAAGACTATAGATATTTCATTAGTTACATCTTTTGTTTTTAAGATGTATCTCTAATATCACATGATACCCTTCCAGACACCATAATTTGTCTATGTGCATTGAGAGTTTTTAGGAAAAGATGGCATTAGTAAAGTACCAAATATATTACAAAGTTTACTCCCCAGACCAAGAAAGACATAAGTAGACATCAATTAATTATTAGTGAAGGCATTCACTATAAGTATTTTATTTGTGTTCTTCACTGTCTTTAGTCGTGTTAAATAAACTTCTGGGGTCGGAGTGGCTAAGAGGTATGGCGCCCGCTTTGAGTTCTAGAGGAACCGGGTTCGATTCCCAGTTGAGGGAATATAATTTGTGAAAAACATTTTTTCAGAACCAGTGCTCCTAATGATGTCATACTCCCCCTGGTCTCTTGGGTAGTGAGATCAGATGCCTAGCCTTCTCAGATAAGGAAGAACAAATAGGAGGTCCCGTGTGCAAGTTGCGCACATTAAGAATCCCACAGCAGTTGAAAATCGTAAAGAGTAGGCCTATCAGGCCGCTGCCCTGGCAAAATGTAAAAATTAGAAACCTGCCCACCACAACAATATTTACAGAATGTGTGATTCTTATATACACACACTGGGATTCTTGCCGGTGCTATGGTGTTTGTTCACTGCGCTGAGATCCTCCTTGTGTGATCTAAGGGAGGAGATCGGAGCACTGATGGAGTAGTCTGTGTGCAATGAAGATAGTCCTTAAAACCAAACCAAATAAACTTCTACAATAACACAGTTATTTCAGCCTTTTCTCTTCTTCTTTCAACTCCTCAAGCACAAGCCTTCAACAAACTTATGCCATGGAGAACAACAAAAACAACAACCAAAAAGCTACAGACTTTCATAAATGGATGCCTGAGTAGGGTAGGATTGAATATGTGCGACAAAGTCACCAATGTGGTAACTGATGACAAGAACCAGGCCATTGACCAGCACAACAAGAGATGAGAAGAAGATGCTGGCGATGGATAGTGACACACAATGAGGAAACCTGTTGATAGCACTACAAGGCAGTATTTTTTCTGGAATCCCCAGGGTAAGAGAGGCAGAGGCAGATTCAACACACACACACACACACACACAAACACAGAGAAAAGAACTGGAAACAAATGAAGACATGGAAAGAGCTTGAGCTGAGAGCAAGCTGGACTAGAGGACTCGGCATGTGTTTGTTAAAGGCCTATGCTCCTTGGGGAGCTAAAATTCTTGGGATTGAATACATATTCCTGCCACATGTGGCTCTCAGGAGTCTCTATGGATTACTTCTCCCCTGAGCATGTCATAAAAGCTGACTAATATGAGGTTGTGCCCATGCAACCTAATCATGTACAATAATTTGCTACATAAACTATCACTGCAAGACCAAAGGAATGTTTTGGTGCAATCTTCATATAAGGGAAATAACTGCAGTTGTGGCTCCATGAGGAGCAAAAAGGGAAATAATGATGATGAATTAATACATTTTAAATATCAAATTAAGAGTCAATTAAATATAAACCCACAAACCCCAAGCTGTCATCCCCTCCTATTTTTTAAAATCTTTTTGAAACAACAAAAGTATACAACACAACAAATACATTTCTGTATCTTGTTATCCTAAATCCTCTGAGACTGCTTTGTTTTCAAAAACGGATTTTTTTCGGCTTTCAGATGCCGCCCAAATCACCCAAAATAGTCCAAGTTGCCCAAAATGTGTTTAAAATAGCCCAAAATCACCATTGTGATTATAAAAGTAGCCCAGAGAAACATCTGATTTTCAGAATATTTCAGTTTTTGGGTGTTCGGATAAAAGGATATAGACTTGTATAAAGCATCTACTGATTTGGGAAGAAAAAAAACAAACACACACGAAACACAAACAATTGAAAATTTTCACCTACCCTATAAAACCTTCTAATTGTCTAAGCATGAAACAAACAAATGACACACAGACGTGACACATTTCCACCAACTTTTTTCGCGGACAAGACATGCACATTGCAACATGAAAACTAAACTTCACACTTTTGGCAAAAAGCGCATGCCTGGCAATCATAGTGCATTTTTGGTAGCTAAACTGCGCACCCATTGAAAGGATGCAAACTGATCCAGTAGTTCTTGAATTATTTCTTGGGACAGATGGAAGAGCAAGCAAACTGAAATTGGTACTGACTTTTGCAGTTTTCATTTGTGAAAGTGCTAAGAAGATTAATCAAAGGAAAACACACAAACTCACTTCTGCACAATCTGACACGTCTAATATACTCTATTTACACTGTATGATATGCACTAAACATTGCTGTCAGTAATACGTGATCAACAAAGCATGAGGACAATCCAATCAATGGTTTTCAGAGGTTAAAAGGAATTTTAGGGAAACATAGATTCCGTTTCGCTAAAATAATTATTGAAAACTGCCAATTTAGCCGCTAAAATCAATTGCAATACACCCTTAAATATTGATTCAGAGACAGAGTATAGAAGGTTTATTTTGAATTTTTGTTGTGTGTTCTTTTAATACACACCAACGTAAGATTTTAAAAGACATTTATACATTTACACCCACACAAATGTCGTGATAAGAGAGCTGTTAATTAATTAGCCAAGTGTCATTCCATTGGTTTTCTTTACTTCTTCAATGTCATTTTTAAAGGGTTACTCTATGGCTCCTGATAAGTCTGACCACAAAGGTCCAATGAAAGTGAAATGGAATTTAAAGAAATGATATGACCACAGTAGAAATAGTGATACCATCAGGATGTGCATCAGAAAGAGCATGCTATAATGCAAACCCGTCATGCATGCTTGACGTGTTACTTGCTCGTATTCAATAAATGACCAGGATGGAAAATACCGTCAGCAAATAGCGGCAACTGAATATACTACTATAGTATCAAAATTGTAGATGCTATATATATATATATATATATATATATATATATATATATATATATATATATATATATATATATATATATATATATCATAATTGACTCAGAGGTTGAGTAGGATATACATGTATAGATGGAAATTAATAACAGTGTGCCTTTGCTCGATATGGCCTCAAAAAAGAATTCACAAACGCAGTAATAAGGGTTAGGTTTAGGAATCATAAACCAAACGACGAATGCGACTTACTTGGATAGTATCGAAGTACACTCCCACTGTTCTTAACTTCAACCAATTTATCAATGGAAAAAAAAGTGAAAAGTGCTTACCCAAAACAAGACATTGAATCCGAACATCAAATACTTGATACAACAGCTGACTTCAGTTCTGTCTTTACGAGACCTGTAACCGTATCGCCTCTTCCTCGGCATGTCGGAGCTGATAACCAGCCCTCATAGGGCTTCACGCATAGAATGTATTATCTATTCATTTCACGGCTGCAAAATTACTCCACATTTATGATAAATTGTACATTTGAGATTGCAACGTCTGCTAAGATGCTGAAGACTTGGACGACAACAAAGGCCCTTGGTGTCACTCTAAATGCTATGCTGATCAGAGTTACCTTCCCGACGTTAAAAATTATGCCAAACAATGCAAAAGCAAGTGTCAAAAGCCATTTGTTGTTTTCAGCTACATTTTGCATCGTCTGATTTATTTAGCGAATGTAATATTAATTTATAAATGTTAAAACGATGTAGGGGACTGAAAAGGTGAAAGATATTATTTTAAAAAAATATTTATAAAATTTATAAGTGGAAGATGCTGGAAGATGATTTAATGACCATGTTTCTACCCTTCTCCCCCTTAAAAAAAAAAAGTTGGAACAACTCTCTCTAATGGCGGTTAACTGCTAACTTCAAATATAGATTTATTTATCATAAAAATGATCGCTGAAATGGAGAAAATCACAGTTAAAACAGACAAACAGTTTATTATTTTCTTCTCGTTTTTCAATTGTTTTGTTTTATCTTTTATTGATGAAGAAAAATATTTCGTTCAACTTCTGATGGGTTATAATTAGTATACATAGTGTCTCAGTGTTCATATACTTATTTAGTCGTTCCTCTTCTACCTTGAGACGTAGAGTTTAGCCACAGAGAGCGCGTGCTATCCTATCAACTGCCCTCCTTTAAGCCTGGTTCCAGTCTAGTTCAAGGTCCTTCAGAGATTGTTTGATGTTGTCCTTCCAGTGAACTCTGGGTCGTCCTGGAGGTCTGGATCCTTGGCTTCCCATATTTGTCGCGGTAGCCGATCTTCTCCCATTCTGCAGACATGGCCACACAGAGACTGTTCCACTTGGGTCTGCAGGGGCTGGGTTTCGAGGCCAAAGCGTATCGTCTGGCTGCGGACTACCTTCATCAGATAGGTTACCTCATTTCTGAGGTTCGCAGCGAGCTATTGTCGATTGTAGTCATTGCCCTTGACTTGCTCCATAATTCAAGACTGAAACATAGGTGGAACGGCATACAACCATCTTTGTCTTCTTGCCAATTTCTCTTTCTGAGGAATCATCGATTTATGGCTTGAAGAAGTCTCCCAGCTGCTGCTCGTCGGGTAGTCAACTCTTCTTTGATGCTTCCCTTCCACTCCAATATTCCCACTATTTAGGTGTTAGATTTGATTGAACGTGTGCTTGATTTAGCCATCAGCGCAAGATCGGGCGGAAAACGCAAGCTCTAAAATACAGACCTGTCTCATCTTTCAGTACCCCACTGAATACTTTCCTCGTCCTCTCCTTACATGTTTTGACTCCATGCCTTATAATATGTTCCATTGCCGATATGCGAACGTGGCATCATATCTTCTGTCCAATTATTGGAAATAGAGTAAAATAAAATTTCCAAATTGTGTGTGTTGTTTTTTTCCTTTTAATCCTAAAATTGTAGTCTTGTCATGATGTAAAACAAGGACAACAAATAAGAAAAACAAACAAAACAAAATGTAAAAAAACCCAACAAATAACTTACTTACTTAGTCGTTCCCCTTCTACCGTGAGGTGTAGAGGTTTGGAAGAGAGAGCGCCAGACTATTCTATCGGCTGTCTTCCTCCTGGCCTGGTTCCATTCTAGTCCTCGGTCCTTCAAAGATTGTCTAATGTTGTCCTCCCAGCGGACTCTGGGTCGTCCTCGGGGTCTGGATCCTTGGCTCTTTGTTTCCCATGCTTGTCGTGGTAGCCGATCTTCTCCCATTCTGCAGACATGGCCAAACCATCTTAGTTGGGACTGTTCTACTTGGGTCTGTAGGGGGTGGCATTTTAGGCCTTGACGTATCGTCTGGTTGCGTACCATGTCTCTTCTTGTTACTTCAACCACCTTCCTCAGATATCTCATTTCTGAGGTTTGGATCTGGCTTTTATGGGTTGTAGTCATTGCCCATGACTCGCATCCATATGTCAAGACTGGGACATAGGTGGAGCGGTATACAGCCATCTTCGTTTTCTTACCAACCTCTCTCTTGCTGAGGAATCCTCGATTTATGGCCTGAAAAAGTCTCCCAGCTGCTGCTTTTCGAGTGGCCAACTCTTCTTTGATGCCTCCCTTTCGGTCTATAATAGCTCCGAGGTATTTAAAGTGGTCGACCTGCTCCAGGACCTGTTCTCCCAGCTTAATCTGATGTCTTCTTTCTTCTCGTGATATCACCATGGATTTTGTTTTAGAGCTGCTTATGACCATCCCTCTCTTCTCCAGCTCTTCCTTCCATACTTGCAGGTTGGATTGGAGATGTGCCTCTGATTTAGCAATCAGGGCAACATCATCAGCAAATGCCAGCTCTAAAATACAGACCTGTCTCATCTTTCAGTACCCCACTGAATACTTTCCTCGTCCTCTCCTTACATGTTTTGACTCCATGCCTTATAATATGTTCCATTGCCGATATGCGAACGTGGCATCATATCTTCTGTCCAATTATTGGAAATAGAGTAAAATAAAATTTCCAAATTGTGTGTGTTGTTTTTTTCCTTTTAATCCTAAAATTGTAGTCTTGTCATGATGTAAAACAAGGACAACAAATAAGAAAAACAAACAAAACAAAATGTAAAAAACCCAACAAATAAACAAAATTAAAAAGGGGGGAAGACAGGGCTGTAAAAGCTTTAGGTGTTTGGTTGATATTTGATTAACTTTCATTTGTAATTAGTACTATGTTGCACAAAAAACCCTGTAAACCTACTTCTGCCACATTCAAACTTGTCGCTATACTGTATATTAATTTTGCTCTTGTTTGACCATATCGTGCAGTTTCCTAAGTCTGTCTATTGGTAATACTTATTGTAAGTTACAGGTAAACTTAGTGCCCGCAATTAATCTAATATTGGGATTATCTGTTGGTCTAACCCAGTGTTTCCCAAACTTTTTTGGGTCACCGCCCCCTTGGCTCCCAGATCATGTCCCCAACACCCCCCTGCATTTCCCCACATTACATTAAAAAAATGTAAAAAGTGAAAAATAAGAGCAACTGTTAATACAGTAACAACTAATTGCTCAAGTTATCACATTCTAATATAAAGCTACAGATACGCTTATTTATTAACTTAATTTAAAAAGAAAAACTTAATGCTGTAAAACAAACAGCAGTATGCGAAAGTCAATTAGTAACAAACTTACTTCATTTTTAACTTCAGTGAGATGGATGTGCCTGGTGTAGCGATATCAGCTTCTCAACATCAGGCTGAAAGTTACTTAGAAGGAGTCTCAGATCCCCACGTTCAGTAATCTGCAGTCTGTTTCTCTGTTTTGAAAGAAGTTGGACAACCGCGCTGAAACCACGCTCTACTAAATACGATGTTGGAAAAGCAATACAGAACCTCTTAACCTTTCCCCACACTGCAGGGTAGCGTTCAGAGATTTCTTTCTGCAACCAAAAGTCTTGATATGATTTCTTGAACATTGGCTTAAGCTCAACGTCATTTTGTAGCGATATCAGTTCCTCTTCCACCCGTCCTAGTTCCTCACTGCACGCGTCCAGGAATGGATTTATTATCCAGTCTGGAATCGTGATCAAAAGAAGATCCTGAAACCTCTGAGACATGTCTTTATGAAGCATATCTAGATGTGCACAATATACTTGAAGATTATCCTCTGGTATTTTGTCTTTCTCTTCCAACTCTAAGAGGCTGGGAAAATGGATTAACTCGCGACGGCCAATATTACGTTTGAATAGCGTTAATTTGGTCAGAAACGTGGAGATATAAGATTTGACTTTTATAAGATTAATATCATTTCCTTGCAGTTGTAGATTTATTTCGTTAAACTTTGTGAATAAATCTGACAAATATGCAATGTCATGCCTGATATTCGTTAGTTCTGTACTGAGCGAAGCATGCGAGTCTTTGAAGAATTCTACCACAGTTTCAAAAAGAGCATAAAAGCGTCTCAGACAATTTCCTTTTGAGAGCCACCTGACTTCTGTGTGCATCAGCAAACGTTCAAACTGTTCATCATTCTCAGTACAAAGCTCTCGAAATAGTCGAGAATTGAGAGCATGGGACTTAATTTTGTTGATTTGTGAAGCCGATCACTTAGATTTTTTGCGACAAGATGTTGTCTGTGAATTACACAGTGTATTGTAAATATACCAGGTACAGCTTCTTTTAAGAAAGCGATAAACCCGCGGTAACAACCTATCATTGATGGTGCCCCATCTGTTGAACAAGCAAGAATGTTAGTTAGCGGAATGTCATTCTCTTTGAAAAATTTCTCTACTACACGAAATATTGACTCTCCTTTTGTATCAGTTACTAGTTGCTTAGCAAATAACAACTCTTGAACCAAGCTTTCATCTTTTACGAAGCGAACATAGGCAAGAAGCAAAGATTCGTTGCTAGGCAAAGTTGACTCATCCAACTGCAATGCAAATTCTGTTGTCATAAGTATCTTGCACAATGTATTTTCAACATTCTCAGCCATTTCATCTATTCTTCTTTGAACAGAGGTATTGCTGAGCGGAATTGCTTTAATTATTTGTTCAGGTGACTTATGCATAACTGTACTCACAAACTCCCTTATAGCTGGCAAAATCAAATTTTCTGCGATTGTATGAGACTTTCCAGATTTAGCTATCAGCAATGAAATTTTGTATGAAGCTCGCAAACCATCACAGCTTTGTTGTGAAGTGTTGACAAACATGTCACGGACTGTTTTACGTTTCTGAAAGTTTTCACGAAGTGACTGAAAATATGTCAAACTTGTATCTGTTTTATCTGGGTGAATTTTTTTCAAATGTTCAAGTAGTCTGGAAGGTTTCATCGCCTTGTTTGAAAAGGCCCTCTCACATAATAGACACATTGGCAGTTGTTGGTTATTTAGTGCTGGAATAAATCCATATGTCAGATATTCCACGCTGTATTGTCTGCACTTCTTTTTGGTTTGTTCTGCTTTTGCCATATTTGTTCTGAATTCTGAAACAAAGAATTGATTTTACAATGTTGCAGATAAAAAAATGTTCGTCGAGTAAACAACAAAAGCTGATTTAAAAGTGGCTTTACAAAAATGTTGACACAGATGTTCTTATCAGTTTACTCTTCTATTTTATAAAGTTTCTTAACCACAGCCATAAATAAATTAGAAAAATACAACAATCAGAAAAAAAAAAACCACAATTAGCAACAGCCACACCAACACTGAAGTAACCGAATACTCATTTCATAAAGTATAATAATAGTTATTTAATATGAACAAAATATAAAATAACGCACTATTTTGATAGGTCTTCAGATTTAAAAGTTGAGAGACAGTAGCCTAACTACAAAGTGTGGAGATCCCGGTAACAAATTAAAAGGATGTAATATAATGGATTGAACAGAAATATTCAATATACGGCAAATCTGTATCAAAATTTATCTGTTTAATTAATAATTAATATTAGTAAAACTGATGCTAGCTCTGTGCAAACAAACAAAAAATATAAGTAAGATAACTTACCTTATCGACAGGATGAAATTGTTTGATACACGCTTATTTGAAACCACTGTTCTCAAGAATAGCTGAGAAAGTTTGTTGGTTTTGCTCATAGCCAGCTTACTTACTTACTTAGTCGTTCCTCTTCTACCGTGAGGTGTAGAGGTTTTGAAGAGAGAGCGCCAGACTATCCTATCGGCTGTCTTCCTCCTGGCCTGGTTCCATTCTAGTCCTCGGTCCTTCAAAGATTGTCTAATGTTGTCCTCCCAGCGGACTCTGGGTCGTCCTCAGGGTCTGGATCCTTGGCTCTTTGTTTCCCATGCTTGTCGTGGTATCCGATCTTCTCCCATTCTGCAGACATGGCCAAACCATCTTAATTGGGACTGTTCTACTTGGGTCTGCAGGGGGTAGGAATTAAGGCCTTGACGTATCGTCTGGTTGCGTACCATGTCTCTTCTTGTTACTTCAACCACCTTCCTCAGATACCTCATTTCTGAGGTTTGGATCTGGTTTTTATGGGTTGTAGTCACTGCCCATGACTCGCATCCATATGTCAAGACTGGGACATAGGTGGAGCGGTATACAGCCATATTCGTTTTCTTACCAACCTCTCTCTTGCTGAGGAATCCTCGATTTATGGCCTGAAAAAGTCTCCCAGCTGCTGCTTTTCGAGTGGCCAACTCTTCTTTGATGCCTCCCTTTCGGTCTATAATAGCTCCGAGGTATTTAAAGTGGTCGACCTGCTCCAGGACCTGTTCTCCCAGCTTAATCTGATGTCTTCTTTCTTCTCGTGATATCACCATGGATTTTGTTTTAGAGCTGCTTATGACCATCCCTCTCTTCTCCAGCTCTTCCTTCCAGACTTGCAGGTTGGATTGGAGATGTGCCTCTGATTTAGCAATCAGGGCAACATCATCAGCAAATGCCAGCTCCGAAATATAGACCTGTCTCATCTTCCAGTACCTCACTGAATACTTTCTTGTTCTCTCCTTACATGCCTTGATGACATCGTCCATAAGGAGTATGAAGAGGTAAGGTGATAGGATATCACCTTGTCTTACACCAGTGGTGGTCCTGAACTCTTCTGACTTATGGTTTGCTGTCCTCACATAATTTCTGCAAGACTTGTAGAAGCTCTGTATAGCATGAATCAGAGGTGCTGGAATATTTTTCCTTGCCAAACAGCCCCAAAGTTTGCTCTAGGGGACCCTGTCAAACGCCTTTTCCAGATCTATGAAACAAAGATGGATCTCACTCTTATACTCAAGGGCCTTTTCACTCAGCTGTCTGAGTGTGAAGATTAGGTCTTGAGTACTTCGGTTTGCTCGGAATCCGCACTGGACCTCATCCAATTGTGGCTCAGCTAGGCGTCGGAGTCTCTGCTCTAGGATTCTAGAATAGATTTTACCAGGGACACTGAGAAGGGATATGCCTCTATGGTTTCCACACTGTCGATTGTCACCCTTTTTGAAAATTGGTGTTATGATGGCAATCTCCCAATCCTTTGGTAGGGTCTTGTTGTACCACTTCTTCTTCTTCTTCCATCCTTAGCCACTAACCGGCAAAGCAGTATGTGGCCAGTACGCCTAGTGGCGTCTTAGGGCAACAACAAATTGATCAATCTATCGCTGTTTCCACCACGCCTAGTGGCGTCTTTGTGGAACAAAAACAGACCAAACAATCTATCATTGTTTCCGTAATCAGATTGGTTGGCAAGCAGGTTGTTGTACCACGCTGCCTGTAAAACCCTTAAGAGTAATAGGTCGCCTGATGCTCCCATGAACTTAACCATTTCTGGTGTTATACCATCATGCCCTGCTGCTTTGCCCATCTTGATTTTCTCCAGTGCTGCCTTCAGTTCTTCCATCTTTATGTCATCTTCACCATCATTGGTTTTCTCTTCTGTGCTAGTGTTTATCATTTCTGATGCTTCACCATGCTCACCATCCAGGAGTTCTGAGAAATATTCTTTCCATTACTTCCTTCGGGGCAGTAAGCAATTTGCCTTGCTTGTCCTTTATAAATTTGAGAGGGCATTGTTTTTCCTTCCTCATGTTCTTTAGGGTCTTATAGAACAATTTCTGGTTTTCTTGTGCATCTTTTCTCATAGCCAGCGCAAAGTTGAAATAGACGGGAAACGTACATCGCGCCAGTCGATTTATGAAAGTCTGAATGTAAGGTAGGAAAGCCGGTTCAGAGGATCAAAGACTGATTTATAAAGACAAGTACCGTTAAAAACTGTCTCCCTTGAACCTTTTCTCTTATTTATTACCAATCTGCGAATATCTCGTTACCACTAGCCCGGGCAAATACTGAGACAATAAATTCCGCAACAAAGCAAAGTTGGTACTTTCTGAATCACCGGCAAGTATCTAATTTCGTCCATGCCATCGGCACAGATCATTTCTCTTCCTTCAGGAGTGAACGAATGGACAATAGGTGTTTGGTTAACCCCCTTTCTTAGCAGTTCCCGATTACCGTTTATGGTCAGCGATGGTTACCTGAGCTCAGAACGACACGCATAGACGAAACTATGCCTTGCTTAATGATCCTAGTAACACAACCATCCACATCGTCCCCGCTTCACTGATGCTGTCTCTCAAATCCACAATTCCTTTCTCTCCCGCACGTACTGAATTTAGCTTGTCAAATCCTGAACCCCCCTTACTACGCCCACTGTTTACTACTGAACGCCCCCCTCTGGCCCATTTTTTTCCGTATCGCCCCCTTGGACCCTTCCAAAGCCCCCAGGGGGGCGGTACCGCCTACTTTGGGAACCACTGGTCTAACCTGTTACATTTTAATAAGAAACTCTCTATATTATTGTCTAGAAGACATTTCGAACAGGAAGGGTTTTCTATTCTGAAATTGCCAGTTCTCAGTTGCAGTGTGAGACATTTCTTTTTACTGGTTTGTTTCAAATCCCTAGATATTGACATGTTCTTGTTGGAGCTTGAACAGCTTGTATTCCTTTCAGATTGTTATAGCTTTTTTCAAATGCCATACCCACTGGCATAGACAAAAGTATCTGTCCACAGTTCCCGACACTTGCACAGTTTATCAATTTTGTTGTGTTCACTTCCTGCTATGCCATAAAGTTAAAATATACATTCCCCTTCTTTCTGAGTCAGTTTGTATTTCATTTTCCTTTCAATTTTATTTTGTTGCCATAATGTAAATTAAAAAAACTGAACAAACAAAAACAAAACACAAAAAAGGGGGGGGGGGGGGAGAGGGCTGTAAAAGCTTGAGGTGTTTGGTTTGATATTTGATTGACATGAAGATAACATGGAAAGACCTTGAGCAGATGGCACGGGGTAGAAAGACGTGGCATAAGTTTGTTGAAGGCCTATGCTAATATGGAACTGAAGACAGGAACCAGACAAGCGCCAAGTGGAACAAGAGATGAGAGGAAGACGCTGAAAATGGATATGACATACAGTGAGAAAAACCTGTTGATAGCATTACCAGGCAGTTCTCGCACTGGAATCCCTCAGTATAAGTGATGTAGAGGAAGATCAAAGAACACATGGAGAAGAGAGCTGGAGACAGACGTATGAAGATAACATGGAAAGACCTTGAGCTGATGGCATGGGACAGAGAGACGTGGCATAAGTTTGTTGAAGGCCCATGTTTCTCAGGGAGCTGAAGTGTGATGCAATGAATGAATATGCTGTAAAGTGTCGGACAAAAGACGTTTACTCAGTCTTCTAGTTTCTTATTGATAGCTATAAGGCTCTTAGTGAAATGCATACCTGTCGGCTGGTATGGGATTCCCGTATAACGTATGGGAAATTGACACTTTTAGCTGTCACACCCGTACAAAGTCATTGTACAGATTGTCTCGGGAAAAAAAACTAAAAAATATTTGCTAATCCATGTTTTTTCCCATTTGTTTTAAATCCTAGGATTTCTCGGCGTCTATTTTTAAAACGAGATCTCTCCCAGCAGCCAATCAAATCCTTTTATACCAGAAATTTTGCCAGTAAGTTAAAATTCTTTCTAAAAAAATTGTTGGGCTCTCGGCGAGACAAGAAGCACTTTTATCGCTATCTGTCATCAACCATGCTTGCGAATACCCCTAGATGCCATTTAAAAAAAAAAAGCCAACTATTTTATATAATTTAGTTAAATATTGTTTGCTGTTGTTGGCTGTTTGTTTCGCTTTGTTGTACTTTTTATCGCTCTCTTCGTCTTTCATTTATTTTTTCCAATTTAATGTATTTCCGGTAAATTAATGTCATAATATTCTTGTACATAACTAGGAAAAAAAGCTTGTTTGCATAAGCTTTTATGTTTCTAGAGTCAATCCAGTTAAAAAATGAAGAAAGGTGGGTTGTGTTCTGTGATGTCATACAAATAAGTTGCTGATGTCAATAGGGTTAGGATTATGGTCAAGGTTAGGTGTAGGATTCCTAACCCAAACTCTTATTACTGCGTCTCTGAATTCATTTTTAAGGCCATATCAAACAGATGGCCCACTATCCTTCATTTCAACAGTAAATCCCTAGAGTACTTTATATCAGCGGTTGAGTTTCGCTGCTTTACTTTTCCATAAAACGGAGATCTATTACCACTAGTCTACAAACTTTTTAAAAATAATTTTGTAAATTTGTGTTAGGTTTTTCCCCCTCCCACGATTATTAGTAGAAACAATTCATCCCTCAAATAATTGGCTCAGCTGAATTCAAAGAAACGAAAGCTCATCATAGATAGGGTCAGAGGTCATGCTAGTAGTCACAGTATTTTATGCAAGGGATAAATTCCTTAATTTAAAACTAGCATAATAATGACAGTTTTTCCATTGGAATAATGGTAGGACAGTGCAATCTCAGAGCACATCAATTTACAACTACTAGGATATTCTTGCTTTTAAACATGGCAGTGTTGTGTATTTATTTTTATTACATTATTATATATGTATATCATCACCACAGTTATAGCTATAATCTGACTTCTGTTATTAAGTTATTGATTTTCTGGTGCATTTTACAAAACAAACACAAACATCGCCATGTTATGAATACTGTGATAACTTTAGGGGATTTTATACACATTTTTAATGATTATCAGTCATAGTAGTCAAAAAGGTATGCACACCATCATTGCGGGCAGCCGCTGGCACTGGGTTGGCCATGTCCTCAGAAGGGACCCTGACACCATCACCAGAACTGCTATGTTATGGACCCTAGAGGGACGGCGAAAGAGAAGCAGACCAAAAACAACCTGGCGGTGAACAGTGGAGGCTGAGATGCAAAGCATGAATCAGAGTTGTGGCATGGCATGAAGGATGGTCACTGACCGAACAAAATGGGGACAGTTTGTTGCTGCCCTACAAGATGCCACTAGGCGTGATGGCCACTGACTGCTTTGTCAGTCAGGGGATAAGGATCCAAGAAGAAGAAGAAGAGACACAATTTCTAATACACATAAAGAACAACATGAGACTTTATTATTATGTTTTATATCATTCTATTTCAAATGTTAATTAATTTGTATATGTTATTTGTCATTTTAAAACCATATCGCGGATAACATATTAATACTAGTGTAAAAGAAGAGACATGGTCCGCAACCAGACGATCCGTCAAGGCCTAAAATCCCATCCGCTGCAGACCCAAATAGAACAGTCCCAACTAAGATGGTTTGGCCATGTCTGCAGAATGGGAGAAGATCGGCTACCACGACAAACATGGGAAACAAAGAGCCAGGGATCCAGACCTCCAGGACGACCCAGAGTCCGCTGGGAGGACAACATTAGACAATCTTTGAAGGACCGAGGACTAGAATGGAACCAGGCCAGGAAGAAGACAGCTGATAGAATGGTCTGGCGCTCTCTCTTCCAAACCTCTACACCTCACGGTAGAAGGGGAACGACTAAGTAAGTAAGTAAGTAAAAGCCGTCATAAGATGGGAATTAAATTCAAAAGCACCAATACCTAACGGCAATTTTACTTATTCAAAAGTACTCGTATTAAAAAAACCCACTGTGCATCACCACAGTACACGAACTACGTAGCAGTAGCGAAGATCCCAATGTGTGTATACGGGATCACACATTCTATAAATATATTTTTGTGCACACCGTCACTTGCGCATTCTTCTTTGGTGTTAATATTTTCGGGAGAGTACATATAAGGGAAACAATACAATTAATGTCTAACTTTCAACCAAAGTTGCATCCCTTAGCATTACACACTGACTGAAAAAGCTGGGATTTTATATATAGGATATTTTTTGCATAAGATCTTTTGGGTCTTTGTACTGGTTTTTACTGGTCCGGCATAAAGGTTTTTGTCTCAGGAGGTTGACAGGTATGGGATTGCATAGTGTCACAAAAAAGATGGAGGGTTAGTCTTTTACCTGTGTGTCAGAATGAGAGAGTGGAAGATATCTGGTAATAAAGGTTAGGTTGAGGATGATGAGGGGGCTGCAGTAAGACATGGTATAGGGTGGATGAATATTATTAAAGAAAAAAGATGATTCAAATTACTAGGACAAAAGATAAAGAAAATGGTCAAAGGTGCCAAAGTGAGAGCTAAGTAGGAAACATTAGAAAATAAATAAAAATGGGTACTACCCAAAAGATCTGCTGAGACCTAGCGTGACATATTTAGTCAATCAGAGATCACGCCATGAAAACATAAAGGTTAAGAGAGAATAAATGAACAAGAGAATGAATGACACACCGTTGTGGGAAAAGACAAGAAAAAAAATCAAATGAGAAACATTATACACTGAACACAGAACAAGTCTTGCTATTAACAATGGCTTATAATTCTAAGAGAATTCAATACAAGTGCATAAAAATTACATTCTTTCTTCTTCTTTTTTTTTAAATCCAAAGTCAAAGAACATAAAAATAAAGCTAATATGAAAAAAAAAAAATAATCAACAATATTTTTAGTATCTGGTAAATATTCACATAATCAGAGTTCACATCACATTCACAACAACTGAGAAATACAGCTTTTAGGGGGAAAATTCAAAGAACAAAATTATAAATTTATTTAAAAAATCTCCATTATATGCTGAAGGAGTGGAAAACTCTCCATACAGATCATGTTAAACAAAAGAAAAGACAGTAGGAACGTTTTTATAAAGTAACAAGGACCCATGGAACTAATGATCTGGCCAACACGACCTTCATTAGTTACACAGCTCTACATTTTTGAGTTAAAGATCATATTCATTAGTATTCTCTTCTCCCTACCATGAGCTCAGATATATTGCACTGTGTATAACTCATACATGACTGTAGAAAATGGCCTTAATTTGCAGATGGCTAAAAAAACAATATATAAGTGTATAAAATTCATGACAAACTTATACTTCTAAAATTTTGTGACTTTCATTTTTGAGGCAAACACTAAGCATATTGAGAGTACTGTAAAACCTCTTAAGGGCAGACTAATAGGCTGAGTATGTGTTCCTCTTACGAACAGACTTCTTATGTACAGCTTTAGGAAATAACGGATGAAATCTATTGGTGCCAAAACTTGGTCCACAATGGGAATAAGTTAAGTTAGTGGCGAAATTGACTTTTAATTTGTGAAGTGACAGCTGGGTGGTAGACACGGATGCGCATGCAATCTTTCCTGTCACTCAGATAGAGGTAATAATGTATAGCTCTTTTCATACCGTAACAGATCTGGTAACTTTTTATGATATATCCCTATATACAGAATTTTCTTAGTGTCCCATTACTTCGTCCATAATAAATTCCCACAAACTTGCAATCTTTTCACTAAGCATTTTTGGGAAATAAAGAAAAAACTGAGCATTACAGTCTGAAAATGAAACTGCATGCCCCATTGAAATAACTCGTATTTCATAATACCTCTTCAAGGTGCTGGTGTTTCTAGAAATATTCGTACCTGTGTTTTTTTGTGACAAAATTTATGCAATTTTCCCCATTTATATTAAGCATTTTGGGCAAGTATTAATAAGTGTCTCCACCTTATCTTTATATAGGGAAGCATCATTGCTCATCATAGATGAAGCTTCTATGCTTTTGTGCCACTCTTTGCGTGTAACTGATTTACTTCTGAAGGAGAATGGAAATGAATGAAATGACCACAGGAGAATCAGTACCATCATCAGAACCTGCAGCAGAAGAACAACAACATAATTTCCCACCATCTTTTGGCACGTTACTTATTCGTACATATAATTTGGAAGTACCGGACAATTGGCAGAATCAGACAACCCACTCCTCATAGAAGTCTGTTCATAAGAATTTTTACAGTACTTTCATATCAACACGATTCAAGTATAATATTTCTTATATCAGAAAAGTATACAGTAAAGGTATCATGCTAAATAGAATTTATTAATTCATTAATTTCCTTTTTGCTCATGGAGCACACAGACACTACCACAGCTGGTCCACTTGCAGGAAGCCTGCGTCAAAGCCCATGTACTCTTACAGAGGTGGTTTCTGTAGCAATCTGTTTTACACAATGAGATTGCCAGCCTCAGCCTCACACAACCTCCTTTTAGTTTTCTCTTATGGGCAAGCCTGAGGAAATAGTAGATCTATTCTTTCTTTGTCTCCTCAAAGACAAAATTACTCATACTGTATAACTACAACAAAATTACTCATATAACTACAACAAAATTACAGGATTATTAATTATAATTAAAACAAACTACACATAATTAAAATTACTTATATACATAAAATATCCACACTGTACACTTTCTTACTCATTAAATACCCAGAATGGCAACTCAGAGATTGCTCATGATCTTCTTAATACTAAGGAACTGAAAGAAAAAACAAAAAGCATAGAAAGTTTCTTCGCATTAACATTTATATACATAGTGCTGTTTCAGTGCAGCAGAGATGAACACTGACACTAAAGTGACTTTATACATGTACAAAAACTGAGATATTTATTAAACACAAGAGTTAATCAATCATCTTTATAAATTTGGTCAAAAAGTTACCAGATGTGGAGTATCTTTCATAAAAAAATCCCCGGCTTGCAAAGACTGCCGATTCTGGTCCCACATACTCTGCAACAATTATGCGCAGTCAACTAACAAGACAGTCCTATTAAGATTGGTATTTAGAGTCTTGATTAAAAAAGGAAACACACCCAAGGCTATATTTCATGAAATACCAATGCTGTTCTATGCTACAAAAAGCCACAGTAAGAATGACGATGTAAGAAAAGTTGGACAAAAACTTCAATATAGTGGAGTAAGTTTAAAATGAAATGTGTTAAATATGAGGCATTTTAAATGTCCCAGTTTTGTTTTGATCTGTGTTCTAAAAAAAAATCCACAACTAAAATTTGTACAATCACAGTCAGACAATCCAGTAACTAATTAAAAAGCATTTCAGTACGTATTTATAATAAAAATAGTACCCCCACAGTTGTGAGGTGACTATGTATAAGTGATGTACGTTTCAGACGTGGCATCTGTTCAGGCAGGTAAAAACTACATGTTATAAACACTCAGCACACATATGTATAGTGTTACATACACTTACTATGGTCTGTGTCGTTCACACAAAATGTCAAGGCACCAATAGCTTTAATTAACATTTAAAGGGAGATCACACACAAAAAAGACCTGGCATTACTAAATGCCTCTTTAAATTTTAAAATTTACATTAGTGAATTTGGTTTCTAGAACTTCATGGACGATGTCATCATGGCATGCAAGGAGAGAACAAGAAAGTATTCAGTGGGGTACTGGAAGATGAGACAGGTCTGTATTTCAGAGCTGGCATTTGCTGATGATGTTGCCCTGATTGCTAAATCAGAGGCACATCTCCAATCCAACATGCAAGTCTGGAAGGAAGAGCTGGAGAAGAGAGGGATGGCCATAAGCAGCTCGAAAACAAAATCCATGGTGATATCACGAGAAGAAAGAAGACATCAGATTAAGCTGGGAGAACAGGTCCTGGAGCAGGTCGACCACTTTAAATACCTCGGAGCTATTATAGACCGAAAGGGAGGCATCAAAGAAGAGTTTGCCACTCGAAAAGCAGCAGCTGGGAGACTTTTTCAGGCCATAAATCTAGGATTCCTCAGCAAGAGAGAGGTTGGTAAGAAAATGAAGATGGCTGTATACTGCTTCACCTATGTCCCAGTCTTGACATATGGATGCGAGTCATGTTGAAGTAACAAGAGACATGATCCGCAACAAGACAATATGTCAAGGCATAAAATCCCACCCCCCTGCAGACCCTAGTAGAACAGTCCCAACTAAGATGGTTTGGCCATGTCTGCAGAATGGGAGAAGATCGGCTACCACAACAAGCATGGGAAACAAAGAGCCAGGGATCCAGACCCCCAGAGTCCGCTGGAAGGACAACATTAGACAATCTTTGAAGAGCAGAGGACTAGAATGGAACCAGGCCAGGAGGAAGACAGCCGACAGGATAGTCTGGCGCTCTCTCTTCCAAACCTCTACACCTCACGGTAGAAGGGGAACGACTAAGTAAGTAAGTAAGGTTTCTAGAACTCAGAGGGAACAAAAAAATAACGAGTTTATGTTGTATGCAGAACATGCCAATCTGGCGTACTGAGACTATTTAAATCATGCAGGCACCTTTCAATCTTGAAATTTAAAAAACTGTGATATAATCTGGAATTGTTGGACACATCTTACTGAATTGACACATCTCACCGAACAAGTGATAGGATTAATGCTTCTTTAAGTCATTTATGACTCTTCAAATTAGGTAAATAAACAAGAAGACATATTTTACTCAACAACAAAAAATGTGACATGACTAAACAAGGATCACTTCCAATCGTTCCCCTAAATGACTTTGCTGTCTTAGGCGAACCTGGCTCTCCTGTTGTTGTTACTGATCTAGCGGCGCTTGAGCTCTCGCCCTTCGGCACAATGATATGTAGTGATGTCTGCATGTTTTCGCAAGTTATTTTGTTTCTCCATGCAAGGTGTTTCACTTATCTGGCCTAGGAGGAAGCATTTTTAAGAACCCCTAAACTTTAAATGGGAGATTCCGGATTAACAACAACTATAGCAGTCTTCACGCCAGTTGCAGTAATGAACAATTTCAGTTTGTAAATGATGCTAGTCTGAGCCGGTGCTTGGATGGTGTAAGTGGTGTGGCTGCATTGGTGCCATCTTCAAGGGATGCCAAAATGAAAAAAAAAATGCAGAAATATAATCTGATCCAACTTCACAGTATAAAACTGACCCTCACAAGAGAACAGTATAGTATGGCATCCCAAAACAAGACGTCACATCACCTTAAAAAATCCCTAGAGCCAACTCTGATGCTAGCAATAAAGGAATCACATACTATGTATTTACTTGATTACCCCATTTTTCATGCAATGTACGACACCAAATTCACTGATGAAAGTTGTATGTATTTAAAAAATACAGCATTAAAAATATTAAGCATCTTTTGCGATGACCCTAAAGTGTTATACTATAACTCATTCATCAAGCAAGGCTTGTTCTTCACAACTCAGGATGTTGTTCAAGAAATAAAAATACAACCCATTAGCTTTTCCAAGCCCATGTCCAAGGATCAGATCTCTTACAAGCACAAAATAAATCACTAACCAAAGTAAAACAAATCTGAGATCACATCAAAGTAAATAATAATAATACTGTAATACTAAATTTTACAGCTAAACAATAATAAACCTTATTATATATGTGCTCATTGTTTACATGTTGCATTACCTGATCGCACAAACTGTAACAGAGCTCAGACAGAAATAAGGAGAATATAAAAACTCTTTGACTAAACAGACCTTCAAATAAACATAGCTACATCATGCATTGTTCCATTAAATAATATTGTAAAACTGTTTTCCATTATCTTTGTTCAATTTACAAAGTGATGAGTTTGAAACATAATAGCCATAAACGGCCATTTTCCTTGATTGAAAGGAAATAAATAATATAAACCCACATATGCACATTTACAAGTACAAAGAGAAGTTGTAATAAAAGAAATTTGGAAGTACAGCTACGAATATAAGAAGACACAATTTTCAGAGCCAGAAACCATGGCTCTGGTTGGCCCCATGCAAGAAACCTGCATAACATTTCAAGTGGTCTTGCTATGGTTTAATGGAGACTGTCAGACAATTGGCACAACCATTGGCAGCGTGGCTAGAGCAGTTGTCACTTGTGGTAAAGTTGATGGGTTCAAAACCATGCAGCATCACGCTCCAGTCTACCCAGCTATAATGGGTACCTGAGTCTGCTCCTGAATTAGGGCAGACAAAGGCAGTGAGGGAGGAAATGGTCATCCCATCTCATAAAGCTGGACCTCATATAGTGTAGTCTCTAACACTTTGCTCCCCTACTGTAGTATCTGCTTTGGGACTACCTCTACCTTTTCATGCAACTGTGTCAGATGATTCCAACTTGGCAACAAAATGTAGACCATTCAATAACTATTGTCCTTCACAGCAATAATTTTACCAAATTTGATAACAAGTTGTGATAATCTACAGCTTTTACAACATGGCAACAAAACGTAGACCACTGAATAACTAAGGTCTTTCACAGCAATAATTTTACCAAATTTGATAAGTTGTGATAATCTACAGCTTTTACAACTTGGCAACAAAACATAGACCACTGAATAACTAAGGTCTTTCATGGCAATAATTTTACCAAATTTGATAACAAGTTGAAATAATCTACAGCTTTTACAACTTGGCAACAAAACATAGACCACTGAATAACTAAGGTCTTTCATGGCAATAATTTTACCAAATTTGATAACAAGTTGTGATAATCTACAGCTTTTACAACTTGCATGCTTCACCTGAAAAAAGTGCAGAGAAAGCACATGGAAAGCTATCTATATTGGACAATGAAGCTAAAGCCAGTTCCACTTGCAAAAACCAAGCATAAAGCTGCTGGACTACAGAGACGATGCTTGTTTATATTAAAAAGTCAATGAAGGTAATATAAGGTAAAACACATTAGGAACAACTTAGGATCTCTTCTGAGAATGATGCCAACCCAGTTCCAGCGTTTAACCGCTATGATGGTATGCTTATCTCCTTGATGGTTTAATTCTCACTGCCTTGGTCTTGTCAGAGTATAGTTCCAAATGTGTAGTTCTAACAATAGTAGGAACAACTTTGAATGCTTTAGGCAGGAGAAGGATGTTGTTCACATGGCAATAAAGATCATCATTTTTCAACATTACCAAACTTTGAATTTATGTGTACTTCAAAATGTATCTACTGCAGGGCTTCTAAATCTTTTTTTTTTTGCCATAGATCCCTTTGATTGTCCGGTGAATGCTATGGACCCCTCCTTAGAAAAAATGTACATAAACAAATAATCAAACATTTTAGGTTATGTACATTGACTCCTCAGAATCCATTCATGAACACCCCAGTCGACTACAGGCTAAGAAACCCTGATCTACTGTGTGAGTTCTGGTACATTTTCATTCTCTGCTCCTTTTTTTCTTTCCTATCAGTCAACACATCAAACCCGTAATTGCTGACCAGAAATTCTCAGTCCAACCAGTATAATGAGACAGTTATGAGTCAACTAGTTACTAGGAACAGGGTCGTCCTTAGTAATTGGGGGGGCTTGATTTGTGCCATTCTGGTGAGGCCCCCCTGGAATTGTTATGTTCTAACAGTTTTTATGTCAACATACAGCTAATAAATAAGACAAGTTTTATTTTTAATACAATGTAATAGCATACATTCCTGATCTCTAATTTGAAATAATCTTAATTTTTTTTTTCAAAGCTGGAAATGGGAACCCGAGTGTAAGTTCCCCTGTGAGTGTGGGGCCTGATTTGGTCAAATAGGTTAAATCAGCCTAATGGCCAGCCCTGACTAGGAAAAACTTATTTTGAAGCCAAAGTTCAACGTTTATAAGTCCATTACATAAACATCCGCAAAACAACAGGAAATAATATGAAAACAGAAAGATCACAACACCCGCTCCCAAATTCCCCTCACCAACCACCATAAAGATCTTTTAAATTTCTGATATTTTAATAGAGGAAGTAGCCTCCTTTGAGTCAGGACGTTTTAACTATGTTACATAGTTGGTTATATAAATATTTATATCCTAACGAGCAAGTAACCTGCCAAAACATGGTGGGAGAATAATTATGTTGTGCTCTTAGTGCTGCATGTCCTGATAGTGGCACTAATTCTCCTGTGGTCATTCATCTGAATACACTGGTTATGAAGCTATGGATGAATAGGTCAAAAGTGGCATGGGGAGAATTGAATTTTAAAAAGCCAATGGATCGAAATTTGACTAATTAATTAGTAGATGCTTAATCACAACATGTTTTGTAAATGAACGGTTATTTTTTTTAAATCTTGCATTGGTACGCATTAAAAAAGCTAAACAAAAAATTCAAAAAAACTTTCTATTACTCTGTCGACTGAATTGGCTAAGTTACTGCAAATGTAATGAACTCCATTCTTTATTCATACTCAACCAAATTATAAATGGGGAAAATTCAAGAAACTGTGTTCAAAATTAAACATCCACCATTATTAAGGACAGGAACAAAATGCATGTTGTTTCAACAGGCCCACAATTTAGTTTCCATCCCAAAATATTAGCCTTGAAAGAAATGTATTATTGGTGGGACAAGATAGGACAGAAGTGACGGATGGATAGTAAAATTAGCATATGTTAATTTAGATAATTAACAAACTAACAAAAATCCTCTACCACTCCTCTTAACATGAATGAGTATTTGTGCTTACTTGTTTATGATTGTTTGACAACTTAAAATGAGAGCAAATCATGGTTACTTTTACCTAAAAATAACAACTGTTTTCAAGATGATAAATCCCTTATGCCAAGCATAACCTGAAGTAAGAAAAGTACAACAGGGAATATGACTTGTAACAAAACAGTTACATGCTAAATGCATAAACTCTACAATAAATGGAAATTTAAACAACTTAAAAAGGTAGATAAGCTACGCAAATAATAACTTAAAATGACTGATATATCTTCATTCTGTACTATGGTTGTGGTTGTTTGAAAAAAAAAAAGCCATTATAAATTTTGAAGAAAAAAAAAACATCTCAAATAACAGCAGCAGTAAAGATAATTCATGCACACACAGATATACATACATTATCATTTCCCATCTTGCTCATTATATAACATGAGGTCACCATTGCGGGTTGTCCTCTTGCCAAAAGCCCACCCCAATGCAATCATGTGATCTAGCAGTGGTACTTTTATGGCATTTTGTTTTGCATGATAAGCTTGCCAGCCCATGCACAACCTGCATTTTAAGACATGCCTGAGGAAGCACTAGTTCTATTCTTTCCTTGTCTCTTCAGAGAACTCCTGGAACTACACAAGGATATACACAGACACGCATCTATTTACCACTCAAAAATTTACATGTGTATGTATATATATGTGTGTGTGTGTGTGTGTATATATATATATATGTATATATACACGAGGGGCGTTCAGAAAGTAATGCACCACATCGTTTTTCTCAGGAGCTGTTTATCCAAAAAGCATGAAATTTATATACAATATACATGGATATGTCATGTAAACATCGGTATTATTCAACATAATCCCCATCAACTTGTACGGCTTTATGCCAGCGTGAAACAAGTGCATGTATTCCTAGCCCGTACCAGATTTTGTCTTGATCATGTAGCCATTTCTTCGCTGCATGAATCACTCCTTCATCATCTTCAAACCTTGTCCCACGGAGTGCATCTTTAAGTGGACCAAATAGATGAAAATCAGAGGGTGCCAAATCGGGACTATAGGGTGGATGGGGTAGTACAGTCCAACCCAATTTGGTGATTGCTTCCCGTGTTGCCAGACTTGTGTGAGGTCGCGCATTGTCGTGAAGGAGAAGCAGGTCTGCTGGATTCTTGTGCGGCCGAACTCTGCGAAAACGTTGATTGAGTTTTTTCAATGTCTTAATGTAAGCTTGCAAATTGATTGTCTCTCCTCTTCGCATAATGTCCACAAGAATCACACCTTCAATGTCCCAAAAGACAGTGATCATGACCTTTCCAGCTGAAGAATTGTCTTGAATTTCTTTCTTCGTGGTGATTGCGGATGATGCCACTCCATTGACTGTCTTTTTGTCTCAGGTTCAAAATGATGTGCCCAGGTTTCGTCACCTGTAACGTTCTTAGCCAAAAAGTTCTCTCCATCAGCATTGAAACGCTCCAACAATTCAGAAGAAATTGCTTTCCTTTGCAATCCGTGGTCATTTGTGAGACTTTGAGGAACCCATCTTGCGCAAACCTTATAAAATCCGAGAGTTTTTATAACTGCATTTACACTACCAATGCTGACTGACAGCTGTAAGGCCAATTATTGAGTAGTGATTTGCCTATCAGTAAGAATAATGCCCTCAGCGCATTTCAACATTTCTGCGTTGGTGGCTGTGGCAGGATATCCACAGCGCGGCCGATCAAGCAGCTGCGTATCTCAACTTCATGATTCTTTGATTCTCTGAACCCAGCGACTGACTGTACTCCTGTCGACTGCAAAACTTCCATACACATCACATAGACGCTTGTGAATGTTCACAACAGTTTCCTTCTCTGCAACGAGAAATTCTATCACAAGTCGCTGCTTATAACGCAAGTTTCTAACACGCTCCATTTCAACAGTTTAGGGCAGCCGCATTATTTGGCCGGTTGCGGTGCAATTTGGTGCACACAATTGGCACATGCCATATTTGAAGTGTGCAAAATTTCATGCTTCTATCTTCATTATTAGCTGAGAAAAACGATGTGGTGCATTACTTTCTGAACGCCCCTCGTATATACGCCCCTCGTATATATATATATATATATATATATATATATATATATATATATATATATATATATATATATATATATATATATACTGAAGCACATTAAAAACGCACCACCTGTATAATCCAGGAACAGAGTGTGAAATGTAAATATAAGTGTGTACAAGTTTACATATTTGGAATCTTTATTCATTTTCCTATGAATCCATGCTGGTCATTAATTTGTACATTTGATTGTTATGAAATTCATTGCATTCTGTGCAGGCAAGGGAGAAAACCAAAAATACAAAAAAATGCACGTGCGTTATCCTGCTGGAGAAGCTGCAAGTCTGGATAAATTGTGAACGCAGGAGCAACCAGTGCATCCAGAACCTCATCTCGATATGTCACAGCATTAACATTTCCACGGAAGACGTGAAGAGGCAAGCGATGGTGAAAACTGAATCCTCCCCAAATGTGAATACTGCCACCTCGAAATCGGTTGACACAGCAATCTGCAAAGCGCTCTTCACACCGTCGCTAAATCCGCATACGTCCATCTGCAAAGGATATGTTGAATCTGTTCTCGTCTGTGAATAGGACAGCATTCAACTGCAGTCTAGTCCATCTGATACGTTGCTCTGCCCATTGCAGGCGCTGCTGACGATGTCTGTGAGTCAAGTTTGGCCCAACATAAGGTCGTCTTGCAGTAAGGCCTGTATCTCTGAGTCGTCGTATGACTGTCATTCGAGAGACTTGCCCATGTCTACCCACTATTGCTCTTGCTGTTTGACTTGCCGGGAGAGTCAATTCCTTAGGTGACTCAGCACAATATGACGATCTTGCGCAGGGGTAGTAACTCGTGGTTGGCCACTCCGAAGTCTATCCCGGGCACTGCCAGTGGTTCCGTAACGTTCATTGAGACGTACAATAGTGCTGTGGTGGCAATTCATCCTTCTGGCAATGGCCCGCGAGCTCATTCCGGTCTCCAACATACCAATGGCTCGATGGCGGTCGTTTTCAGATAGTCGTGGCATTTCAAGCACATGTACTGGGTGTTTTGTCTCAACGGCCTTTTTATACCGAGTATACTGCCACAACGCGTACACATTTTCAGGGTCATACCTGTTGAGAATCGTGTTGCACGTGTAACTTTTATCGTTTTCATGTAGTCTGTACACACACCCATGGGTTGAATCTTGCACTTTCCATTCCAGCAGCCATTCGCTCTCTACCGCATGGCAAACACGGGGAAAATCCATTCCCACACTTTTTTTTGTCAGCTTCTCGGCATCAGTGTATATAATAGTGGTGCGTTTTTAATGTGCTTCAGTATATATATATATATATATATATATAAATAGATATATATATATATATATATATATATATATATATATATATATATATATATATATATATATATATATATATATATATATATATATATATATATATATATATATATTAGAAAGCTATCATAACTAAATCACTTACTTACTTACTTAGTCGTTCCCCTTCTACCGTGAGGTGTAGAGGTTTGGAAGAGAGAGAGCGCCAGACTATCCTATCGGCTGTCTTCCTCCTGGAGTCCATTCCAGTTCGTCGCCTTTAGAATCAGTCTGGTTTTCTCTCTTGTAGCTCTCGTAATCATGATTTAAAGCAAACAGGTGATTGGCCTGTTGTGCCTTTGCATGGTGGAGGGGCTGCCTCCTTGCAGGCCGCCCTCCTCCTTTTTCAGCCTGGCTTGGGACCAGACTAGGCGAGTTCACAACTAAATCAATAACTAAAACTGTAAATAATAACTATACATAATTATGTGCTCAGTAAAAGAAAGAAAGAGCAAAATGTTAAGAATATAGAAATAATCAAATTCTATCAGGTGGAATGCAAACGCTTCATAGCACTGGTCCTAGCACATACAATACAGATGCAAAACTATTTCATTCAAGCATGATTGCTTAATAATTTCCTCTAAAACAGGCATCAACATAATGGCAGTGCAGAATGTATGGGATATCTTGAACAACAAAGACACTAACATTTTAAAACACCAGTCAACACAAAACACCAGCCCTTGTGTCCAAGGGTGATGAGAACGAGATGAAAACTCTCCTTTCAAACTTGTTCAAGAAAAGAATTATTTGTACGTTCATTTAGGTATCTTTGCTGTCCAACTAGCTTCAGAATGTTTGAAAAAATCTCCATCCATAGCAGAACAAATAAAACCAATGCTAAAAGCGACTAATTAAAGGCAGTCTCCCAACGCACATATTGCTGTAAGGGAGTGAAGTGTTGGAGACTTCAATATACTAGGTCTCAGTTTCATGAGCTGGTGTGCCCGTTCCCTTCCTGGCTGGCTGCCTTTGCCTTCCCTATCTGGTTCTTGTCATCAGTTGCACATTCGTGATCTTGCCATTCCATTTAAATCTGTTTACTCTGAAAGTTTGCAGGTAGTTTCTAGGTCTTTTTCTTAAATACATCCAGCTGTTAACAGAAAGTGAAAATAAAGGCCTCAGCCTTAATAGCTAACAGACAGAAGTAATGGTTGTCTCAAAGAAAATGGCTTCCCCAGAATGTACTACCAAAGTAAATGGAACAGTTTTAAAACCGATCAACAGACTCAAATACCTTGGCACATTGATAACAACGGATGGAAGATGCATCTCAGACTAGCTCAGGCAAAAACAGCATTCTATAAAATGAAGAGTATTTTATGCAACGGTTCTTTGTCAATGGAAGTAAGGAAAACAGCTCTCCAGTGTTATTTAGAACCAATCCTGATGTATAGGAGTGAGTCATGGACAGTTAGTAAACAAATAGGGAAAGCACTAGAGGCCACAGAGATGTGGTTTTACAGAAGAATGTTAATAATACCATGGACAGCCAAAAAGAGTAATGAGAATGTAGTGAAAAAAGGCCAATGTGCAAAGGAAAGTTATTTCACAAGTTAGAGAGAAGTAATTCACTCTTTTTGGGCATGTTATGAGAAGAGGAAAGCTGGAATATATCGTAAGAACAGGTAAGATTGAAGGAAAAGAGATAGAGGAAGACAAAGAGAGCAAACACTTGACAGTTTGACATGGAAAGAAGTCAACAACAGAACAGATAAATTGTCAGGAAGTTGTGGATAGACATGATCTCCTATGCCACTAGGAGGTGGTACTTGATGATGATGAGCTGTTAACAGTTTAGCTTTCAGATAAGTTGAACTGTTAACAGTTTTGTTCTCACATATAGCTACTTGCTCTCAGTACTGCTTCCTCTGTTTATCAGTCTTGCTTTAAAATAAATCTGAAAATTACCAGTCCTGACATAGAATAAAGTCTTCAATTATAATTACAGCAGACCAAGCCCAAGAAGCCAAAGTACAATGTATAAGTGTTGTATAAAATTAACACACAAGAAATGAGTACTTTCAACTTTTAAAAGGAACGGGCAATTTTAAAATCTGGATTTTCATTAAAAAACAAAGTTACTGATTTCATAAACATGTCACAACATCAAGAATATTTACAAAACCTTATATAATATTGAGTCACATGATTCTCAGTTAAAGCCCCTCAGGACAGGACTGAACTAAACATCATTTCTACACGTTCTGAAATTTTTTTTTTTTTTTTTTCACATGGGAAGCATTTAAGTTAGTAAGCCACGGCAAGGAAGAAATCAAATCAAATGTATGCCACAAATGTATACACAATAAACATGCATCAAGGCACTGGTGTAAAATGTCTGTGAGAAGTCTTACAACAGTGAACCTCGCATCTGTGCCTGATGACAACCACTTGCTGTACAGTAATGCTGCCTCCACTCAACTGGACAGTATCTGGTCCTTGAATGAGGAGACCTTTCTTTGGGTGGTCTGCTGAAGGTATATAAATGCTGTTACAAATCTCAGGAAAAACACCAGTGTCAACCAAATGTCTGACCCTACCGTTTTATCAGCCGGAAGGAATTAGAGGACCTCTTTGGCACTAACAGTGATGCCACTGAAACAGACATTAATGGAAGAGGTTAAAATTCATAAGAGAGACATAAAAACCATAAACTGGCATTCAAGAAAGACATACAGATCAGCAACCTTTTATCTGAAATTCAAACAGCTTTGAAAACAAAAAGTTTTTTCGTGCGGCTACGCTCGTGTGTGTGACATTACCCAAACACCCTTGCGTTTTTTGTTTTTTTGACAGTGTGCTCAACCTATAATCACCATAAAATCAACATGAAGCTACTAAAGGTCTTTGATATTTGGATATGTGCCCTAATATAACCGCCTTGGTTGAACGGAACGCATCTCGCCAAAATGAGGCACAATTTTATTTTAAAAAACAAAAAACATGAAGCTTTGCCCTTCCATGGCTGTTTTTTTTTTTTGCACCAACAGCAAGCAGATCCCAACATCTGCTGCTTTTAAGTTAGCAGGGGTGGACGAAAGCATCAGAGAAATCAAAACACAGGTTTAAACTAACAATGGTGCCGCAAGAGAAAGCGGCAAGTCAACAAGAAAAATTTTATTTTATTGCATCCAATTTCTCATACTGTCCATGCTTAAGCTTCTAAGCTCAGCTTTTGCTCTGTTCATCTTCTTTGCGGTTACTCCACCAACTCTTTGCTTGACCATCGCACTTCAGTGCACCGACACAACAGAGTGCCCAGATAAAAGATATACCATACATCAGTAGCCGTCGCACACCATTTGAGCACAATGACTCACCCACTTCCTGCGATGCACTACATGTTGATGGTGGAGCTAAAGGTCCTTGTGCATGTTAAACTGGGAGGCTAAAGGAATGCATGCCAGAGTCTTAAAACTGCTGAGAACAGTGCTGGCAGATATGTCTAGCACTGCCACAAGCATCTGTTACTATGAGATATTTTTGTACTTTTTTGTGACTTTAATTTCATTGTGAAAATGTTGAAATGAGCTGCAGGTACCCCTACTGGTTACGGTGAAAAGAAAAAAGGAAGCATCTCTAATTATCGGCAGCAGACTATACAACTGTAGCACTAGGAGGGAGAAAGTGCTCTGCAGACAGCTGACCCCTGCGGTTCTGGTAATTTTCTTTTGTCTAGATGTGAGTTCAGTGGCTGCTCATCAAGATGTGCCCTTAGTTGGAAAAGACAGGCCAAAAGTCACACTAGCATAGTGAGTGCCGACCCAAGGCTCATTGCAGAGCTGCCAATCCACAGTTGAGTCTTATCATAATATATCATATATGTGCCGTACTAACATTCTGAAATTTGAAAAATTCCTAAACACTATGGTCCTAGTGTTCATGACAAAAAGTTGCAGACATGCTTTTACTTAATGTGTGGTTAAAATAAATGAGTCACTACAGGGATGTTAACTGATAATGGCTGGTCATTCCAAGGTTAAAACTGAAGACTTAACTCTTGCAGGCCAGAATTTTTTCATCAGTTTTGCCAGAATTATTTTTGTACCTTAAAGCAGTACCTTTATAAATTCTAAAGTTTCTGAGTTATTACACAACAAAGACACACATATTATACATCACAGTAAAGATAAATGAATGTAGAATTAGAATATGAAGGATTTTTAGTGATATTCTACATATAGTATTCAGTTATGAGTCATAATGAAAATATGGAACAAATTTCACAGAACACAAAAGTGACGTTCCCAACGTCGTTTCGGCTTCTAGGGGTTTTGTGGATGTATGCTACCAGCGTCGTTCCGGCCTTTAAGAGTTAACAAGATATTCAGAAGTAAAAATAATTTACTTCTTTTCATCCAGAATTTAACAAATTATAATTTCAATACTGTCACAAGTTCCCTACTTTGTCATAATCCATATATACTGTTAAATGAAATGGACTTTCAGTCTTCTCTCTTCCTGCTTATTCCAGAACATTGGTTAGTTTTTTTTTTTAAAACATTTGTGGTTTACAATGCCACCAGGGCCGGATTATCCATAAGGCTAAGTAGGCTGAAGCCTAGGGAATGGGAGCTCTTGGGCATTCGTGCATAAGGAAAAAAAATTTTAATGCATAGATTTATGGATAACCAGAAAATGTTTGCACTTTCCAATCGCATTCATAACGTTCTAAAAAGATAGTAAAATCAAAAATAGCTTAAAAGACATAATGCACCCTGGCATTAATTCGGCCCTGAATGCCAATTTCAAATCTTGCTTTCTCCCAATTTCTCATCCTTATGCATCCAATCCTTTTATTGTCTGTAAGAATGACATTAAACTGTTAACAGGTGCTTAAAGCACATTTTTCTTTATTTTCTTTTATGATCATTCTTTTGTGAAAAAAATCTGGGGGAAACACCCTAAAATCTGGAGACTGCATCAAAGTCTTTGCCTCTATGGTTACCACATCCTATACCCTGTCTTCTCCTGCTGAAAGTCCTTTGTTACTTCAGCCACATCTTTGTCCAAAATGCTTGTACGGCATGTCTTACAACAAGCTTGTCTGCTGAATAATCATTAATTTGTTCAACCTGTCTTTTCCTCATCTTTGTCTCTAAAGTAAAATATACATTCAAGTGGCATGCCTATCTTTTCCCTTGTAATGTGCTTCTGGGCTTACTATTTAAAGCTTATATTCTAGTAAGATGTTTTTTTTTAACCATAATTTTAATTCCTCGTTATCTATGGACACAATTTAACACATTAACTAACGCGAGCCGGTGGGACCGGCTTTTGAAATTCTATCATTTGGACCGCGAGCCGCTCAGAGCGTCGATCTATGTTTAGTAATAAGACGAATGAAAAATGTACTGAAACACTTTCTGATCTGGTTCAAGATTTTAAATTGCCACCGGAAAACAAATTCCCAAAGCATGGTTGTTGTAGAACACTTCTTCTTCTTCTTCTTCTTGCGATCGCATCTTTGATGATTACACCGTCAGACGAGTTCTCATGATGAATTCGACTGTTGTTTGAAGTTCCTCTTTAACTCCATATAGCTTTGAGTTTAGTGTTGAGTCATTGGGCCAGTATATCTTTCTTAACTGGTCATACAGAGGACAGTCCTGTAGAACATGCTCAGCAGTTTGTTCGTTTAATCCACATGTGCACAGTGGTGAAGCAGACAATCGTAGCTTGTGCATGTGTTTATTCAGTTTGTTATGCCCTGTCCTGAGTCGAAAAATAGTTATCTGTCCCTGCCGGTCGAGAGTGTGATAGTCGTCTTTGGGTTGGTTCTGTTCTCTTCTGATAGTCTGGATAGCTCTCTTTTTCTCAAAGTATGTGACTTCATTATCTTCTTGTTCACATTCTCCTCCCTTTTTTGCAAGTTTATCTGCCTTTTCATTTCCGGGTACACCACAATGAGATGGTACCCACTGAAGTATGGTTCTCTTTTTGGCAGCTACCTTGTTTAGTTCATTTCTCAGATGCGGGAGTTTACCACCCTTGAGAGCTTGCAGGACAGACAGTGCATCTGTGAGGATGACTACCTGGTGGCAGTCAGAGTTGGTGTTATAAATCATATTTGCAGCTTGCTCTAGAGCTTGAACCTCAGCTGTATAGTTGGAACAGAATTTACCAGTGGGAATGTGCCTAGTCTCATAGTGGTTGTCAGGATATGAGATAAAGATACCGGCACCTCCATTCCTAACAGCATTAGTTGCTGATCCATCTGTATAGGCATGTATCCATGATTGATCGGGATAGCTTTCTTGGATCATACTCAATGTAGCAGTTCGTTTTTTGCAGATCATTATACTCACATCCACTTGTGAGACCACTGACTGATGTATTAATTTGGAGGGCACTGCTGGCCTGCTCCCATGGTACAGGGTATAGGGTGGGCTTCAGTGGTGTTGTCTTCATGGATAGGTCTTCTTGATGCTGTCTTATAAGTCTTTTCCCCCGATGCACAAAGCTGCTACGCTTTAGACGTCCCAATGCCAGATCATCTAGTCTTGCCTTCACTGGGTGCATTGGCATACTGTTGTACTTTTCCATCTGGATCATGGTTTTTGTGTCTCTTCTATGGGACAATGTCTGTAATCCAGCAACCTTCTGCATCTCTGTTATTGGTGTAGTTTTCATGGCTCCTGTAATGAGCCTGAGAGCTTGATTTTGCACCTTGTCAAAAGACTGCAGATGTGAGTTAGCAGCTGATGACCATGCTGCTGAGCTAAACTCTAAGTGTGGTCTTATTACTCCATTATAAATCTTCTTTAGATTTCGTTCATTTGCTCCCCAGTTGGTACCTGCTAATTTTCTGAGTATGCCTAGTCGTCTTCGGGCCTTTCCTTCTGCGTTTTCAATATGCTTATTCCATGTAAGCCTTTGGTCAAATGTCACCCCAAGATAGGTGGGGTAGCTTTCTTCCTTGATCACGGTTGTCCCTAGGTGTATGTTAGCTGATTTGTCCTTGGGGGCGAGGGAGAACAGTGTTGTGGAGGTTTTGTCTGTGTTTATTGTGATAAGCCATTTCTCTGCCCATGACACTAGCATGTCTGCTGCCCGCTGCATTCTATAATTTGCTGTGGTGACATTTTCATCAGCGCACCAGAGTACTAGGTCATCTGCATATAAGGCAGCTTTCACTCCTGCAGGGAGATCTTTCACCAGGTCATTGATGTAAACAAGGAAGAGTGTTGGGGAAATTACTCCTCCTTGAGGTACCCCCTGATGGAGCAACACTTTTCTGCTCTGCAGACCGTCAAGAGTGACTCTAGTTCTCCTGTTATGCAAGTATGACTGGATCCATTTCATCATGTTGCCTTGGATTCCACTTCTCCTAAGTTTTGCAATGAGGCCATCTTTCCACACCTTGTCAAAGGCCTGCTTGAAGTCGACCCAGATCGTTAGGACCTTTTTCTTCTCCTGGAAGGCATCTTCTATTGCTTGAGACAAGTAAGTAACTTGGTCTTCTATACTGTAGCATTCTCTAAATCCAGCTTGTTCCGGCACCAGGATCTGCTCAGACTCTAAATACCATTTCAATCTGTGGTTGACTATTCGCTCCATAGTCTTCCCAACACAGCTTGTGAGACTGATTGGCCGGTAACTTGCAGCCTCGGTCTTACATTTCCCTTTCTTTAGTATGGGTATTGTGATGGCTTCTCTCCATACTTGGGGTACCGTTCCTTTCAACCAGCTGTGGTTGAATATCTCAAGCAGTTTTTGTCTTTGCTGCTGAGCTCAGATTTACTAGCATTTCGTTGCTGATTTTGTCTGGGCCGGGTGACTTTTGAAACTTAAGCTTGGAAATAGCCTTCTGTAGTTCTCCTAGTGTGATGGGTTCCCTCATTGGGGCAGGAGTATCTGTCTGTCCCATGGTTGCCAGTATTTCTTTTCTTATCTCTCTCTGATGATCTATGTTAATGGGTAAGTTGCTTTCTGAACTGTATCTTCTAGCAAACAAGTCTGCAGCTTGTTTTCCTCTGAAAAGTTTACCACCTTCATCCAATGTGATAGTCTGCCTAGGTGAGGAACGCTCTTCATTTAGAGACTTGACTAATCTCCAAAGTTTCCTGCCGTCTTTCTCAAGGTTCAGCGATGCCGTATTAGTTCTCCAGCTTTTCCGTTTTTCTTCTAGCTTTGTTCTCTGAAACTCTGCTACAGCCTTTTTCCATTTGTTGTGAGTTTCAAGTGAAGGCTGAGACTCTGCGTCCTTTCTAGCCCTGTCCATGGCTTCCTGACGTTCTTGGAGTGTGCTGGACCAGTATGGTATGTAGTTACGCCGGCATCCTTTGGGAATGGTTTCTTTTGCAGCTTGTAGTATGCATCTGTTGAAGTCTTTTACCACTTCATTAATGTCTCTGTTCTGTACCTTGAGGGTAGACAGCAACGTGTTCACCTGATGCCTGAATAAACCCCAGTTGGCTTTTTTGTAGTTCCATCTTGTAATGGCTGGGCCTGTACTGAGAGTTGCACTCTGGACAGTAAGAAAGATTGGGCGATGGTCGCTTCCCCCTAGCTGGTCTCCTACTTCTCTACTAATAGATCCAGCTATATCTGGTGTGGAGAAGGCAAGATCTGGTGTTGAAGTTGTGTGCCATCCTCTGGAGTAGAAGGTAGGAGTATCTGTGGCATTATTGACTAGGATTAGGGAGTGATCATCTTGCCAAGTTTCAACCTCTTCACCTCTGTGATCCAGATGGTTATAGCCCCAGCTCTGGGAGTGGCTATTAAAGTCTCCAACTGCTATAAAGTTGGTGGCTGGTACCTGTATAGAGCTGAGACTCAGGGGTTTGTTGTTCGGACAGTAATAGTTCAGGAGTTCTATTTCCATCTTGTCTACCTTTATCTGCAACAGCTGATATTCTGCTCCATCCATGAAGGTTTTCCTTTCGTGTGCAGGAATGTTATTCCTTACAAGAGGCTCAGAGCCCGGCACTGCCCCTGCCTGGTGGAGCTCCACAGGGCGAGCACCAGTACGAGATTTATTTGACGGTGTACTCTCCATAGAAAAAAAAAAGCGAGTTGCGTGATACTGTGGTTTCCGGTGCGCCTTCTGGCCCAGTATCTATGACTTTAGCACCTGTTCAACGGGAGAGTGGGCTCATCCCTAATCTGTTTATGTTCCCAGTAGTAGACTATTCGCAAGCAGCCTGGGGGTGTCACTGCTCTGCGCGGACCTTGTTTACCGAGGCGGCGTCCGAGCTCGTATGGTGAAAATATGGTTGCATTATCTTCAAAATAGCCCTGTCTTTCCTGCCATCCTGCAACTTTGAGTTAGGGAGTTCTGAGCTCCAGTCTCTTTCCCAGGCATTTTATCCTGGCCTGGCACGCATACAGAGGACCCCACTTCTGGTTCTAAGTTAGCAGTTGGGGATAGGTGGGGTAGCACACTGTGCATTCCCCGTCATCCAGGGGGCTCTCCAATTATGCAGAGCTTGCACAATGCTGTGCTCTGGTTCTGGGCTCACCCAAGGAATCCTCACGTCCTGCACAGAGCCACTTCCAGATACCCACCACCTGCCAACCCCCCATTGTAGAAATCTCCTGCATGCGGCCATCCAGTCAAGAGCCAGTATTAAGTCTGGTGCCCAAGTGATCCCCCCAAGCTCAGTGTGCAATTCTGGGTTCTCATCATGCTGCAACACAGGGGGGATTGTGATGCTCAGCCATCTCTCTCAACTCTGCACCGATAAGCGACATCGGGGACTTAACTGTGTCTCAGTACTGGGAGGCCCCGTTTCCGGGTACACCACACACAGCCAATTGAGGCAACGGTCGCCGTGGGCGGTAGAACACTGGAAAATTGATATTATGTTCATATTTTTCAGCGTTTTGGGTTAGTTACCAAATCGTGTAAAACTGTTTACCGTGGCAACTAGTGATAGGACCAAAAAAATTCTTGTACATCTCGTCTAACGGCTGAATAGGCTAGACACTTGTTTCAACAATTGACTGATAGATCTAGCGACAAGGACAAGAGTGAAAACAGTGTGCATATTGATTGAAAAAGTGATTTTGATAGAGATGGGGCGCAAGTAGTTATAATTGTGAAAATATTGCAAGTCCTTGGCCATCGGAGGGCCATTAAATAGCAACAACCTCTATTAGAGTTACAAATGGTGCTTATTGTAATAGTACATTCATTTATCTTTAAAATGATGTGTAATTCATAAAAATCTGTAAACAATTACGAAAACTACAGCTTACTTTGTGCATACACCTACAGGATGAAAATGGGAAAAAAATTTAATTCGGCCACAGTGTGTTTTTCAATTCGGTAGTTAATGTGTTAATGCTCACTATGCATCCACAAACAAACAATTGAATATATGAGAGAGAAAGAGAGAGGGAGGGGGAGAGAGGAAAGAAATCTAGGAACAGAACCGACTGAATTAGAATAGCAACCTGGATAGTCAGATAGTCAAACACATGAAAAAAAACTGGAATAAAATGAATTGACAGAATGCTGAAAATGGTCGGAATAATAACAAACAAGTGTTTCACAATAAAAAAATATATTAAAAAACCAGCAAGAATATATATCTTATCTTCTGAGACGAACTTGTCCACAATTTTCACTAAACCTACTTACATTTGCTGTCCTGTGGAGTTACAGGCATCTCAACAACCTTCTGCAGGGCCACTAACCATTTCTCCATGTCATCCTGGGTCTCTGCTCGCATCACAAATTTCCTATCTGGCGTATGGAGAGTGAAGCAGTAGTTATTGTTACTGCTTGGACTCAGCGATTTCCTGTCTCCCACGTCACCCCCTGTGCTCACTCTATAACCAGCATCCTTATGACCAATGAAGACTTCCCCTTTTGCAAATGCATTCTGAAAGGAAATATCTAAGTAAATCAAAACTAGAACTTACACAACCTACACTGGATAACCACTTCCTTCTATAAGATTATATAAAAATGGTACCAAAAAAAAAAAAAAAAAAAAAAAAATAATAATAATAAAAATAGAACAGTAATACCAAGACAGCAGAAATACTGCAACATCTAACAAGCCAATTTCTGAAAGATGGAAAAGAAGCTGGTCCAGATGGCATTCTAGCAGAGGCCATTAAAACAGATATTGATACCTCTACAGAGATATTATACAAACTACTTGGCAAAGTCTGGGAAATGTCACGAAGTGGATTTAAGTTAGAGTGTGTCCAGTGTATAGACAAGACCCTAGTATGAGATAGACTGAGAAGATAGATTTAGATGTGAAAATTATAGTGAATGTGGACAGATGAGCCTATTGGCCCGAGAGATGAGAACCAAGATTGACTCTTCCTCGCCACTTGTGACTACTATAATAGCTATAGACTCACCACCTCTTACTGCCAATAAAGGAGATAAGGTATAAATCAGGACCACAGACACCACTATACAGACAACATATAGGTACTGTATAGTTAGCTATAAATTAGAGAACCTGATCCAGTGGACATTTATATAGTTTTATTACAAAAAAATATAATCAACATAATCAAATCACATAGAAACAAAATCAGTAATATGCAATGTTGCACAGACCTGAAAACAAGAAAAACAATTAAATTGGTAGATACTAGAAAACAACCACTTTCACTCCTTCTTTCACCCTGCTGGGGAAAAATAGAATGATTACTGAGTTAACCACAATTAATGGGTGGGGCCATCAACTTTAGCCACCACTCCCTACTACAATCTATTTCCTACTGTCACTGTCCTGCTGACACTGCCTAAACTATTGTCTACACACACACAGCTTCCAGGCTCTTTAGGCGATATACACGCCGCTAATTTAACACCACTGGACTGCTACCCTAGTAGACTTAGATTACAACTATGGCTCAGAGTCTATCCATCTAATGGATAATAAAAAGACCCTACTGGTCCTGTCTATTTTCTCCCTCCTCTCTCTCTCTCCGCCTGGTCTCAGTGTCTCTCTAACACTCGACGTCTGCTGATGTGGCGTCTCCGTTATGCCTCTTCTCTTGATAACGTTCAGAACCAGGAATGATATCCCTGTCTCCTGCTTCTGATTTCTGCACTGATGACTTCGGTTTCAAGCTCGAGGTACTTGAGTCACTTGTAGACGCTTCATGGCTGCTGACCGACTTCTTACTTGCCCCGTTAACCCGCTCAAGGTTTAGGGACAAACAGCTTTATTATGGCTGTATAACTTTAGACCAATCACCCAGCCACGTGCTGTTGTCGGAGTGGTATAATGAGCTAAGAGATCTGGATTAAAGACAAATCCTGTTTCCAGCTGAAGATTGTCTTCGCTACCTGGGAACATATGGTATTTCTTGCACCTTTTCCGATCTCTCGAGCTATATGCTCCTGAGATGACAACTTGCTGTTGTAAAGGACCGAGGCTGGTTGCCCCTCCTACAGACCATGAAAACTCGCTGTGGAACAAACAACACAACAGCTATATAACACGTCAAAAGTTACACATCTCAAACACTAAACTCCCTTCTCCCTTTAAATCAATTACAGCTCCCCTTCTCTATTCCCGCTATGGACAACTATACAAAATATTTATGCCCCACAAGGTCAACCTCCCAGGCAATCCTCTCTCTCTCCCGTTTCCAAAATAAACATCAGCTGACCCAGATCCTTTTGTTCTACATGACTAGCCACGTGTCACAACAATTTTTCACTGAGGACATACCTGTCCGAAAATACTTTGGCTACTTTTCTCACTGACCCTTGGGATATATTTATCAATACAAAATTAAATCTAGGCAGGCTGAAACCCGTCCCAGAAAACACTTCCCTTATCAAAATAAAATCTACATCTCTTGAAAATAAAAATCCCATAACAGAAATATAGATTACATCTCGTGTCTTCTGACTATACAACAATAAAAATGCACAATAAATAACGTACGCCAAAATTATGTTAGCGTGTTTAAACTGCAATTAAACTATAAACAATCGAGGTTATCAATGTATCCCCCTGTAGTTAAATACACGTGTTCCTGTGTTCAACATAATGTTAACTTCACCCTTCTCTGGGTAACATTCCTGAATTAAAACTCAATACAATAACCGTGCCCACGTGCTTAAAATTTACAAAATCCCGCTCCCGTTTATATACAGAAGTTTATCATAAATCAAAGATGCGGGTTTTTCCTACCAACCTTCTGTAAAAAATTTAGACCTTCTTTTAAATATTACGGAGCTCACATTAAATGTCTCAAAATCTTTACACACTCCTAGCTACAGCTATTATCATATAAAGACTTCTCTGCACCTCTTACATTAAATACTTTCTCTGAGATTGTAATTGATGGCCCTTCGGTTTAAGAACTAAATTAAAACCTCCTGAGGAAAGCTTATACTTTAACCGGCTAGTCTCTATTAAAAGCGAATTACAAGTACCACGCTAAATAGTTATGGCTTACCCAATAGATCAAATTTCTCACTGAAGAGCAAGTGCTATGACGTAGATTCTTACGGCTGAATATTCTTCGGACAAAAGGGACCCGCAATTAATTTCCTCTAGTATTTATAACAGACAATGAGGCAAGATACGTCATCGCTGGCGTTCCTCTCCGACCAATGAAATCCCTACAAAATTAAACCACCGAGCCTCTGCCAATAGATTTGAAAGCAACGCGTGAGTCATAAGATACAGACCGCGTGTCCAAAAAAATTGCGTCACGTTACGCGACGACCGCGATTCTTTTTAACAGAGAAACTGAGATTCCCTGATCGTGATTATCTAGCGAAAAGAACTGGTGAAAAAACGAACTGGTGAAAATCTAATATTCTCCCCTGTAGTCTCTATTAAAACCACAATTATTAACCCTACAGAAGAAGACCAAACTCGATATATTACAAAGAGAAAAGCATGGGAAACACATATAGTTTTCAGAGAGAAGAAGACTGAATCAAACAACATATAGTTACAGAGAAAAGAAGGCTGGGACCTGTTGAAAACAAAAGTCACAGTAACTCTATCACAGGAAAGAGAAGAGTTACTAGTAGAATGGAAGGAAGATTATCTAAGAAGTTGCCAAAAAAGGGAAATTGACAAGAGTGCACGTTTTCCCCGTCAGGTTCACGTCTGTCTTCACCTCTCTTCTCCATGTGTTCTTCTGTCTCCCTATACCTCTCTGGTTATTGTTGAACAGAACTGACATAATTACACTCTGGGCAAACCCATAGGTGCTCAGTCTCCCTCAGTATGTGTTGAAGAGTGTGAATGTTAACTGTTCCTGTAGCTCACTGGTTATAAACACGACGGATGCATCCTCTCATGCATCCATCTCTGCTAGCCTGTCATTTGGCCAAATTCCAACAGTCTTAACTCTTAGTATACGAGCGGCCTTCTAGAGAGGCCGATGATCGATCCCCGTCAATAGCGAAAATTTATAGCTGAATGCATGTTTAAAACCACTGAACAATTTAGTTACGTGCATGATATAGGGGTTTCATTTCTTCACATTTTGATATATAACACTTTATGTTATCTTTATAAATAAATTATTTATTGCAAAATCTGTAATGGTAGTCATGAAATTAGCTCGTATACTAAGAGTTAATCTTGATGATTCATCTATTGCAGTGTCATTCTCTAACACTAATGGATCATAATTGTTCTCAGTATCTCTCCCTTATTGCCAAAGGCATCTGTTGAGGATTGTTACTTGGTTTGCAAGCATCTGGGTTTAACAAAAGGACATTTCTGGATGACCTTGCAAGACAGGCAGAAGAGGCAGCACTGAGAAATGAACAAAGCACAGTTTATAAAATAACTAAAGCTATCAGTGGAAAACGAGGTGCAAACAACATAACGTTAGTAAGAGACAAGCAAGGAAATCTCATCACCACAGCACAGGGGCAGGAAACAAGGTGGGCAGAGCACTTCAGAGAAACACTGAATAAGGAACCACCAGAGACTCAGCTGAATGTTCCTGAGGCTGAAAGTGACTTAGACGTAAATACAGACATTCCACGAAAAGAAGAAATTATCACAGCTATCAAAGGGCTAAAAAATGGAAAAGCGCCTGGTCACGACAATCTGAATGCTGAGCTATTCAAGACAGACCCTGAACTAGCAGCAGAACTATTAGAACCACTATTTGCACAAGTCTGGGAAACTGAGACAACACCAACAGAGTGGAGTAAAGGAACAATTGTCAAATTGCCCAAGAAGGGCGACCTTGCAGACTGCAACAACTGGAGAGGAATTACCCTCCTCTCAGTTCCCAGCAAAATACTAGGCAGGATAATCATCCAGAGAATCTCAAAAGCAGTTGACCATAAACTGAGGAAAGAACAAGCGGGCTTCAGAAAGAACAGAAGATGTGCAGATCATATATTTGCCCTCAGGAACATTATAGAGCAGTGCTCAGAATGGCAGAGACAGCTGTACATTAACTTTGTTGATTTTGAAAAGGCTTTCGACAGCATACACAGGGACAGCCTATGGAAAATTCTGAGGGCTTATGGAATTCCCAGCCGCATTGTTTCCATTATAAAAAGCCTCTATTCTAACTTTACGTGCAGTGTTGGATCGAGTAATGTAACTTTCGAAGTGAAAACAGGAGTACGACAGGGATGCCCCTTATCAACAACATTATTTTTGACAGTCATAGATTGGGTGATGCGCCAGACAACAGAGGGCAGTCCAAGAGGAATTAGATGGACAACGTTTTCTACACTGGAAGATTTGGAATATGCAGATGACATTGCACTGCTCGCGCATTCACACCAACACATTCAAGACAAAACTGATAGACTGAATAAGTATGGCCAGCAGGTTGGCCTGAACATCAATCTGAAGAAGACAGAGGTCATGACACTAAATGTGGGCAATCCTGAGCCAATAACAGTAAGGAACCAGAAGTTAGAACAGACAGACACATTTACTTACCTAGGAAGCATAGTAACACCTGACGGCGGAACAAGCAAGGACATTAACAACAGAATGAATAAAGCGAGAACAGCCTTTGCTATTCTCAACAACATTTGGAAGTCTTCCCAGTACAGCACAAACACCAAATTAAGACTGTATGAAAGCTGCGTACTTTCTGTGCTTCTCTATGGTGCGGAATGTTGGAGAGTAACAGAGAAGGAAATGTCGAAACTGTCCTCCTTCCACACAATCTGCCTAAGGAAAATTCTCCGAATCTTTTGGCCAAACACCATCAGCAACCAAGAACTACTTATTCGGAGTAACCAGGAGGACATGCACACCATCATAGCTGGCAGACGCTGGAGTTGGGTTGGCCATGTCCTCAGAAGGGACCCTGATACCATCGCAAGAACAGCTATGCTATGGACCCCCGAGGGAAAGCGAAAGAGAGGCCGACCAAAAACAACTTGGCGGAGAACTGTGGAAGCTGAGATGCAAAGAATGAACCACAGTTGGGGCACTGTACGAAGGATGGCTGCCGACCGAGCAAAGTGGAATCAATTTGTTGCTGCCCTACAAGACGCCACCAGGCGTGATGGCCACTGACTGCTTTGACGGTTGGCGGTTATGGATCAAAGAAGAAGAAGAAGCATCTGGGTTTGAGCTCGATTCGGACGGTTGCACCATGGAACACCTTGGTTGAATAAATAAATGACATAGATCGCGTATATCGATACATGACGCATTAGACATAGTAACGACAGTCGTCGTGTGGCCTTCAAGGCAAATGTCAGTGTTTCAAAATGTGTGGCATGGCCACTTAGTCAAAGTGTTTTAAAGATGTGGTATAACCACTCAAATGTGATAGTGTATAACTAGAAAGTTATATTTAAAGCAGAAATAAAGAATGTATAAGGACCCTTGAGTCTTAAAATATAAGACGGCAATATTAGCCGCGATAATTTATGATTAACGTAAGTCGTAAAATATGAAACGCAGTTCGAATATGTAGGGCTGATTAAGCCTGGCTTTGAATGCCAAAGTAAATTAATATATTAGACAGTATCTAATAGAATTAGCAGAATGTTTAATTCTGTATAAATATAAGAATTATGCCAAACAGTTTTGGTAGAAATATAATCGAACGTTAATTATAACGGTAATGTATCGGATATGCAATGTCTATGAAATATATAGACACTACGCTATAATGTATCCAGTGCTCTTTGTGTAAACGATATTTAGTAGTGTCTTTGATTCATGATGGAAGAATGAATCCTTATTAAATTATTACGTCGTAAAAAAACTGGTCTTATTCAATAACGTATTCAAGGTTCCAGTTATGACTGTTTTTTATGAAGAATGACCACTGACCTTCAAATGAATACACATGCTGTCACACTGATAATACAAAATGAAATAATATAACACGGTCATTCAAATATATATGAACTTTTATTGAAAGCAAGTTTAAAATGCAATTACTTGAAAGAAGTATCAGAAGAATCCAGGGTTGTAATCAATATCGATACCGGGTGAAACACAGAAGAGACGATCAAATAATTGTACGAAACATAGTACTAGACTAACCCATTTAAATCAGGGAAAAGCCCATAACATATCGGCGACAGAGCACGATCCCCGTAGCTCCCGCGATAATTCTGGTTTATTGTATCTGTCCGTTTTCTCTCTACCTCTCTTACCCTGGGGATTCCAGACCAAGGACTGCCTTAAAATGCTATCAAGAGGTTTCCTCAACGTATGTCCTATCCATCACCAGCATCTTCTTATCTCTTTTTACACTGGTTTTTATCAGTTCCATATTAGTGATCTCGTCATATTTACTTACTTACTCAGTCGTTCCCCTTCTACTGTGAGGTGTAGAGGTTTGGAAGAGAGAGCGCCAAACTATCCTATCGGCTGTCTTCCTCCTGGCCTGGTTCCATTCTAGTCCTCGGTCCTTCAAAGATTGTCTAATGTTGTCCTCCCAGCGGACTCTGTGTCGTCCTGGGGGTCTGGATCCCTGGCTCTTTGTTTCCCATGCTTGTCGTGGTAGCCGATCTTCTCCCATTCTGCAGACATGGCCAAACCATCTTAGTTGGGACTGTTCTACTTGGGTCTGCAGGGGGTGGGATTTAAGGCCTTGACGTATCGTCTGGTTGCAGACCATGTCTCTTCTTGTTACTTCAACCACCTTCCTAAGATACCTCATTTCTGAGGTTTGGATCTGGCTTTTATGGGTTGTAGTTATTGCCCATGACTCGCATCCATATGTCAAGACTGGGACATAGGTGGAGCGGTATACAGCCATCTTCGTTTTCTTACCAACCTCTCTCTTGCTGAGGAATCCGTGATCTCGTCATACCGCTTCAATCCTTCTAATCTACACAAGGCACACATTGATGAAAAGTTCCATAGCTACTCATACATAATACTCACAAATACCACCTGTTTCAGATTGCTAAGATCTCACTCTATATTCAATCTTTGATTTCTTGTAATATGTAGCTCCCAGGGATCTTTGAGCCCAATGGGCTGATCACCCGTTGGCTTGTCACACCGATTACGGAAACAACGGCAGATGGATCTATTTGTTGTTGCCCTAAAGACGCCGCTAGGCGTGATGGGAAACTACAACAGAGAAAATCAATCTGCGGTTGCCCTTAAGACGCCACAAGGCGTGATGGCCTCTGACTGCTTGGTCGGTCTTTGGCTAAGGACGGAAGAAGAAGAAGAAGGGATCTTTGAGGAGACAAAGATAGAATTGAGCTAATGCTTCCTCAGGCAGGTCATAAGAGGCGACGAATATGAGATTGTGCATGGGGCTGGAGATCTTAACAGAAACCAGCCCTGCAAGAGCATACAAATACTTTGGTGCAGGCTTCTATAGCAATTTGTTTTACATGGTGAAGATGCCAGACCCATGCACAATCTCATCTCAGTTACTTCTTATGACATACCTGAGGCAGTTCTGGTCTTTCTTTTTCTCCTCAGAAACCCCAGGAACTAAATGGGGCAGTATATGACATAATGTTGTAACTTTTGAACATTCTTAATAATTCATTTCATCATTACAAGAGTCTTTGAGAGACCATTCTTGTAAAACCAATATGTACACTATGACAATTATCACTTCTTTGGCATCACCTAACAATTATTACAACAAACCAAGGTTTAATGTAGGTGAGCACATACAACATCACAGACTAAATACACCACATATTTTCTTACATTCACAGTATTTCATCAAGCGTGAGCAGCATCAGAAAAGAAGCCAGCAAGAAGGCAAATAAAATATTCACAGAGAACATCAAACATGCTCATTAGGCCTACATGAAGAATGCCTTTAAAAACAGGGCACTTACTAATGGATCTTCAAAGTACATCAACTTCCTACGGTCAAGAGTGAACCACCTCCGTCTGAATGGCTCATTTTTTGGCCCCATTTTACTCAGCCAGCCTTCCATCATGAAGTCTTTTGTTAGGTCTTCAGCAAGCTGCCAAAATACATAAGTCTGATCACTAATGGGAACAAAGAAGATGAATATTTACCTCTCCTTTTCTTCATGGACAAGGTTGATCCTGCATCTGTTATTTTGCACACAGATATTCTGTGTATATCTTCTTCCTCGTTCGCCCTGAAAAGGACGTTGGTTGCGTTGTGTCTGTTTACAGTGAAGCTGCGATATCTGTGCCTTTCGGCCGGCAACATCCAACTTCAGCACAGCATTTTTTGGGACCGGGTTTGCCTTCCCTCTTCGATCCCTACTTTCTCAGCCAGACTGCAGTGATGCAGCCTGTTTCCAGGACCACCACTTGGAGGTGGAGTAGGGTCTTGGTCAGCTCTGGTTCGCTGACCCTGACGCAAGCAGTCAAGCTATGAGTCGCTGACTGCATTCTCTATTGCTGCATCTTTGGGTCCTTGTGTATATCTGAAAGTGCTCATTCATTAACTCATTCAGAAACAACAACAAACAAAGCACACTCTGGCACAGGCAATTCACATTATAACCAAACACACAGGATGTATAAACTGATGGTTATTAAGAGAAATAACACTTTCTTCTCAAGTCAAAAAAATTATTTCCTGTACTTCTTGCCTCTTATTTACTTATTTTAAACAAACTAAATAAAATAACACTAAAAATGATATTTTTACATAAGAACTGATCTAAATTAATTTATTTACAGTGTTTATACTTCAAAGAAGGGAACCAATGTGAAACAAGATCAGATCTGAAAAAATAGATATTTAAATGTTTCTTGTAATGAAAATTTTTAACTTTAACTAAAATATAAACATTAGCATATATATATATATATATATATATATATATATATATATATATATATATATATATATATATATATATATATATATATATATATATATATATATATATATATATATAAATTAGCTTTTATAGACCTAATTATTTTAATGCACACACATAATATTTAGCATTTTCTACAATTCTGTATGGCATCAAATCTTATCCTTCAAACTCTTTTTAAGGATTCAATTAAAAGTGAACTGTATCCAAGATAAATATAAATAAGTTTTTCTTCGTTTATAATAATAATAACCCCTTCAGTCATAACTGACTATGGGAATATGCCTCTGAGGTGACAGCCCGCAGCTGCTTATGTTCCTATCGTCACTTGGTGCGATCGTCAGCTTCATCCTCCCAGGTTGCTGGATTTTTGTCCAGTGCCCTCATGTCTCTCTTGCACACATTTTTTAATCTCAGCTGCAGTCGCTCAACTGTTCTCCGGGGCGCGAGCTTGATTCTTCATTTAAGGTAGTACTTATTAAAGACGGTTTGTCATCTATAATGTACCATTATTTACTACTTAATTACTATTTACTTGCTTAATGTTAGGGCCTCTAATATCTACTTATTTCAGCATTCAGTTTTCAAATCTGACAGGTAATTAATGCAATAATTACCTGAATTAAATCCCTGTCTGGGAAGGCTATTCTTCTTCTTTCCCACTTGGCAGCTCTGATACACACGAACCAGTCAACAATGTCCTGCAAATGTAACAAATAATAATCATCACCACCATCATCATCACCATCATTAATCCTTCAGCTCCCAATCATCATCACCATCATCATGAGATGATCACCATCATGAGAATTTTCAGGACCTCAAATCCTCCCATTCTGTCTTGACATTTCCATGTGAGTTGGATAGTGTCTCATCTGTAAACAACTCCACTGTTTAGAAAGTTGCCTCATTTCTGTATATTCCTTCAACCTGGCAAATGGTGAGCAGTACAAAAATTCAGCAGGAATAAGAGCTTGAAGAATGTGAAATTTCCATGAGCAAAGGTAAAGTCTTCATTTATCACATTATTTTCTGTGATATGGACATGTGTACCTCACTTGAATAATCTTCACAACAGTATATAATTGAGTGAGCCAAAGGGACACCTTTGTGTTGGCAATTTGCACTGTAACCAATGGTCTGGATTGAGTATAAAGCAACATTCATTTAGAGATATTTGGGGGCTGCCCTGAGAAGTCGGTAACAGAAATTCATTTAGAGATATTTGGGGGCAAGTGCAGAAGCCAATAACAAAAGATCACTGAGCGATTTTTGTGGGCAAGTGCAGAAGCCAATAACAAAAAATCATTTAGAGATATTTGAGGGCAAGTTCAGATGCCAATAACAACGTTCATTTAGAGATTTTTGGGGGCAAGTGCAGAAGAAAATAATAAAAGATCATTTAGAAATATTTGGGGGCAAGTTCAGAAGCCAATAACAACGTTCATTTAGCGATATTTGGGGCAAGTTCAGATGCCAATAACAACGTTCATTTAGAGATATTTAGGGGCAAGGGCAGAAGCCAATAACAAAAAGGATCATTTAGAGATATTTAGGGGCAAGTTCAGATGACAATAACAATGTTCATTTAGAGATATTTGGGAGAAGTGCAGAAGCAAATAACAAAAGCTCCTTTACAAATCTTTGGAGGCAAGTTCTGAAGCCAATAACAAAAGTACATTTAGAAATCTCTGGGGACAAGTGCATCACACGGTGTGCCTTTAACATTGAATAATTGTAAATCTTTGGCAATTCCTGTTCTAGCTATGCTCACTGATACACGATAAATTATTTCAATGACCTCACACTCAGTTCATACCTTAGAATTGTCTGCATAGACAAACAGATTTCTAGTTGACCCATCTTTAAAGTAGGTTATCTGAAGGCCATAGGGGTTTCCAATTTTCTCTGGCACAAACACTGCATTAAGATAGTCTAGGTCTGCCTCTGACTTGGGCTGCCGTTGCTGAAAATTAGGCCATCTAGTTTTTAAAATAGCTTTTTTTTACCTAAGACATAGAAGCTAAGTACATAATTTTTAAATGTCATTTTTAAACAGACAGAAAGAAATATAACAGTTCCAAGAAGCCATTAAAATTATCAGTCCTTACTGTGACTAAAGGCACCCCTCTCATCCATATACTTTTTGTGTCATCTATGATCTGTAGTTCTGCCTCAAGAGGTTTTCTCTGTGTGCTACTGAGTTTGCCTTTTCCTTTATGCCCACATGGGGTCCAGCCCACAGCTTCTTTTCATCATCAGTGCCCCGTTAGCTCCCCAAGGAGCACAGGCCTTCAACATTTGTATGCCCAGTCCTCCTGTCCAGTGCCATCAATTCCATGTCTTCCTCATCCATTTCATTTCTGTCTCCACTTTTCTTCTCCATATATTTTTTGGCCTCCCTCGACCTTTCTTAACCTGGGGATTCCAGAACAAGGACTGCCTTGCAATACTATCAACAGGTTTCCTTAATGTGTGTCCTTTCAAATGCCATCATCTTCTATGAATACAAGAGTGTTATATATTAACACTGTTCCATTCCAATGTGTTGCCTAGCTGGCAGGGAGGATAGTGTGATTCGCTTCTGTAGTTAGGCGGGGGTGCCGTACAGAAGGTCCTGGGTTCGATTCTCCGGTAAGCCACTCATTTCTGTTGTTTCGTTTTCTGCTACTATATTTCTCCTGAGCACCTGAAACATACCTTTATGTGTGTAATATTTATTTACTTACTGTTTACAGGCCTCGGGTTTCCCTTCTTTATCCATTCCAATGGCAAAATTAACAGCCTTCAACACCATATTTCTGTTTAAAAAAAATGTAACACCCTTCTGTCTAGTGAGACAAATGAGTTTTTCTAATGACTGTAAAATTATTCCCAAATCAAGTGTCAGACAAGAGTGGTTTATTTATGGCCAGAGCTAGGAGGGCAATCCACAGAGTTCATGTGCAACTGTAGAATAGCCATCTCAAACCTTATCAGTTGTGTCCAGATAACAGCAAGAACTTGTGTAGTTCCTGAGTGTCTCTGGGGAGACAAAGAATGAACATGCCCACTGCTATCTTAAGCATGTTGTAAGAAGTGACTAAAATGAGCCTGTGCAGGGGGGGGGGGGGGGGGGCTGGCAACCTCATCATGTAAAACAAACTGCTACACTCAAATTGCTAGAGTCCTTGGTGCAGGCTGCCTACAAGGGGGGCAGCTGTTATGGTCACTCCATTAAAAGGGAAAAGCAGAAGAATAATAGTAAGATCTATACTTATAACTTGTTGGAATAACTTCAAACAGGAAATATACAGCTGTATACATGAAATGTTAGACCAGCAGTGGTATATGGAATGCCAGCCTGGGCCACCGCTTCTACTTTGACAGCCCAGTCAGAATACAAAACCAGTCTGAAAGAATCCATACGGCAGCAATGAAACCAACCCCAAAAAAAACGAAATGAATCAAATGACAAAACTTCAATCCATGAATAACAGATGATGCTACAGAAAACTACATCATGTAGTTGGGTTTGGTTTTAAGGACCATCTTCATTGCACACGGACAACTCCATCAGTACTCCGATCTCCTCCCTTAGATCACACAAGGAGAATCTCAGCACAGCCCACGACCTCAGTAGCACCGGCGAGGAGCCCAATGTGTATAGAGGAATCACACATTCTACAAATATTTTTGTGGTGGGTAGGTTTCCTCATTTCTAAATTTTTGCCAGGGCAGCAATGATATGGCTATTTACAATTTCCAACTGCCATGGGATTTTAACGTGTGCAACTTGCACACGGAAAATCCTATTTTTTCGCCCTTATCTGAGAAGGCTAGGCATCCGATCACTACCCATGAGACCAGGGAGGAGTATGACATCATTAGCAGCACTGGTTCTGAAAAAAAAATTTCTATAATTTATATTCCCTCTACTGGGAATCCCGGTACCTCTAGAAATCGAGGTGGACACAACACCTTTTAGCCACTTTGACCCCTAGAATTATAGGTCGATGCCATATCGCTGAGCCACTCCAACTCCCTACAACAAATCTGACATGCCCACAAACAACACAGCGAATAACAAATTGAAAGGATAAGACTTGAGTAAGGTTGTGCAGAAGCTGCTTTATCACAAAAAAAAACTAACGAACTTGCCTCCTCTTACACCAGACCTTGCATGGACAAAGGCAAAGTCCCTAAAGATAAGCAGCATATTTCCACCTTGGAAGAGAATAAGATTCCCATAGTTGGTTGATAACGTGCCAAAAGTGATGACAAAGTGCTATGAAATGCATATAAAAAAGGAACACCCAATCACAGAATAGAACTCATACACATACAGACAGACCAGACACAAAGAGTTTTTAAAAAATGGAGGAGAAGGCATAACAAAAAAACTTATGAAGTTACAGGAATTCCATATCTCAGTTGCCACTGGAAAATCTTCAAACAACTGTAAAACTGAAGCAGAAGCACTTAAACCTGTTACAATAACCATAGGAAATGCTAAAGAAGGAAATTTATCCTCACACTGGAAATTGTCTTCTGTGGCAAGTCTATTAGTCTTTTTGTTTCCATATAGCCTGCAGTGAACAGGCATCCACTGTACTTTCACTTTCTAGAATTTATAGCTGGTTTCTATTAGTGCTTCTGAGAGGCAGTCTAATTCATTGTTTTTAATGGGTCCTTAGAGTAGTTAAGACCGACAGAGAGTCGGTGAGGAAGGCTTTTCCTGGGCTACTGAAATGCTTTATGAAGTCATATTTTTTTAATTACAACACAACAAATTACAAATAAAAATAAAATAACCACAATGAATAAACAAACAGTAGAAATAAAGAAAACAATCCAGACCTTGCCATTTTCTTCATTTATGTAGTAGTATAGTTTGTTATCCGCGCGGGACAAGACAAATTTGCGAAGAGCAAACTGTTTTCTGTCTCGACCCAGTTTCCACAACAAGCCTGTCTTAGTTTGGCAGTTATAAGCCCCCTGTCTGTCTGGGTCTGTAAACTCCATGCGCTGGTATTTGGCCATTATCCACTCCTTCTTTAACACCCTAAAGGAATAAAAGAAATCAAATTCTTTCTTCTTGAAGCCATTAGCGTGTAAAGGATCCCGTTACACGCCCATTGAGGCATATTGGGAATATGGTGTTAGGCCCATATTTTCTTGACCATCGGCACACTAGGGGTGATGTGGTCAGCATCACGCAGGCCACCTTAACCTTCCCAGAAGTTGCTCATTAGCGTGTACTTAACAATAAAACATCAGTTGTACTGCCCTTTGTAGCTCTGATGAGGGGCTTATCTTCAGGCATGTTATAATATATGACTAATATGAGGTTATGCATGAAGCCAGTAACCTCATCATGTAGATCTAATTCCTATAGAAAATACATCTGCAAAAGACAAGATTGCTTGACACAGGTTTCCTGCAAGGAGACTAATTACTGTGGTGGATCCATGCTTCACAAGGAGTGAAAAGGAAACTGCTGATGATAATCAGGTGTGCTATTCAATAATTTAAAATTCATGTTTACCGTTTCTGATCCTTTGTCCTGAAACTCTCGAATCATACGAGCTGTGATCCTTTGTCCTGACACTCAACTCATACAAGTTGTGATCCTTTGTCCTGTCACTCAACTCATTCAAGTAGTGATCCTTTGTATTGACACTCAACTCATACAAGTAGTGATCCTCTGTCCTGAAGCTCAACTCATAAGAGTTGTGATCCTTTGTCCCAGAAAATGAGGACATGCATTTTTTTGGACATGTTTCATTATCCTAATTTTCCACTACAAAAACAAATGTAAAACTCATTACTTTTTGTAATTTTACGTGCAAAAATTTATACAAAATTCTCTGAAAAAAAAGATGACTTCTCTCAATACTTTACGTAGTTATGTCTTTCGGCTTTTAGGCTGGCTTGCAAATACCAAACTGGCAAACAGTATAACTTGCCCTAAATTCACAATGCCTCTCAAAACTACCATACTGAAAGTTTAGCTGGAAATAAAACAGCGGTGGCTTCTGTGGCAATTTGTTTTACATGATGAGGTTGGCAGCCCCACGCACAATCTCTTATTAGTCGACATATGACCTGCCTGAGGGAGCAGTAGCCCTATTCATCCTTTGTCTCATCAGAGAACCCTAGGAACTACATGGAGCCAAAACAAATATGGAATGCTTCACAAATTATTGTCATCACTGCCCAAATTAGAAATTCTTGTTTGCAAGGATGAGCTTTAGGGATAGATGTAAACAGATTATTTCAACATTCAAATGTAGGAGAATTTTTAAATAAACAACATTTTATTAATTAAGTTAATATCTACGTATTCATCATCTCAACCCATAACCCGTCATGGGTCGTAGGGGTGCCATGGTGGAAGCATCAGCAGACATGGTCCTCCACTGCTCTCTATTCTCAGCAATGCATACAAGTGTGGAAAAACCGTGTCCTGCCCATTCTTTGATGTTATCAGCCCAGGATTTTCTTTGCCTTCCTCTTCTCCGTTTACCTTCGACTGTTCCCTGGAGGATCGTTTTCGAAAGGGAGTCATGACGAGTTACATGCCCAAACCAGGCAAGCTTTCGACGTTTCACTATTGACAAAAGTGGTTCTTGGTGGCCTGCATAGGTGTTTATCTTCTCTCTAACATAGACATTTGTTTTGTGCTCTTTATAGCAAATGCGCAAAATTCTTCTATAACATTTATGCTTGAAAGCCTGAATCCTTCGCTCCGTATCTGCAGTGAGTGTCCAGCCCTAACACCCATACAAGAGAATAGATAATACAAGTGATTTGTATAATTTGATCTTCACAGGAAAACTGATGTTACTTTTCCAGATCACATTCAACCTTGTCATGGCAGCTGAGGCCATCTCAAGTCTTGTCTTGATTTCTTTACTTGATCTTCCATCACTACATATAGTGGACCCGAGATATTTAAAGGTGTTAACTTCTTCTAACGTTTGCCCATTTAACGTAATATTGGCCAGAACATGTTTCTTATGGCTATTCACCAATATCTTGCTTTTTTTCTATATTAATTTCCATCCCATACGTTCTTGTTACTTTCTCCAGTCTAGAGGTAAGGTCTTGAAGTTCTGATTCTGTTCCAGCTATCAGATCAATATCATCAGCAAAACGTAGATTACACAGAGGGCGGCCTCCAATCGATATGGTTGATTTATAATCGTAGAGAGCCTCCTGCATAATATGTTCTAGATATATATTAAAGAGCACTGGTGACAGGATGCATCCCTGGCGAACTCCTACAGTATTACTTTGAAATAAATGTTCATTACAAACACTGAGCATTTAATATACAGGGTGTCTCAGAAAAGTGTGTACATACTTGTAATGCTTATTGCTCACATATAACTTAAGATTAAATGTTTCTACTTTGCAGGAACAGAGCAGAATGATGCTAAATGACAAAATGAGTAGGCCGTTAGATTTTACTAGTGAAGTATTCTATAGGTTGTGAACATCACATTCAAAACCCAACTCCTGCAGATTCAAGTGGAACAGTCCCAATCGTGATGGTTTGGCCATGTCTGCAGAATGGGAGAAGATCGGCTACCACGACAAGTATGGGAAACTAAGAGCCAGGGATTCAGACCTCCAGGACAACCCACAGTTCGCTGGTGGGAGGACAACCTTAGACAATCTCTGAAGGATCATGGATTAGATTGGAACCAGGTTATGGGAAAGACAACAGATAGGATAGTATGGTGCTTTCTCTGACCTCTACACCTCAGGGTAGAAGAGGAACGACTAAGAAGTAGTAGTAATAGTAGTAGTAGTATACATCACATAATGTGAGTACTCACTCATTTGTTACTGGGTCCTGAAAGTGGAGCAAAGAATAGTAACACTGTACCCAACCAGTCATGTTGTAAAAGCGACTAAGGAGGGTTGGGCAGGGGCTGGTTACCCCATCCAGCAAAATACGTTTTACCACAAAAACTTCAACAAGCACTAAGGATAAGTCACATATAGAATATAAATCAACTCAGCCATCCAAGACAGAAGTAGATCCCCTGGAAAGGAGGCGCATGAAGCAACTCAGAGAAAGCCGAAAGGAGTCTGACTTGCAGACTAACCATTTTTCATCTACAAAAATCTCCAGGACTGGCACCTGTAATGTTCCCACTCTACACAAACAAGTGAAAACTGCATAAGTAGCAGCAGAAAGATCAATTATAGGATGTATATGCTGGCTCTCAGTGAGACATGGTGGAAGGGCATAGAGAGGAAGAAATTGATCACAGTTGAAATGGTGTTGTCCTCAGGACAAGAGGAGGAAAGTGCCCACCACTGTGAAGGGGTGGCTCTAAAGCATTCTAGGGAAGCACAGAAAGCACTTATAGAACGGGAAGCAATGGGACCTCGAATTATAGCGACAATGTTTAAAATAGCCAAGAAGAAAATAAATATAAAATAATCCAGTGTTATGCACCAATGAATGTCAAAGAAGAATCTGTGAAAGAAGAATTTTACAACAGACTACAAAATGTCTTGGATGAAAAGAGAAGAAAGGACATCACAATTCTGATGAGGGACCTAAATGCAAAAGTAGGAACAGACAACACCAGCTTTGAAGAAATCATGGGAAAACATGGATTAGGTATGATGAACGAGAATGGGGAACTATTAACAAACTTCTGTACTTCAAATCAACTGGCTATTTTCACATAAAATACGTAAAGCAACATGGATATCACCAGACCACAGAACTGAGAATCTGATCAATCACATATGCATAAATAAGAAGTTTAGGTCATCATTGTATGATGTAAAAGTATATAGAGGTGCAGAAGTGGCATCAGATCACCATTTTCTGTTAGCCAAAACAAAATTAAAGGTTAAGAAATTTACAATAGTACACAGCTATAGACAACAGTACAATGTGGGATATCTAAGAAATCAGGAAATAAAAGAAACATTTTCAATCACAGTATCCAACAAATACCAAGTACTCCAACAGCTGGATGATGAAGCAGTTACGGAAGACCACTGGCAACAAGTAAAAAATATACTGAACTAGACATTTGGAGCAGGGAAAAAGAGAACATCAGCAAAAACATGGATACAACAGAAACCATTAACAAGATAGAAGACATGAAAAACAAGAAAGCTTTCTAGCAACAGATTGGGTTATGAAAACATCGACATCACACAACAGAAATAGAAGCCAGTGGAATCTGACTAAACAGCTAGATGATCTAGATTTTTGCAGATGACTTGGCTATTCTGTCCCATAACCGTAAAGATGCAAGACAAAATGAAAATACTCTATAAGGGGTCACAACAAGTTGGTCTGAAAATACACAGGGAAAAGACAAAGATAATAAGAATAAATGCAAGAAATGATAACAAGCTTGAAGAAACACCACTACAAGATGTAGAATCATAAACATATCTTGGCAGCATTATAGACAAAGTCAGAGGGACAGATAATGATATAAAAATAAGAACACGGTACAAAAAGCAAGAGGAGCTTTCATTGCATTGGGAAACAAATGGAGATCAAGAGAAATCCAGTCCAAAACAAAAAGAAAAATCTTCAACTGAAATGTCAAGTCAGTCCTATTGTATGGCTCTGAAACATGGAGAACTACAAAAACAACAACTAAAAAGCTACAGACATTCATTAATGGGTGTTTGCATAGAATAGAAGGATAGAAATGGTATGACAAAGCCACAAATGTGGAACTGATGACAAGAACCAGACCAGTGCCAGTGGAACAAAACATGAGAAGAAGACGCTGGCAATGGATAGGACACACAATGAGGAAACCTGTTGATAGCATTACAAGGCAGTCTTTGTTCTGGAATACCCAGGGGAAAAAAGGCAGAGGTAGACGCACAAAAAACACACAGAGAAGAGAGCTGGAGACAGAACAGAAACTGATAAGGAAAACATGGAAAGAGCATGAGCTGTTGGCACTTGACAGGAGGACTTGGCATGTGTTTGTTGAAGTCCTATGCTCCTGGGGGGGCTAAAGGGTACTGGCGGATTGAATGAGCATGGTGAAAGAAAGGCCTGAGGAATCAAGTTAAAGGTGCAAATATCACTATTCATTTATTAACCATACACGAAGAATGCCTGGCAGTTTCTTATCACTGTGAACAATGCAATGTTGCAGGTGGTAGATATTTTGAACATTTGTGACTTTAAATGTAAAAATGCTATCTCAAACAATAATTTTATGAGCAATAGAAGTATGTACACATTCTTCTGAGACATCCTGTATATTTTATTCAAGTCCAATATCTGACAATGGGTTGTCAATTCGAAGGTTAAACAAACAAATAAATATTTAAAAATGAAAGGTACTAACTCGGCCGACTGGTTAGTTGGTCTCTTGTAATAGACTGGCACACAGAGTTCATATTTGTCTTTGGCTTTGTTATTACCAATCATCTCCATCACCTTAAAAAGAAAAACACAATGCGGCCTGGTTACAGATGGCGAAAGCAGGAAAGAAGAGAAAAATACAGAAGGAGAATATATAACAATAAAAAGATACAACAAAAACAACTTTTTAATAATAACAAAAAAAGTGGCTAGAATGTCATACTGAATTCTTATATAAAATTCAACTTATGATTAAAATTCACAATTTTTTTTTTTTTCAATTTGGCCAGGGAACTCTAAATCTGCAGCGACATTGCTGTCTTTGGTGGCTTGTACATAAAAAAATACAGGGTGATTGAAAAGCCACTCTCTATCTTCCACATTTTTATTTCTTCACTCCAATACAAATAAATCATTAAAAAACAACGTCCAAGTAACCAGAATGTAATATTTTTACATTAAATGCTGTGCCTGAACTATAGAGGAAACCTGTAACAGCTGTAAATGCTGCTCAAGAACGGAGAGTGAAGGAAAACTGTGATATCTTGCAAATTATAATTAAAAATAATATATTACAGGATAAGATTGGAAACTCTATACACAGCGCTACAACAAGGGGCAATCTGATCATCAGAAGTAGTCCCCTCGTCAATCAAGTGTTTCAGCAGGAGAACTCTGAATGCTGCAAATAATAAACCAGAAAGAAGAAAATTTAAGAAAACTGTATCTGCTGCAAATGATAATCAAGAAACACGAGATTTCAGAAAGTATGACATTGCTGCAACTGACAAGAAACTGAGAGTGAAGGAAAACTGAATGCTGCAAAACCGTAATTGCTGAATATGATAATTAATAAAGAAAGTCTGGGGAAAACTTTGATGGTAGTAAGAAAAAAAAATTTAAAAATCTCACTGCTCAAAATACTGACCAAAAAAGATAATTATAACAAAGACAGACATGGTGAAGAAGTTAGGAAACTTCATATCTACTGACCTGCACTTGGTCCCTGTCCCAGTTGTCCAAGTGTATAGATTTTATTCTACTGTTAGATGACCCTAATCCTCTGTGAATACCAGCACAGGTCTGACAGAGGAACACTCCGATCGTACAGGACGCCCAATCTGCTTCTACAATGAAAGTTATATAAAAAAAAAAAAGCCATTAAAATAATAGTAATGAGACATGTGAAAAAAAATCCAGGAAAAAACGGATAGACTTAATAAGTTTAGCCAGCAGGTGGGCTTGAACATCAATTTAAAGAAGTCACAGGTCATGACGCTCAATGTGAGCAACCCTGAGCCCATATCAGTAAGGAATCAGCAACTGGTACAGACAGACACCTTCACATACCTAGGAAACATAGTAACACCAGACGGCGGGGCAGGCAAAGACATCAACATCAGAATGAATAAGGCAAGAACAGCCTTTTTTTTAGCCTAAACAACATCTGGAAGTCCTCTCAATACAGCACAAGCACAAAATTAAGATTATATCAGAGCTGTGTGCTTTCTGTGCTTCTCTATGGTGCATAATGCTGGAGAGTTACAGAGAAGGAAATGTCGAAATTGTCCTCTTTTCACACAACATGCCTAAGAAAAATTCACCGAATCTTTTGGCCGAATACCATCACCAACCAAGATCTGCTTACTCGGAGCAAGCAAGAGGACATGCACACCATCATAGCTGGCAGACGTTGGAGCTGGGTTGGCCATGTCCTCAGAAGAGATCCCGATGCCATCACAAGAACAGCTATGCTTTGGACCCCTGAAGGAAAACGAAAGAGAGGCCGACCAAAAACAACCTGGCGGAGGACTGTGGAGGCTGAGATACAAAGAATGAACCAGAGTTGGGGCACTGTATGAAGGATGGCCGCCGACCGAACAAAGTGGAATCAATTTGTTGTTGCCCTACAAGATGCCACTAGGCGTGATGGCCACTGACTGCTTTGACGGTCGGCGGCTAAGGATCAAAGAAAGAAAAGAGACATATGAAAGATGCCCAACACTGTTCTAGAAACTGAATATCAACCAAGAATTTAAGCTCAACAAAGAAACACCAATCAAACTAACAAACTAGCCAACCAACAAACCAATCCTCCATTCGATTTATCTCTTCTTTTCATTCCCTGTCAAACATACAGCTACAACTGTTGCTCACCATCAATTCCAAAGAACAAAATGAGAATAAAAATTATATTTCTCATGTCTGATGTTTAATCAGTTCACACTTCAGAAAACAACCTTTCATAATATGATCAATATCAATTAAGTACTTCTTCATCTACTCTAAAATAACCATATCAATTTGTCTTAAGTCTCACAGGCTTCTCTGATCATCATACATTTTCCCTCAAATGACTGATGAAGTCTATGCTGTCAATCTGCTCTTCTCATGGTGCTGACATTCTTGAAGGACATGTCCTACTGTTTCCTCATCCCCACACAGACACATCTCTGTCTTTCTTATTTTTTAATTCATCAAACAGCCTTATCCGGTGGTTTTATTCTGGCCAAGTTCATTCAGAGATAATCAGGCATTTGTTTTGAAATGCTGCATGAAGTCTCAACAGCTCCCAAGGAAACATAACACTACCTATCTTACTGCTCAATAATATGGATGAGAAATATTTTCTCAAGATTATCATTACTTCCCTTGTTGCTTCTTACGAAACACACAGCCAGCACTGCAGCTGGTTGCATTCTGGGAAGTCTGTGTCAGAGAATTAACAAGCTCTTACAGTTGTGTTTTCTGTAGCAATTTGTTTTATATGATGAGGTTGCCAACCTCATGCGCAACCTCATACTGTTGCCTCTTACAACATCCCGGCAGCGGCCTCTCCTGATAAGCCTACTCTTTACGATGTCCAACTGCCGTGGAATTTTTAAAGTGCGCAACTTGCACACGGGACCTCCTATTTTGTCGCCCTTGTCCGAGAAGGCTAGACATCCGATCTCACTACCCCATAAGACCAGGGGGCAGTATGATGTAATTTCTTCTTCTTCTTTCGTTCGCTTGAAATATATTGTCTATATCTGCAATGTTGTTTCTTGTATAAACTTCACTGTCTTTTGTAGTTCATACAGGGGTCCATATAGTTTTGCTTCCAGTGTTGTTTCTCTGGGCCAGTGGGTTTGCCTCAATATATCATATTCGGGGCAATCTTGCAGTACGTGCTCCGCTGTCTGGGGTGCCTGTCCACATGTACACATGGCTGAATTGCCAATCTTGAATTTTGTATACATGTGGCTGCGGAGGCGGTTGTGTCCTGTTCTGAGGCGCAGAATGACTATTTGTTCTGATCTGTTCATAGCTTGGTAGTCATCCTGCGTTGATGTTGGTGGCTTTCTGATAGATTTGATCATCTTTTTCTTCTGATGGTACGTTACTGGTACATCCGGTTGTTCGTCTGCAGCACCTTCTTTAGCCAGTCCGTCTGCTCTCTCGTTTCCTGGTATTCCACAATGAGACGGTATCCACTGCATGGCGACCCTGCACTGGTTGCACAGTTCAGAAAGTAGGGCCTGTATAACTGGCAATTTTCTGGACTGAAGTGCTTGGAGTGCTGATCTTGCATCTGTCAGGAATACTACAGGCTGTGGACCGAGATTGGTGTTCAGTAGTTTCTCAGTTGCCACCTTGATTGCCTGGACTTCTGCATCATAGTTGTTACAGAATTTCCCCGTTGGTACTCTCACCGTATCCCTAGTGTTGTTTGGGTATTCTATGTACACTCCTGCTCCTCCATTCTTTACTGCATTCGGTGCTGACCCATCCGTGTATACTCGGACCCAGAGGTCCTGTGGGTATTTATCATCCAGGAAACTGAGAGTGACTGTCCTACGTTGCACGCTGTTCTGTTCATCCCTGTCGAATATTCCTTTCACTTTTGTGTGGATGTGTACTGGTAGTCCATGCTCCTCTCTCCAAGGGGTTTGTTCTGGCACAGACTTTAGAGGGCTGTTAACTTCAGGCAGGTCTGAGGTTTGTCTACGAAATCGTTTGGCCTGGTGGATAAAGCTGCTTCTTTTCAGTCGCCCCATTGCTAGGTTTTGGAATCTGTCCTTCATTGGATGGCTCGGCATACAGAGGAACTTTTCTGCCTGTGTTAGCACTTTCGTGTCTCTGCGTTGTGTCTCTGCGTTCTCTCAGTGCTTGTATCCTCCCCATTTTCTCCATCTCCACTATAGGCGTTGATTTCATTGCCCCCGTGATGACCCTAAGCGCCTGGTTTTGCACCTTATCTAGCTCTTGTAATGTGGTGTTTGATGCTGGACACCACGCAGCTGACCCATATTCCAGGTGTGGTGGTATGCCCTGCTGGTAAACTTTACTAAGTATTTTCCCGCTGGCTCCCCATGTGGTTCCACTTAGTTTTCTCAGGATGGCTAGCTTCCTCCTGGCCTTTGTTGCTGCCTTGTTGATGTGCTGCTTCCATGTCAGCCTATCATCGAATGTAACTCCGAGATAGGTGGGTTGTTTATCTTCTCTCAGGAGCTCTTTGTTTATCTTGATGACACCAGCTTTTTGTTTGGGAGAGAGGGTGAAGAGCGTAGTGCTGCACTTGTCTGTGTTGATGCTGACACACCATCTATTTGCCCATGAGGTTAAGGCATCTATAGCTCTTTGTAGCAGTTTGGTGGCCACTGTTGCATGCTCATCTGTGCACCATATTACCAGGTCATCAGCGTACATTGCCACTTTCATTCCATGTGGTAGTTCAGCAACCAGGTCATTGATGTAGACTAGGAAAAGTGTGGGGGACAGAACCCCTCCCTGAGGGACGCCATGACGCAGTAGAATTTTCTTACTCTTGAGGCCATCTAGTTGTACTCGGGCTCTTCTGTTTTGCAAGTATGCTTTCACCCATTTGTACATCTTACCATTCACTCTACAATTTCTCAGTTTCTTCAGAAGCCCTTCTTTCCAAACCTTGTCAAATGCTTTTCTTAGATCTATCCATGCTGCTAGTACCAGTTTCTTATCTTGGAATGCATCCTCAATCTCTTGGGAAAGGTAAGTTGCCTGATCTTCGGTGGAATAACACTGCCTAAAGCCCGCCTGCTGTGGTACAAGAAGGTTTTCACTTTCAAGGTACCACTGTAGCCTGAGGTTGATGATACGTTCCATTGTTTTGCAGAGGCAGCTTGTAAGGCTGATTGGTCTGTAGCTGGAGGCAGTGGAACTGTCTTTTCCTGGTTTTAGGAGTGGTATCATGATTGCTTCCCTCCAGGTCTGTGGAACTCTGCCTGAGTTCCAACAGATATTGAAGATCTGCAGCAGCTTTGTTTTTGCTGCGGTTCCCAAGTTCTTAATCATTTCATTGGACACTCCATCAACTCCTGGCGACTTTCTCATTTTCAATTTGGATATTGCAAGCTCCAGTTCTCTGAATGTGATTGGTGCCTCCATAACTTCAGGTATGGTTCCATCTCGTCCTGCGTGTTGTTTCTCACGAGTCTCCTGTTGCTTCTCTGGGCTAACTTCGATGTTGTTGTCTTTAGCAAAGGAGTCTGCAAAGTGATCAGCTGCCTGTTTTCCCATGAGGATGTTTCCATCTTTGTACAGAGCAATCCTTGAGTTTCTCTCTGTACCTTCATCGTTAAGTTGCTTTACCAGCTTCCACAGTTTCCTCGTATCTCTTTCAAAGTTCAAGGACTCTGTTTTCTCCTTCCAGCTTCTTCGCCTGGCCTGCAACTTGGCCCTTTGAAATTTGGCCTTAGCTTGCTGGTAGTTATTGTGGTGTTCTTGGCATGGACTGGTCTCTGCCTGCTTTCGAGATGTTTCCACGTCGTTGTGCAGCTGCTCTAGTTCACTATTCCAATATGGTTTGTAGTGCTTACGAGCCCCTCTAGGTATTGTTTCACGAGCAGCCTGTAATATGCATCTGCTGAATTCATCAACTAGCTTATTGATGTCTTTGTCTACAGTCAGATCTCTAGCCAGTATACTAGTACGGTGCTGGTACATTGTCCAGTCTGCCTTCTTGTAGTTCCACCTAGAGAGAGTGCTGCTCTCCTTGACAAGTTCATTTTCCACAATTAGGAAGACTGGCCGGTGGTCGCTGCCTCCAAGTTGTTTCCCTACAACACGTGTGGTGTTCCACTCCAGGCCTGGTGAGTGGAATGCCAGGTCTGGTGTAGAGGTGGTGTGCCATGATCTCGAGTAGAAGGTTGGTGGGTCGATTGGCTGGTTAATCAGGATAAGCCCATTGTCATCCTGCCAGTTTTCAAGCTCCTCACCTCTCCTGTCCATGTGATCATAGCCCCAGCTCTGTGAGTGGCTGTTGAAGTCTCCGCATACAATCAGTCTTTCTTTTGCTGGGATTGTATCTAGTGCCAGTGGGCGGTCGCTCGGACAGTAGTAGTTGAGCAGGTGGAATTCTGAACTTTCTGTCCTGAGATGAAGCATCTGGTATTCCGCCCCCTCCATATATGTTTCAAGCTGACATGCACTGATGTTATTCCTCACGAGTGTCAGTATTCCACCTTTTCGCCTGTCTATTCGGTCAGATCGGTAGCACTGGTAGCCTCTGATTTTGAAGGCTGTGGTGAAGTGGGATGTTATAAATATTTATAGGGGACTTAGTGTACTGACTGAGATCAGCTGTGAAGGTATCTATATCTATTAAGAGTAGTGTATTATAGATAACCTTACTTGCTACCACATATCTATATATCTCAGTCAGAATTATTCTGGAATAGTGTGATGACTACGTTATGTGTCTAGGGTATGTGTATGATGAAGTGTAAGTCACAACAACAGACAGATAAACAATTTAATTTAATCCACTACTCTTGACAACACTGTGACACTCACATACATATAACACTCTATGAGAATATCTTAAGGAGTCACTGATAACTTTTCAAATAACAATATGTATTCATGGTTATCATAAAGGTATATGTGTCCTGATTCAAATACAAAGGAACCAGGAATCACAATCAATTTTAATTACAAGTATATGTACAGACTTTATCAATATGAATATTGTAGTGACATATATTATTAAAATATCCTATGTGTGTCAGTTGTGTAGTGGTAATATGAGGTAATACTGGTTTTGTTTTGTTCAAGCTCTGTTGGTATTTGTCATCATGACTTCAATAGTTTGTCTTTTGGGACTAGTATTGGAGATGTTCTCAGTTCCTGATATTAAGACAATTAAATTCCCCTCTGAATGTTATTTTTACAAAGTCATTTCAAGATGAGGGGACATAATGTTGAGCTCAGCTGGCCAAATCAGCTTATCTTGCGTGATGGCGGCAGGGAAGGACTCCTCTGCTCGAATTCTCCTCTGGGCTCTGGAGACACCTCACTGATAGCTAAATGGACCAAGGAGTATGCTGTCCGACTCTGGATTCAGCAAAGCTCTGACCAGGTGCTGCTCAGTACCATCAAGACCACGGTCCCTGAAAACAAGAAGGATGTACCTTCTACTTCATAACTAATTGATACTCTAGTTCTACACTGAGCACAATACAACACAAACATTGAGTTCAGAGCGTTAGGCCAACTGTCAGCTTCATCTGAAATACTTTATACCAGTATTTACCTCCTTAATGGTTACCACGCCTCTGCACTTCCAGCATTATTTCTGTCTAATCAATCATCCAGGTGTCAGTGTACTATTTGGCCATTCCATGCCGTTTTACTTCCCTCCGACACCCTCTGTTCAGGCTGGAGCATTATAGGCTTTATCTCCTGTTTGCCACTGAACTACCCATATATATACAGGCATAAATTAACAATTTACATTCAATTTTCATTAAAAGATACTGAATGGTTCAAGCTTACCACAATTTCATGGAAATAAACACAGATACGTTGATTAGCAATGAATTCTGGCACAATTACTGGCACAAATTCCCATCTGCTTATGTTCCAGGCTTTTATTTAACACAAATATGAGCTGGCTTCAACGCACTGTTGCTTTATCAAGATTATTTGCACTAGTGGTCTCGAACTAACGCTCCTAAGTGAGTATATCAGCGAGTCTAGCCAATGAGGCCACGTTTTGACAAGTGTTTGAAAAAATGTTACCTTTTCACGTCTCCCCTAACAACGAAAGATAGTATTTATAGCCCGACCAATCGTGGTTAGTCTTTCATTTGTTGCGCTCCAATCAATTTGGAGTTTACATGGTAGGCTAATTCTGTAACGTAAGATTTTTTTCAAACACGTTATAAAAAAATTTTATGAGCAGAAATGATTCCATGCTGTCAGGCATCCCCACTATTTTATTTTGGGTATAATTTATTAATTCCTGGACTATTTGCGTAACGTTTTACATATTCTTTGTCAGCAAGCCCTAAGGAACCCAAATATCCAAATTTAAAAGAGCTACGTGGCTGCGTTCAAAATATGTATTTTCTACCTCCTGTTTCGAAGATGTGCTGTCTGGGTACTGTTATGTTTTCAACCGTAAACCCATCTAATGTTATCTTTTCTAATAAGAGTTTTTCAGGATTTATAAACCTAACTCTGGGATGGGTAATGTATTTTATCACTGTCCGTCTGAAAAAAAGTTAGTGCATGTAGTCTTACACGCGTGATGGCAGCATTTGTGTATCGCGCGAAGCGTGTTTAGTGTTCGGCTTTCTGCCTCTCCCTTCTCGCTATCCTTTTGTCCATCTGTCTTTTGATCTTGGTAACATAGTGTAGAAAAAGACATGAATGGAATTTAAAATTTAGGTCAACTTGCATATTTCAAGGTTTTTCTTAGAAAGGCAGCACATTTTATTGTGTGTTTGGGAAACGCGTGTATGTTGCAGAAGGCCTTTAATATCAACGTGAAACGTTACAATTTGCATACGCAGTAGAAAACAAGGGGATTTCGAGTACAGTCATTGTGACAGCACTGTTCTTTACCATTCTTCTTCCTTTATTTATTATATGTATTTATTAGGCTTTATATTTACTTGATAATTTATATATGTGGATTAGAATATTCCACGACACCTCCCCTCTTAAAACAGACATTATATGTCAGTCCTTTATTCTATATTCACATAGAGAAATTTATTATTATTTCTGGGGTTTACGGTGATTCTCATCACACGGATGGCGGCTTAAAAAATCCGCTCCCAAATTGGTTTTTCCAGATATATACTCAATGCTAAAATTATATGGAGCCAAAAGTAAAGACCATCGGAGTAACCTGGAGTTCTCATGCCTAGCCTGTGCTAGAAACGATAACGGTTTGTGGTCTGTTTGCAACTTAAATGCCTTCCCATATAGATAAATATTGAATTTCTTTATCGCCCATATTACTGCAAGACATTCTTTTTCGCTAGTTGAGTAGTTGATTTCAGCTTTATTCAACTTTCTGCTAGCATATGCCACTGGGCTTAATTCCCCATCCAATGCATCTGATTTCTGTAGTAGAGTTGCACCTAACCCAATATTACTTGCATCCGTCCTTACTATGAATTCTTGACTTAAGTCAGGTAATTTCAAAATGGGTTTACTTGTGAGCTTTTCCTTCAATTCTTGGTAAGTCATTTCACATTGTGGTGTCCATGTAATGCGATCTGGATGTCCTTTACGTGTCAATTCAGTTAACGGTGCACATATGGAATTAAAGTTTTTGATATACTTCTGGTAGAAACCACATAATGAGACAAAGGATCTCACGTCCTTCTTGGTTTGTGGTCTCGGGGCTTTCTGTAGTTTCTCTAAATTCTTTGGGTCAGGGGTCATGTTTCCCTGATAAACTGTGTGTCCCAAAATTTCCAATTCTTTACATCCAACGCAACATTTAGTTGGTCGGGCTGTTAAATTTGCCTCCCTAAGTCGATTAAACAGCATGTTCAGAGAGTCAATGTGTTCCTCAAATGTTTCTGTTGCTATAAGGATATCATCCATAAAATTTGTTATACAGGGATTATTCAGAGGATCCAATAATTTTCTCATCATTCTAGAGAAGACACTAGGCGCATTCTTCAATCCAAATGGCAATCTATTAAACTCATAGTGTCCTTCTGAGGTACTAAAAGCTAGGTATGGTCTAACCTCAGGCTTCACTGGAATCTGATAGTATCCTTTACTCAGATCCACTTTTGAGAAATATTTAGCTTTATTTAGTCTGGCAAACAGCTGATTTGTATCCGGCAATGGATCCACCTGTCCTTCTGTAATAGCATTCAGTCTCCTGTAATCTATACAGAGTCTATGTTCTCCAGAGGGCTTCCTTAAGAGTACAACACCGGAACTATACGAAGATTCACTGTGCGAAATAATTCCTTCCTTCAACAGATAGTCTATCTCTTCCTTCAAAGCTTTCTCCTTAGCAAACGGAATCGAATATGGTTTCATACAGACAGGTGTGGAGTCTATTAGTTTCATATCATATTCCAATAGGTTTGTATGCCCTGGTCGGTCTGTTAACACCTCTGCATGATTATTTAGAACCTGTTGCACTCTCTCTTTCTGAGTTTTCGTTAAATGTGTACTGATTTTCACCTGTGCTGCTGTCTCACAGGGGTGTAATGGATATTCAAATGATGAAAGTGGTTCCTTTTTCATCTCCATGGCGATGGACAAGGTCAACAAGTGTGTCTCTTCCTGATGTTCTCTTTCCAGATATTTCTTCAGGAGATTCACATGATAGATTTTTTCTTTCCCCTTCTTATCTATCTTATAATTTGTTCTAGACACCTTCTCTAGAACTGTATATGGACCCTGCCATCCAATTTGTAACTTATTCTGACTCCCGGGCAAAAGAAGCAGTACCTTCTCTCCCACAGCCAAATCTCTGTCTTTCGCCTTCCTGTTATAATAGGCAGCATGTTTCTTCCTGGCTTGTTTCAAATTTTCATTGGCAAGTTTCCAGCCAGTTTTTAACCGAGTGGTCAGCTCATTCACATATTGGTATGAAGATGTAATGTTTTCCTCTGCCTTTTCATCAGTCCACGTTCTTAACATAGCTACATGTGGACCTTTAATTGTGTGGACCTATTTGTCCATGCACCGGTATGGTCTCTTCCACTCGAAGCTTTATAGTGATGATTTTTCCTCCCAGAATTATCATTCACAAAACGACCGCTACCAATTTTTCTTTTGGGGCTGTCTCCCCACTTAAAATTCTTGATGAGAGATTTCCTCTCTACATCCTCTTCCTCCAGTTTGTTTAAGTCCGATTGAGGGATTTTCGGCTTATCCTGGGGTAGGACATCCTTTTGCACTCTCCGCATAGTGGCCATTGTAAAACAGTTAAGTGAAGCTTGTCCGTGAAAAGGGGCTTCCCATTCCATTTGGTCCACTTTATCAAATCTATATTTCTTTTTATTGTCAGGCCTAATTTTGCCCCGGGGCGTGTCCAGGTCCTGATCCATGTTCCCACTTGTGGGTGTTCCCTCATGTGCTATGCTACACCTTTCTACAAAATTCTCAATGTCCCATCTTGCTTTGGGCCAATAATAATTGTGAGCCACCTTTTGAATGATGGTACCTATTTTCTCATGGTCCCCATCTGGTTTCACATGTAGGCTCCTTATTAAGTCTGCCCTATATCTTTTTGGAAGAACCAGCTGTCCCTGACCTTTGGATCTAGCTCCAGTCTTCCTATACATCAACTTGTTTTTCATGTAAAAATCTCCCTTGCCTGGAGTTGTATGACAAGTTGACAATTTTCTGAAACAAGGCTTGAGTGTTTTATCCCCAGCCTGTGCCTTCCTCATCTCTTCTGGAGTGGTATCCAACATAATATCCTCCTCCTGTCTTGAGGTCGACCTGACCTGAAGGGTTGCCATATACACAGGTTTCCTTCTGCAACGGTCAGTGTCATGATTGTTCATCTTACAATTTTTACACCACCTTTTTCCTTGGTTGAAAGATTTTCTTTCATCATATTTCCTTTCATCGAATTGTGGGAATTTATTTTTATTGTCATACCGTGGCCTATCAAATTGGTGCTTACCTTTGTTTTGATCCCTAGGATCAAATTTATTAAAGTTCTGTGGTGCCCTAAAGTTATCCACTTGTTTCTTTTTATTACCTGTTACCTCTGCTTGAGCTGCTTGATACCTTTCAGCAACATTTAGCAACTCACCCAGCCTCTCTGCACCTTGTTCCATGAGAAACTTTCTCAGGTCTGGAGCCATGGACTCTCTTAATTGCTCTATAAGGACCATTTCCTTAAGATCTTGGGTTTTCCCCAGAGAAGTCCATTTCTCCAAGTATGTCTCTATTCGTGCAGAGAACTGGTGATAGGTTTCACCTGACAGTAGTTTAGCATTCCTAAATTTTTTCCTATAAAATTCAGCATTCTTTTCATATCTTAACAAAAGAGCCTGCTTTAGCATATCATAATTTTCCTGATCACCTCTGCTCATTTTTGCAAAAACTTCATAAGCTGCCCCACGAAGTCCCTGAGATAACTTTAAGCTCCACCTTTCTCTCTCTAACCCATACGTGGTAGCTAATAGTTCATATCTATTTATATAGCTCTCAATATCATCGTCTTTCTCAACAAAATGATCTAAATGAAAGTTCATAGCTGAGGTTGAGGCTCCCTGAGTAACCGTAGCATCAGAGGCAAAGGGACTGGCACCATTTTCAGGAGCATGGCCTTGAAACTCAAACTCCCTTAGTCGTAATTCATGTTCCCTTTGTAATCTTTTCTCCTCCTTTTCTGCTTCCCTCTCTGCAGCTAATCTCTTCTCTTCTCTTTCTGCAGCTAATCTTTTGTCCTCTTTCTGCAGCTTTTCTGTCTTTCTTTCTGCAGCTTCCAATTTCTTAGCCTCTTTGTCAGCCTCAATCTGCAACCTCTTAGTCTCAGCCTCAGCTTGTAACTTCTTAGTCTCAGCCTCAGCTTCAAATTGTAACTTCTTAATTTCCCTTTCAGCCTCTAACTTTCTTTCGGCTTCAAACCTTCTTTCTTCGCGTTCAATAAATTTGTCACATTCCGTAGTAACATAGGCAACCATAACTTGCCCATCTAATCCTAACTCCTTTGCAGTCTGAACAGCAGCAGATCGAAACTTGGCCAGGTCCGCCATTGTCTATCAGGTAAGTTTCTACAATGTCTAACCAACAATTTAATCTCTAAATATATCTAATGGACAACACAGGCACCGTGAGCTCAACCTTATTTAATTCCACCCAAGGATACCTTTTAATTCTTATATTCCCTGAAGTGAATTACCCCCAATATTTTTAATAGGGAAAGATTCAAAATCCCAAGAGCGAGACCCCAATATATGTGGTGAAGTGGGATGTTATAAATATTTATAGGGGACTTAGTGTACTGACTGAGATCAGCTGTGAAGGTATCTATATCTATTAAGAGTAGTGTATTATAGATAACCTTACTTGCTACCACATATCTATATATCTCAGTCAGAATTATTCTGGAATAGTGTGATGACTACGTTATGTGTCTAGGGTATGTGTATGATGAAGTGTAAGTCACAACAACAGACAGATAAACAATTTAATTTAATCCACTACTCTTGACAACACTGTGACACTCACATACATATAACACTCTATGAGAATATCTTAAGGAGTCACTGATAACTTTTCAAATAACAATATGTATTCATGGTTATCATAAAGGTATATGTGTCCTGATTCAAATACAAAGGAACCAGGAATCACAATCAATTTTAATTACAAGTATATGTACAGACTTTATCAATATGAATATTGTAGTGACATATATTATTAAAATATCCTATGTGTGTCAGTTGTGTAGTGGTAATATGAGGTAATACTGGTTTTGTTTTGTTCAAGCTCTGTTGGTATTTGTCATCATGACTTCAATAGTTTGTCTTTTGGGACTAGTATTGGAGATGTTCTCAGTTCCTGATATTAAGACAATTAAATTCCCCTCTGAATGTTATTTTTTACAAAGTCATTTCAAGATGAGGGGACATAATGTTGAGCTCAGCTGGCCAAATCAGCTTATCTTGCGTGATGGCGCAGGGAAAGGACTCCTCTGCTCGAATTCTCCTCTGGGCTCTGGAGACACCTCACTGATAGCTAAAATGGACCAAGGAGTATGCTGTCCGACTCTGGATTCAGCAAAGCTCTGACCAGGTGCTGCTCAGTACCATCAAGACCACGGTCCCTGAAAACAAGAAGGATGTACCTTCTACTTCATAACTAATTGATACTCTAGTTCTACACTGAGCACAATACAACACAAACATTGAGTTCAGAGCGTTAGGCCAACTGTCAGCTTCATCTGAAATACTTTATACCAGTATTTACCTCCTTAATGGTTACCACGCCTCTGCACTTCCAGCATTATTTCTGTCTAATCAATCATCCAGGTGTCAGTGTACTATTTGGCCATTCCATGCCGTTTTACTTCCCTCCGACACCCTCTGTTCAGGCTGGAGCATTATAGGCTTTATCTCCTGTTTGCCACTGAACTACACATATATATACAGGCATAAATTAACAATTTACATTCAATTTTCATTAAAAGATACTGAATGGTTCAAGCTTACCACAATTTCATGGAAATAAACACAGATACGTTGATTAGCAATGAATTCTGGCACAATTACTGGCACAAATTCCCATCTGCTTATGTTCCAGGCTTTTATTTAACACAAATATGAGCTGGCTTCAACGCACTGTTGCTTTATCAAGATTATTTGCACTAGTGGTCTCGAACTAACGCTCCTAAGTGAGTATATCAGCGAGTCTAGCCAATGAGGCCACGTTTCGACAAGTGTTTGAAAAAATGTTACCTTTTCACGTCTCCCCTAACAACGAAAGATAGTATTTATAGCCCGACCAATCGTGGTTAGTCTTTCATTTGTTGCGCTCCAATCAATTTGGAGTTTACATGGTAGGCTAATTCTGTAACGTAAGATTTTTTTCAAACACGTTATAAAAAAATTTTATGAGCAGAAATGATTCCATGCTGTCAGGCATCCCCACTATTTTATTTTGGTATAATTTATTAATTCCTGGACTATTTGCGTAACGTTTTACATATTCTTTGTCAGCAAGCCCTAAGGACCCCAAATATCCAAATTTAAAAGAGCTACGTGGCTGCGTTCAAAATATGTATTTTCTACCTCCTGTTTCGAAGATGTGCTGTCTGGGTACTGTTATGTTTTCAACCGTAAACCCATCTAATGTTATCTTTTCTAATAAGAGTTTTTTTTCAGGATTTATAAACCTAACTCTGGGATGGGTAATGTATTTTATCACTGTCCGTCTGAAAAAAAGTTAGTGCATGTAGTCTTACACGCGTGATGGCAGCATTTGTGTATCGCGCGAAGCGTGTTTAGTGTTCGGCTTTCTGCCTCTCCCTTCTCGCTATCCTTTTGTCCATCTGTCTTTTGATCTTGGTAACATAGTGTAGAAAAAGACATGAATGGAATTTAAAATTTAGGTCAACTTGCATATTTCAAGGTTTTTCTTAGAAAGGCAGCACATTTTATTGTGTGTTTGGGAAACGCGTGTATGTTGCAGAAGGCCTTTAATATCAACGTGAAACGTTACAATTTGCATACGCAGTAGAAAACAAGGGGATTTCGAGTACAGTCATTGTGACAGCACTGTTCTTTACCATTCTTCTTCCTTTATTTTTTATATGTATTTATTAGGCTTTATATTTACTTGATAATTTATATATGTGGATTAGAATATTCCACGACACCTCCCCTCTTAAAACAGACATTATATGTCAGTCCTTTATTCTATATTCACATAGAGAAATTTATTATTATTTCTGGGGTTTACGGTGATTCTCATCACACGGATGGCGGCTTAAAAAATCCGCTCCCAAATTGGTTTTTCCAGATATATACTCAATGCTAAAATTATATGGAGCCAAAAGTAAAGACCATCGGAGTAACCTGGAGTTCTCATGCCTAGCCTGTGCTAGAAACGATAAAGGTTTGTGGTCTGTTTGCAACTTAAATGCCTTCCCATATAGATAAATATTGAATTTCTTTATCGCCCATATTACTGCAAGACATTCTTTTTCGCTAGTTGAGTAGTTGATTTCAGCTTTATTCAATTTTCTGCTAGCATATGCCACTGGGCTTAATTCCCCATCCAATGCATCTGATTTCTGTAGTAGAGTTGCACCTAACCCAATATTACTTGCATCCGTCCTTACTATGAATTCTTGACTTAAGTCAGGTAATTTCAAAATAGGTTTACTTGTGAGCTTTTCCTTCAATTCTTGGTAAGTCATTTCACATTGTGGTGTCCATGTAATGCGATCTGGATGTCCTTTACGTGTCAATTCAGTTAACGGTGCACATATGGAATTAAAGTTTTTGATATACTTCTGGTAGAAACCACATAATGAGACAAAGGATCTCACGTCCTTCTTGGTTTGTGGTCTCGGGGCTTTCTGTAGTTTCTCTAAATTCTTTGGGTCAGGGGTCATGTTTCCCTGATAAACTGTGTGTCCCAAAAATTCCAATTCTTTACATCCAACGCAACATTTAGTTGGTCGGGCTGTTAAATTTGCCTCCCTAAGTCGATTAAACAGCATGTTCAGAGAGTCAATGTGTTCCTCAAATGTTTCTGTTGCTATAAGGATATCATCCATAAAATTTGTTATACAGGGATTATTCAGAGGATCCAATAATTTTCTCATCATTCTAGAGAAGACACTAGGCGCATTCTTCAATCCAAATGGCAATCTATTAAACTCATAGTGTCCTTCTGAGGTACTAAAAGCTAGGTATGGTCTAACCTCAGGCTTCACTGGAATCTGATAGTATCCTTTACTCAGATCCACTTTTGAGAAATATTTAGCTTTATTTAGTCTGGCAAACAGCTGATTTGTATCCGGCAATGGATCCACCTGTCCTTCTGTAATAGCATTCAGTCTCCTGTAATCTATACAGAGTCTATGTTCTCCAGAGGGCTTCCTTAAGAGTACAACACCGGAACTATACGAAGATTCACTGTGCGAAATAATTCCTTCCTTCAACAGATAGTCTATCTCTTCCTTCAAAGCTTTCTCCTTAGCAAACGGAATCGAATATGGTTTCATACAGACAGGTGTGGAGTCTATTAGTTTCATATCATATTCCAATAGGTTTGTATGCCCTGGTCGGTCTGTTAACACCTCTGCATGATTATTTAGAACCTGTTGCACTCTCTCTTTCTGAGTTTTCGTTAAATGTGTACTGATTTTCACCTGTGCTGCTGTCTCACAGGGGTGTAATGGATATTCAAATGATGAAAGTGGTTCCTTTTTCATCTCCATGGCGATGGACAAGGTCAACAAGTGTGTCTCTTCCTGATGTTCTCTTTCCAAATATTTCTTCAGGAGATTCACATGATAGATTTTTTCTTTCCCCTTCTTATCTATCTTATAATTTGTTCTAGACACCTTCTCTAGAACTGTATATGGACCCTGCCATCCAATTTGTAACTTATTCTGACTCCCAGGCAAAAGAAGCAGTACTTTCTCTCCCACAGCCAAATTTCTGTCCTTCGCCTTCCTGTTATAATAGGCAGCATGTTTCTTCCTGGCTTGTTTCAAATTTTCATTGGCAAGTTTCCAGCCAGTTTTTAACCGAGTGGTCAGCTCATTCACATATTGGTATGAAGATGTAATGTTTTCCTCTGCCTTTTCATCAGTCCACGTTCTTAACATAGCTACATGTGGACCTTTAATTGTGTGGACCTATTTGTCCATGCACCGGTATGGTCTCTTCCACTCGAAGCTTTATAGTGATGATTTTTCCTCCCAGAATTATCATTCACAAAACGACCGCTACCAATTTTTGTTTTGGGGCTGTCTCCCCACTTAAAATTCTTGATGAGAGATTTCCTCTCTACATCCTCTTCCTCCAGTTTGTTTAAGTCCGATTGAGGGATTTCGGCTTATCCTGGGGTAAGACATCTTTTTGCACTCTCCGCATAGTGGCCATTGTAAAACAGTTAAGTGAAGCTTGTCCGTGAAAAGGGGCTTCCCATTCCATTTGGTCCACTTTATCAAATCTATATTTCTTTTTATTATCAGGCCTAATTTTGCCCCGTGGCGTGTCCAGGTCCTGATCCATGTTCCCACTTGTGGGTGTTCCCTCATGTGCTATGCTACACCTTTCTACAAAATTCTCAATGTCCCATCTTGCTTTGGGCCAATAATAATTGTGAGCCACCTTTTGAATGATGGTACCTATTTTCTCATGGTCCCCATCTGGTTTCACATGTAGGCTCCTTATTAAGTCTGCCCTATATCTTTTAGGAAGTACCAGCTGTCCCCTGTCCTTTGGATCTAGCTCCAGTCTTCCTATACATCAACTTGTTTTTCATGTAAAAATCTCCCTTGCCTGGAGTTGTATGACAAGTTGACAATTTTCTGAAACAAGGCTTGAGTGTTTTATCCCCAGCCTGTGCCTTCCTCATCTCTTCTGGAGTGGTATCTAACATAATATCCTCCTCCTGTCTTGAGGTCGACCTGACCTGAAGGGTTGCCATATACACAGGTTTCCTTCTGCAACGGTCAGTGTCATGATTGTCCATCTGACAATTCTTACACCACCTTTTTCCTTGGTTGAAAGATTTTCTTTCATCATATTTCCTTTCATCGAATTGTGGGAATTTATTTTTATTGTCATACCGTGGCCTATCAAATTGGTGCTTACCTTTGTTTTGATCCCTAGGATCAAATTTATTAAAGTTCTGTGGTGCCCTAAAGTTATCCACTTGTTTCTTTTTATTACCTGTTACCTCTGCTTGAGCTGCTTGATACCTTTCAGCAACATTTAGCAACTCACCCAGCCTCTCTGCACCTTGTTCCATGAGAAACTTTCTCAGGTCTGGAGCCATGGACTCTCTTAATTGCTCTATAAGGACCATTTCCTTAAGATCTTGGGTTTTCCCCAGAGAAGTCCATTTCTCCAAGTATGTCTCTATTCGTGCAGAGAACTGGTGATAGGTTTCACCTGACAGTAGTTTAGCATTCCTAAATTTTTTCCTATAAAATTCAGCATTCTTTTCATATCTTAACAAAAGAGCCTGCTTTAGCATATCATAATTTTCCTGATCACCTCTGCTCATTTTTGCAAAAACTTCATAAGCTGCCCCACGAAGTCCCTGAGATAACTTTAAGCTCCACCTTTCTCTCTCTAACCCATATGTGGTAGCTAATAGTTCATATCTATTTATATAGCTCTCAATATCATCGTCTTTCTCAACAAAATGATCTAAATGAAAGTTCATAGCTGAGGTTGAGGCTCCCTGAGTAACCGTAGCATCAGAGGCAAAGGGACTGGCACCATTTTCAGGAGCATGGCCTTGAAACTCAAACTCCCTTAGTCGTAATTCATGTTCCCTTTGTAATCTTTTCTCCTCCTTTTCTGCTTCCCTCTCTGCAGCTAATCTCTTCTCTTCTCTTTCTGCAGCTAATCTTTTGTCTTCTCTTTCTGCTTCCAATTTCTTAGTCTCAGCCTCAATCTGCAACCTCTTAGTCTCAGCCTCAGCTTGTAACTTCTTAGTCTCAGCCTCAGCTTCAAATTGTAACTTCTTAATTTCCCTTTCAGCCTCTAACTTTCTTTCGGCTTCAAACCTTCTTTCTTCGCGTTCAATAAATTTGTCACATTCCGTAGTAACATAGGCAACCATAACTTGCCCATCTAATCCTAACTCCTTTGCAGTCTGAACAGCAGCAGATCGAAACTTGGCCAGGTCCGCCATTGTCTATCAGGTAAGTTTCTACAATGTCTAACCAACAATTTAATCTCTAAATATATCTAATGGACAACACAGGCACCGTGAGCTCAACCTTATTTAATTCCACCCAAGGATACCTTTTAATTCTTATATTCCCTGAAGTGAATTACCCCCAATATTTTTAATAGGGAAAGATTCAAAAATCCCAAGAGCGAGACCCCAATATATGTGGTGAAGTGGGATGTTATAAATATTTATAGGGGACTTAGTGTACTGACTGAGATCAGCTGTGAAGGTATCTATATCTATTAAGAGTAGTGTATTATAGATAACCTTACTTGCTGCCACATATATATATATATCTCAGTCAGAATTATTCTGGAATAGTGTGATGACTACGTTATGTGTCTAGGGTATGTGTATGATGAAGTGTAAGTCACAACAACAGACAGATAAACAATTTAATTTAATCCACTACTCTTGACAACACTGTGACACTCACATACATATAACACTCTATGAGAATATCTTAAGGAGTCACTGATAACTTTTCAAATAACAATATGTATTCATGGTTATCATAAAGTATATGTGTCCTGATTCAAATACAAAGGAACCAGGAATCACAATCAATTTTAATTACAAGTATATGTACAGACTTTATCAATATGAATATTGTAGTGACATATATTATTAAAAATATCCTATGTGTGTCAGTTGTGTAGTGGTAATATGAGGTAATACTGGTTTTGTTTTGTTCAAGCTCTGTTGGTATTTGTCATCATGACTTCATAGTTTGTCTTTTGGGACTAGTATTGGAGATGTTCTCAGTTCCTGATATTAAGACAATTAAATTCCCCTCTGAATGTTATTTTTACAAAGTCATTTCAAGATGAGGGGACATAATGTTGAGCTCAGCTGGCCAAATCATAATGGGATAAATGAACTATTGTCTATCTTACGCGAGCATAACCTGACAGCGAAACCATCTAAAGCTTGTATTGGTTTTAGCGAAATATCTTTCTTAGGTCACCGTGTTGGTCATGGGTTCCTAAAAACAGAAGACCATAATACAAGTAAGATACTTAACATTTCTATTCCTAAGACTAAAAAGCAAGCGCGAAGTCTCTTAGGTCTAATACAATTTTATGGACGATTCATTCCGAATCTGTCCTCCATTATGTCACCTCTTTCTTCCTTGCTAAAGAAAGGGTCTCCTAATGTAGTCCATTGGACTCAAGAATGTCAATCCTCTTTGGATAAGGTTAAAACTATGTTTTCTACTTCACCTATCCTAGTATTGCCTTCTAAGGATAAGACATTTATTCTTCGTAGTGACGCTTCGTCCACAGGGATTGGAGCAGCACTAATGCAAGAGTACTCTGGAACTCTGCATCCTGTGATGTATATTTCTCGAAAATTAAATGCCGCAGAGAAGAATTACTCGGTCCTAGACCATGAATTATTGGCTATGGTTTGGTCAATCCTTAAACTGCAAAGATTTCTTCTTGGCGCACATTTCATTGTGGAAACTGACCAGAAAGCTCTTACGGCTATTCAGAGTAAAAATCTGAAGAGCGCGAGATCAACGCGATACGCGATTGCTCTGCAGCCGTTTCATTTTTCGGTGCGAGCTATCCGTGGGTCAGAAAATGTGATGGCAGATATTTTGTCTAGATGCCCACATGATTCATAACTGTTAAATTATATGCCTAACTTTGCTACAGTTGTTCCTATGTTGAAATGTGTACACATATGGAATATATCATATATTGATTGTAACACTACTTAGCGGTTCATTGATGTTTATTCACCGCTGATCTTTCAATGTTTTTCGTCTTTGATGATCATGATGTTAAGATATCTAACATGAAATTTATGTATAAACTGATGTAGAAAGTGTGGCATTGCCAGTATGGTAGTATGCGTTGGTGACACTTCTCTGGAAATATTTATACTTAGAGAAATACTTTCTCTAAGTTCATGAAATATATTCTCAATGCTTATCATCTGCGCATTGTTATTGGTGCGTTGTGAGCCTATTGTATGTTGCTCCTAGATGTATTTCCAAAAAAAAGTACCATTTTTTTTTTTCCCGAGGGGTGTGGTAATCTGTTGCGTGCATATTTTGACGCACATATTACAAAAATACGATATGGCTATTTAATATGGAAAATATATATTTGCATTCATTTGTGTATGAAAATGCTAGATAATTCATGATTGATTTACACTTTTGATTATATGAGTGATCTTTCTTGATATTGACTCGGCGCATGGATATTGTATTCATGTCCGTTCTTATTTGTTCGGGCCAGAAAATAGATTAATTTTGCTTGTTATGTTTATGGCCTGAATTCATGTGTACTACTTGTCTAGTGAAAGAAGATTCAGTCGTATATTGTATACCTTTATATGTTCAGGTCGGACTATATTCTTTCTGCCGGAATCTAGCGCAGGTTTTCGTAGTCCTTCTGGGTTGTGAAGAGTTCCGATAATGTCGCCAAGATGGCTGAGTGCTTTTTCCAGGGCTGGCACTGTTTAAGGTTTAACAGTGATTCATAGATGTTTTTCCAGGAGAAGTTTATGTCTCTGCAAGAGTCTATTTGTCAGAGATCCTCCTCATATGTGTGATTCGGACTCCAGTTATGCCAGACCCTATTTTTGATGATCTCGAGTCGATTAGACCTAGATGGAACATTGTGCTTCGTATCGCTAGGGTCGTGTTTTGTATCGACGAAGATGACAGGCTTTCCTACTGCAGTTATGTCTACATGAAGTAAGTGGATTACTGTAGAGCTGTATGGAAAACTTTATGAAATTATTTATATGCACATTCTAAATTAACTTTGGCGTATATCTACCTTCCTACGAGTGAGTGAGCGACAACTCAGGAAGGCGGCCATGTTATATTTCTGTCATCATATTTTTTGATCACTGTCAAGAGAACAGATTATGTATCCTACTATCGGGCTGTGGTATCGAGATCTTGTTAGGAGGTGAAAACCCACTATCGTGGTTTATGATTATTATACAAACATTGGATATATTTCAGCTTAAGAACTTAGCCATGAAATGAAGGTTCGGCCAATGACTTTTGTAGGTTTACCGATCCTCATTGACGCGTTCAGTCAGTAGAGGATACGGCGATTAGGTACCAGAACAGTGAATGCTACCTTAGGTTGAATGTTATTTCACTACTACATGAATGTATCATCCACGATTCAAATGACCAATGAATGTATGTCAACATGTTCCCATGACTGTATCCGTGCTGTCCAGTGTGCGTGCCTTCATTAAACGATTGAAATGTCAGCGGCAGTTCAAGTCGTCATTGCATTACATGAGAGTGTGTGAGAGGTATTATCAAGTGATCTGTTACACCGAACTACTACACCATTCGCGTTACTTGACACTCCCACTCAATGTCAATATGACAGGTTCATTCGATGATGCAGAGGTAACTGAAGAAGACTTTCTTCAGTGATGATCAGTGCATGACTCTAAACATAACACCCGCATCCAGACATTCTACAGTGGTGGCGAATACACAACAACACGTTTACTCTACAATTACAAACAAAATCACCTAACTACGAGTATTTGACTTTATACCGCGCACTGCATCAGCGCGTTACCTCTGAAGTAACAACGTCCGGTCAGCTTCAAGTAACATACTGACTGGAGTATTCGAACACGTCTCTCTACAACTTCGTATCTCTAATATTGTTTGTCAATTCTGTTTTAACTTACTGTTTTGTTGTTAATTCTGTGTGTGTGGTTAGGCCAGAATGTTGACCTGTCCAGTTTTTTCTGTTTATTTTCTGTTAATCTTTAAATTTTGACCGCAGTGCTATCATGACACTTTTTAACGTTACGCGTCTTGCAGCATGGCCCCCCCCCCCCCTACACACACACACAGCATGGATTACTTCCTTCTTATGCGTATAGTTAAACGTCCTTCGCGCAATTGCCTTTCGCATCATTAGCCTTTTAAAATACTCTCTGTATTCTTAGCACTCTTTTTATAAAATCACATCTATATGTCTTCGCCAAGAATTTTGTACATTTATGATTTTAATTGTCCATGATTTGCTTCCATATGGTAGGATCGACTCTATGTAACAATGGCAATTTTTTTCTTTCCCAGAGATACAACTTTGTTGCGAAGTATGCGTTTCATTTTCCCCGGAATGCAGCTTTTGCTTGGAATCTTCTGTTCTCCATTTCCAAGTTGCATGTTCCAGTGATGTTATCAATGTTCAAGTATTTAAATCTATGCCCCCGTGTAGTTTTCGGGGGCCTCTATGAAGAAGAACAAAGAACAGAAATACTGCTCCCTCTTGCATGTCGTAACAGTCAACTAATATTAAGCTCTGCATGGGACTGGGAATCTCATAATGTAATACAAATCGCTGCAGAAAATAAACGCCCTGTCGTGCAGCCTTCATGCGAAGGGGCAAGCTGCAGACGTGGTTTCATGCTCTATAAGGATCGATACATGAAATGATGATGATTTAAGTATATGACAATATCCCTTCTACTTTCAAGCTGCATTCTGGAGAACTGTTTATTTGACATGACCGATACTGCTGTCTCCGGGAGCCGCGCTGGTGTAATGGTTACCACATTGCGCTGGCGATCAGGTGTACAAGGTTCAAGCTCGGGAGTGAGCATTGTAAGAAGTGTCACTGGCCGGGATTTTGACTGAATAACCTGAACAGCTTCTGAGATAAACCCTCTGTGGATGAAAAGGAGCGAAGCTCCTGACCGGGTTGGAAGGAAAGTCCACAGGCTCCCCAGCCTCGCAATGACATGTTATTGGGCCCGAAGGGCTGAAAGCCCAAGTGCCGTTGGTAAAAAAAAAAATACTTCTGTCTTCTTGCTACTTAAGGTCAAGGTCTTTATTTTAACCGTTTGTCGCTATTGTAACAATAATAAAGTTCTGTAGCGCATTAAAAAAATTTTTTTTTAATGTCGTTTCGCTATTAAGGCGGCACGAATAGTGTATCGCAAGTTGTTTATATCATGTCCACGAACTGATAGCTGTAAGCGTCCGACTGGCAGAGTGATTATATCGCTGGTCGATAGCAGCAAAGGTACCGGGTTCGAAACACACAAGGGTTCGAAACACCGTGGCGTCACGCAACTGTCTAGACAGCTGTAAATGCGTACCTGATTTTGCTCTGAGTCAGGGAAGGCAAAGGCAGCGAGGAAGGGTCGCCCCCACCTCTCGAAGCTAAACCTAATATAGTGAAGTCTCAAACGCTACGTATCTGCTATTCATTCATTCATAACCCTCCACTCCCAAAGGAGCATAGGCCTTCAACAAACACATGCCAAGTCCTCCTGTCCCGTGCCATCATCTCAAGTTCTTTCCATGTTCTCCTCATCATTTTCACCTCTGTTTCCAACTCTCTTCTCCATGTACTTCTTGGTCTTCCTCTGCCTCTCTTGCCCTGGGGGTTCCAGAACAAGGACTGCCTTGTAATGCTATCAACAGGTTTCCTCAGTGTGTGTCCTATCCATCGCCATCGTCTTCTTCTCATCTCTTGTTCCACTGGCACTTGTCTAGTTCTTGTCATCAGTTCCACGTTGGTAACCTTGTCATACCATTTTAATCCCTCTATTCTACGCAAGTACCCATTTATGAAAGTCTGTACGTATCTGCTATGGAACTACCTTTACCTTTAAATGATATCTATGACTATTGTCTATGAATCTTCGTTTAAAGAGAGAAATTATCAGGGGACTAGGGCTGTAGAGTCGGAGTTGTGGAGTCGGTCATGTTTTACTGGAGTCGGGAGTTGGTTTAAAAAAAAAAATGTCCCGACTCAGAATTTTTCGAGACTTAAGTCAAGGCAGATCCACATTTGACGCAAGGTAGGGGGCGCTTAAACAATTTGAAATAACATTTTAAAGTAGTAGAACTCCTAAATCCACTTTCATGTTAAATTACATCCATTTTTACATAATGTAGGAAAATTTCAGTTGCTTCTGATCATACATTTTTTATCACAATTGGAAATTTGTTGGCCCATTTAGAAAAAGCACACGAGAAATGAAAATAAACTGTATACACTGTCAATGTTCCCGTCATTGTTAAAATGAAACTATTTTGTTTCATGGTGTTTGGCAAAGCAGTCATTTGTGTGCAGGTGTGGATGATTTGTTATTTTGTATTACTGTATGAACGAATGAATAGTTTAAAATGTAGTCTACGAAAGCGACGTATTCATTTATTCACACACATACCATACTTATACATATAACTTCATATAAGTGCATAATCTTATGCCATACTACTAGTTACAAAAACTGTAAAGACTTCTAAAACTTCCAGAGTCGGAAAATTTTTTGGCCGACTCCACAGCCATGCAGGTAACAGCATATATTTCTACCAGGGGCGTACTCAAAGTATTTGGCACCCGGGGCGGATCCTATCTTTAGCAACCCCGTCCCATTAAAGAAAAACACTTGCAAGTACATTTTAAACAGTAATTACTATCATAATACTGTGCAATGGCATCCCTTTCCTGACAGTCACCTGGGGCGGACAGCCTCTTCCCCATAGTACGCCACTGATTCCTACCTTCTTATTTTGACCTTCGGTTCCTTGTGAAACACAGAAAAAGTAGTTAATGCCAAGTCCTCTTTCTGTGTCCATTCGTTTAAGTTATTTCCATGTGTCTTTCACCTTCTAATGTCTGCCTCAAATTTACTTCCTCGTGTGTTTTGGAAGTAGAGGACTAGAATGGAACCAGGCCAGGAGTAAGACAGCCGATAGGATAGTCTGGCGCTCTCTTCCAAACCTCTACACCTCACGGTAGAAAGGGAACAACTAAGTAAGTGTTTTGGAAGTATCTTTTACTGTGGGATTCCAGATCAAGAATTAGTGGTTGGTTTCTTTCATGTGTGTCATATATCCAGTGCCAACACCTCTTGTCATATTTCTCTGTTCCACATATATGTCAGCAGGTTGTGGAGTCGGCCAAAATAATTTCCGACTGCTGAAATTTTAGAAGTCCGACTCCGACTACAGTTTTTCAATAGTCATATGGCATCAAATTCCAAGTCGGAGTCCAAACGTTATTTTTACCGACTCCGAAGCCCTGCTTGTCAGTTTGTTTCCATCAATTCCACATAGGTGATTCTGTCATACCATTGTAACCCTTCACATTCTGACATAGTCCGAGTGGCTAAGTGATTAGAGCACCTGCCTATCGTGGCAAAGCTCCCAGCTTCCGAGATCGAAACTTAGTATCGTCACGTTCCAATTCACCCAGCTATAAATGGGTACCCGACTCTGCTCTTGAGTTAGGGAAAAATACAGCGAGGAAGGGAACCAATCACCCCACCTTATACGGCTGGACCTATTACTGTGAAGTCTCTTACACTTTCCTTCCCTACGGCAGTTTCTGCTATGGGACTACCTTTAACATTAACTTTCATTCTGAGGTCGCTGGTCCCTGAAGATGATTAGTGTTCGTAATGTTGGCCGTCTCTTTGTCCTTCGTCCTCCGCAGACTTACACCGAGTATTTTCGTTAAATCTTACTATTCTGACAATCTTACCTAAATCCCTGTTTTTTATTTCCCCAGCTGAAAATTTCCAAACTGGATTCCACTTCTTATATCTGCTGTTTGTTGCCAGTAATGCTTTTTATTATACCCGTGTAGTTCCCGAGGGCAGCTCTGAGGTGATAATGAAAGAATACGGCTACTGCCCCCTCAGGCGTGTCGTACGAGGCGACTAATGTGGCTGGCAAGCTCATCATGTAAAATGAACTGCTACAGAAGCGAACTCTGTCACAGCACATGAATTCTTTGGTGGCGGCTACCTCATCATGCCCCATAAGGAGCGAGAAGGGAATGATGAATTGTCCATGATGTTTCTCAACGCTAAGCAAAGATTTGAAACGTTTTCATAATTTTCTCATTCTTCACCTTGTCGAAAGCCTTAGTGTAGTCTATAAAGCGTCAGCATTGGTACGTTTTTAATTTATAAGTTATCAAACCGCATGTTTCTCTGACTCTACGTACTTTACACATTCTAGCTTGCGCCGTAGAGGATTTTCCCTAATACCGTTCATTTTATTCGACGCGGGAAGTGGCAATAACTCACACCTTGAATCTCACAAAATGCAATAAATCAGGATTTACCGATACAGTTCACACTCTACTGACAACAAATGTAAGATGATATCTTATGAAATGCTGAGACAACAGGAACGATAGAACACAGATAAATATGAAATGAAATTACAGTTACTTCTTTGTTTACGTCATAATGCGTTCCCGAGAACCTCGCGTAAACAGAAATCGCGCAAATGAAACAGGTTTTGTTGTTGTTGTTGTTCAAATACACGTAAAGTAAGGGAGATGCATTCCGCCCAAATTCTGGATATTTATCTGCAGCTTCTTTGTTTGCAGACCAGCCTCTCCAGTAAGCTTACCATACCTGAAATCATATCGAACTCTGAATTTGTTAAACCAAAAAAGAAGTAGCAGTAAATTCTTTTATTTCACCTTCTGTTCTTAAATTGTCATAGAAGCCTTTGGCCGACACCAACCTGAAGCTAATCGGGGCATTTTGTCTGTTCTGGTGATGCAGCCGTGTGGCCAGCAACTTTCCCATCCTTTACAATATGTTATTGCGCATATAGTAGGAGTAGCAGCACACAACGATGTGCCTGATTTAATACTATGCTTGATTTTTTTTTCTTGTTGCCTCTAAAGGGCTTTCGCTTAAATTCAACTCGCTCCTTTATCACGGCAGTTGACTGACCGCTTTCATAGCGCTTTAACGCGTCCAATTTTCGATCCAGTGGTACGTTTTCCTGTATCGTTAATTGCACTAGAACCTGCTGCACGCTTAGAGGACATAGTTAATTTCACTAATAATATTCTTCTTCTTCTTTGATCCTTAGCCGCCGACCGTCAAAGCAGTCAGTGGCCATCACGCCTAGTGGCGTCTTGTAGGGCAACAACAAATTGATTCCACTTTGCTCGGTCGGTGGCCTTCCTTCGTACAGTGCCCCAACTCTGGTTCATTCCCTGCATCTCAGCCTCCACAGTCCTCCGCCAGGTTGTTTTTGGTCGGCCTCTCTTTCGTTTTCCTTCAGGGGTCCAAAGCATAGCTGTTCTTGTGATGGCATCGGGGTCTCTTCTAAGGACATGACCAACCCAGCTCCAGCGTCTGCCAGCTATGATGGTGTGCATGTCCTCTTGCTTGTTACGAGTAAGCAGATCTTGGTTAGTGATGGTATTTGGCCAAAAGATTCGGTGAATTTTTCTTAGGCATGTTGTGTGAAAAGAGGACAATTTCGACATTTCCTTCTCTGTAACTCTCCAGCATTCCGCACCATAGAGAAGCACAGAAAGCACACAGCTCTGATATAATCTTAATTTTGTGCTTGTGCTGTATTGGCAGGACTTCCAGATGTTGTTTAGGCTAAAGAAGGCTATTCTTGCCTTATTCATTCTGATGTTGATGTCTTTGCCTGCCCCGCCGTCTGGTGTTACTATGCTTCCTAGGTATGTGAAGGTATCTGTCTGTACCAACTAATAATATTAAGTGACAATAAAAACTAAACAATTCAGCATCTGTTAGTTCAATCTACGAGTATATGAAATACACAAGAGCACTTAGTTTGAGGTCTGTATAGCGAGACTGAAAACGAGGGTATCAACGTCACACGGATGATGCCACTCTCTTGTTCTCGCTCTGTCGTTGTCGCGCTATGACTTAGTTACTTACTTAGTCGTACCTCTTCTACACTGGGGTGTAGAGGTTTGCCAGAGAGAACGCCTTACTGTCCTATCGGCTGTCCCCACGCTGATAAAATGTCTAGGTATCGGGTCGCGTTAACTTCAATTTGGCGTTTAAAATAAAACAAAAATGCCTAAAAATTGGCTCGCGTATGTTCGAATTTGCATTAAGTGAAACTCGCGTAAAAAGAGAACTACCCGTATTAGGACATACCGTGAGAATATATCTGATCAATAATCACAGGAAATAGTAAGTAAGCGGTGAAAATAAATCGATGTGTAGTATAAGTAAACACACTTGAAGAAGTACCACTAAAAGATGTATAATAATATATATATATATATTGGTGGCAGTATAGGAAGAGTTGGAAGACAGGTGGTGATATCAAAATATGCATACAAAGACAAGAGGAGTTTTCATTACACTGGAATATGTATAGAAATCAAAAGACATAAAGTCCAACACAACAATAAGAATCTTCTACTCAAATATCAAGCCAGTTCTACTGAACGGCTCTGAAACACGGGCACCAACAAACACAACCAAGAAGTTACAGGCTTTCATAAATGGATGCTTTCACAGAATAGAAGGACTAAAATGGTATGACAAGATCACTAATGTGGAACTGGTGACAAGATCACTAATGTGGAACTAGTGACAAGATCACTAATGTGGAGCTGGTGACAAGATCACTCATGTGGAATTGATGACAAGATCACTAATGTGGAACTGATGACAAGATCACTAATGTGGAACTGACGACAAGATCACTAATGTGAAACTGGTGATAAGATCACTGTCGTAGATTTTAGATAGGTTATTAAGATAGATTCTGGTCCCGCCTGAATAGAACTGAAAAGAGGTGGTAACTCAGTGAGAGATAAGGTAAAGAAATAGATTTCACGAGTGAAATTGTGAAAAGGTAGAGTCTGTCCCTGGATTGAGAAGATACTCTAGTCCAGACTATCTTACGACTGAAATTTGTTTATCAGACAGTTTACCTTTCTGTATATATTAACATATATACTATAACCACTCACATACACACACACAGATAAGTGACGACAACTTGACGCACAAACGTGAAACTATAGTAATGGAGTAGGGATATTGGGCCGAGCTGACCAACACAGGTAATTAAGTTTTATGTTAAGTTTATTTATCATAAAGAAAACTTCACAACATCCAGTATCAAATATCAAATATAAAAGAATCATAGGTTACAGAATTAATAAAGAAATAGACACATAAGTGCAATTCCCTCTGTTGAGACAAGATCCCGTTAGAAGAAGTTATTAACCCCCAAAAGGTCAAAAGATTAGCACTATGGTATATAATTTGACTATACTGTAAAGAACAGAGTTTCTAATTAATCTATCCTGAAATGAACAGTATTAGCAAACATAAGGGAGAAAAAAAAAACAAAGTGAGTACAATGATTATACAATAGAAGAATGATTCACTCCTTCTTTCTCTCACTTCAGACAAACTGTGATCACATTTCAGCCTCGCTTACCTAAGTTGATTAACAACATCTGGAACATATCTCCATGGTACACGCAGCAAATCCAGTGTTCGTTTTTTGGCAAAATAAGCCCCAGCTCCTCCAAGTTTGATTAATCCTGTTATTTGGGGAACGCTTACTTTGTTACTGTTAATTGGATCTGTTTAGGTCACATCAATTAGTCCAGGTAGGAAAATAATTAAGAGATCTAGTGTTCACAGTGTCAGTAGCTTGTAATTCCAATACTTAAAGAGAATGTCAGGTATGTAAATTTCTCGGGATAAAATTCCTCGCCACAACACAGTGGTCGGTAGTCGGGAAATGTTAATAGTTTCGCCATTCGCCACAACGGGCTGAATGTACATGAAAATGGGAAAAGAATCTGGATAGCTATAGGTCCAGTTACAATTATTCTTATTCTTATATGGGTGTACTCTCTCTCTCTCTCTCTCTCTCTCTCTGGGTGAAACAAGAGGGCTGAACAGGTCAACCTCGAAGACCCACTATTTGCATAAGAATGTTTGTTTTGCATCTGATGGACTTAGACTTAGACCCGTTTTCTCAGATTTAGGCCGCTGGTAGGTTTTGGTTTGTGACCTGTACTGAATTTTTAGGAAGAAAATACAGAACATTTAATCACAATATCAGTATCTATCCTAACCCGCGTAAAGGTATAATTTATTATTAATCCACTCGGTTATAAATTTGATAGAAACCATAAGTGTATAGATTATCTTATCGTTTAAAAAAACCCTGTGAAATAAGCCGTTATTTACACAATTACACATAATGGATTAGAGATAAATATATATATCGTCAGTACGACATCGCCTAGTGCATTTACTAGTCAATTAAAATATCTCTTTTCTGGATGATAGCGAGTAATTAAATTTTACGTTACAGCTGGAAAATTTAGCTATAAGTTATTTAATTCGCTAGTCACTTAGCACAAAAATCCTAGTGAAATATAATGACGGACATTAACAATTAAATCACTCAACACAGAAAATCCCAGTGAACTATAATGACGGACTTTAAAAATTAAATCGGGAGCCGCGCTGGTGTAATGGCTTCGGCGTTGTACTGGCGACCAGGTGTTCATGGTTCAAACCCGGGCGTCGGCGTTTGAAGAAATGTTTACGGCCGGAAATTTGACTGAATAGCCTGAACGGCTCCTGTGATAAACCCTCTGTGGATGGGAAGGAGCGAAGCTCCTGACCGGGTTGGAAGGAAAGTCCTCAGGTTCCCCAGCCTCGCAATGACATGTCATTGGGCCGAAGGGGCTGAAAGCCCAAGTGCCGCTGGTTAAGGAAAAAAAAAAAAAAAAAAAAATTAAATCACTCAAAATGCTAGTATAAATATTTACCGCAACACAGAAATTGAAACTATCTCCAATCGAAATACTAAGTAATTCCACTAGTACAATGGTCTAGAATTCGAAGCTAGATGGTCCGAAAATTATGTGGCTACTAGATAAATGATTTTGAAGGATGAGGTATATATATGAAATGGCTATGAATTTGTTAGTCAGTGCGAGATTTCTCGTCTCTGCTCGTATTTTGGGAAAATCTGCGGTCGATTTATGAATGAAAGCTTTATTTCACACTTTTGCCGACCGTAGACGTTAGTCCACGAGCAAATCGTCTTTTGATCTCGTCTCGTCTGTAGCTAATTACGTTCACGAACAGACGGATGCGGTCGGTAAGTGTGGTTATCGCCCTTTTGATTTCTTCATTCGCTTATTCCCCCTGAGAAAGTGCCATCCATCAAAGGTACGACTTTTGACTCTCTCTACACGCGTTCAGTCTGGCCTGTCACTGTTACAACGGTTGCCCAATCGCTCACGTGATCTTACAGTTAACGGCTCTTATTCGCTAGTTGTTTACCTGTCCCGTCGTGGACTAGTTAATATGTCTTGTATGTAAACATTCCTAGTGCTTGTAAGACATAGAGAAACGAAAAAATAGGCGTGGCTATAATTATGAGTTTGACAGATATAGAAGTACAGGGGTTCTGCGTTAACAAAACGTGCATATTAATAAGAAAGCAAGGTGGGAACCAGGTGGGAGCAAAAACATGTGGATACATGTAATATATATTTACTTAACTCTGTCACAATCACTCATGTGGAACTGATGACAAGATCACTAATGTGGAACTGACGACAAGATCACTAATATGGAACTGATGACAAGATCACTAATGTGGAACTGATGACAAGATCACTAACGTGGAACTGATGACAAGGACCAGGCATGTGCCAGTGGAACAGGCGATGGGAATAAGACGTTGACGATGAACTGAACACACACTGAGGACAGCCGTTAACAGCAATGCCGGGAACTCCTTGTTCTGAAATTCCCAGCACAGAAGAGATAGAGGCAGAACGAAAAACACACAAGAAGAAGGGAACTAAAGGCAGAAATGAAAATGGTGAGGACTACATGGAAACACCTTGAGCTGACGGCATGAGTTTGCTGAAGGCCTGTGCTCCTTGGGGAGCTAAAGGATACTGAATGAATGAACAAAGACATTAAAGAATACAGCGTGGCAGGTGTCTGAGTTCTAGTGGAAATATCAAAATCGTTATGCTTCATGGAGCAGGTAATCATCACCTTCTTCAAGCATGATACAATCCGGCGTGGGTGATCATGTTTGTCCACAACTTCCCGTCCGCCGCTCTGTTTATCAATTCTGTTGTTGACTTCGTTCCATGTCATGATGTCCCAATGTCTTCGTTCCTTTACCTATTGCTCTTTCAATCTTTTCTGTTGTCACAATATATTCCAGCTATTTTTTTCTTGTAATACCACACCCAAAGACAGGACTGAAGTAGTATATAAGGTAAAAGTAGCCCAACAGCAGATATTGCCGTAGAGGGGTGAAGTGTTGTAGACCTCATTATATTAGAGCCAGCTATAAGGTGGGAGGTGACCAGTTTCCTTTTTATCGCTGCCTTTGCCTTCCCTAACTCAAGAGCAGAGCCACATATCCATTTGTATCTGAAGTAGTAGAAAAAGGAAAGCTCACAAGTGCTGGTCTGACAGCCCAGTTAATGTAGCAATTTCCGCCTACTCTACCCCACACGTAATGCGCAGTCGGTGCACAAGAGACTGTATCATTAACATTCCGGAACGGATAAAGTTGGTCTCTCAGGAGAAAAACACTTAAATAAATGCTAATTGACACAAAAGGGCAGCAGTATGGAATCCCAAAGTGAACGAGTAGAAACTAGCGAGGACTTTACAATACGTTATAGAAAGCAACAGCGCCCATCCCCCCCCCCCCCCCCCCTTTTTTTTTTTTTACTTCTCAGGCCGAGTTATCTTCTTATTTTGCCAGATGTCGCTCGCTGACCTCCCGCTAACCTTCAACCGCCGCGGCTTCATCTGCATTATTTTATCACCGACCGACTTCTATCTATTGCTAGTCGTCATCATCTTTTCCCTATACACGCAGTGGACTATACTCAGCGTTGCCACTCCTAGGTGGATTCACCAAGATATCGGATTTTTAGGTCCCGTCTAGGTGTCATTTTCGTTTATTAGTTGAAAAACACCTACATCAACCTTCGGTTTTTCGCCAAATGTAGCCCCCCCCCCCCCCGCCCCCCCCCCCCAAAAAAAAAAAAACCGCCTAAAGTAGCCCAAAATTCAAAATCTAGGTGTTATTTAAGATACCATCTAAGTTTTTTTTTTCAAAATTCAGTGTGGCAACATTGGACTATACTCTTTCTCCCAAAATACTCGTCTTCTTTGTGTTCCGAGTCCAAAGGATTCTATATGGGAACAAGAAATAAGCTTCATTCTTTTGTCACTGACAACCTTTAACCAATTTTATTCTAACTCTGTCAGTTTCTAGCCACGCTGCCATTACAACTTTTTCAGGGGCTTTCCTGGTTTTGTCTCTTTCGTATGTTTCTAAATATATCTTCTTTGCCTCGTTTTACTGTCCATTCATCATAATACATCTATCTCAGTAAATTAATATTAGACAAACATAAAGGTATGTTTTCAGGCACTCGTAAGAAATAAAGAAGTAGAACACTTGGACAACAGAAAAACAACAGACGTGAGTGGCTTACCCAGGGTTCGAACCCTGTTGTCCAAGTGTTCTACTTCTTTATTTCTTACGAGTGCCTGAAAACATACCTTTATGTTTGTCTAATATTAATTTACTGTTTACAGGCCTCGGGTTTCCCTTCCTTATGTGTTATTTATGTTTATACAATACCAGAAACCTACCCTCTGTTCTATACTAATGTCCTTACGTCTTCTACTATTTACTGGACCCAGTATCAAGGTCTTTGTCTTGTTTGGACTGACACATACTGTTAATAGGAGAACAACAGAAGTGATTGCGTCATTTAAGGGCTGAGTTGCCCACTGTATACTTCCGGTGTTATCTTGTGTGTTTCGTACTGATAAATAGCCAGCAAAGCATCTTTTTTTGGGGATGCCTAGCTGGCCGTGGGGTCAGTGTGATTCGCTTGATAGCTAGGCGGAGTTGTCGTACGGAAGGTACGGGGTTCGAACCCTGGGTAAGCCACTCACGTCTGTTGTTTTTCTGTTGTCCAAGTGTTCTACTTCTTTATTTCTTACGAGTGCCTGAAAACATACCTTTATGTTTGTCTAATATTAATTTACTGTTTACAGGCCTCGGGTTTCCCTTCCTTATGTGTTATTTATGTTTATACAATAACAGAAACCTACCCTCTGTTCTATACTAATGTCCTTACGTCTTCTACTATTTACTGGACCCAGTATCAAGGTCTTTGTCTTGTTTGGACTGACACATACTGTTAATAGGAGAACAACAGAAGTGATTGCGTCATTTAAGGGCTGAGTTGCCCACTGTATACTTCCGGTGTTATCTTGTGTGTTTCGTACTGATAAATAGCCAGCAAAGCATCTTTTTTTGGGGGATGCCTAGCTGGCCGTGGGGTCAGTGTGATTCGCTTGATAGCTAGGCGGAGTTGTCGTACGGAAGGTACGGGGTTCGAACCCTGGGTAAGCCACTCACGTCTGTTGTTTTTCTGTTGTCCAAGTGTTCTACTTCTTTATTTCTTACGAGTGCCTGAAAACATACCTTTATGTTTGTCTAATATTAATTTACTGTTTACAGGCCTCGGGTTTCCCTTCCTTATGTGTTATTTATGTTTATACATCTATCTCAGCGTCTTGTAATATCGGTAGTGTGCAATTCTATGTTAGGATGTCTCTCCACACCTGTTTGCCGATGTCTATGTCTGGATAAGACCGAACGATCTTTTCAGTGGTCATCTGCTACTGTGCAAATCTTCGTTGAGCTCCGAGCCGTGTAGATTTATGAGCATAAAAATTCATTCCTTAAGGCAACCTCATCATGTAAAACAAATGGCCACAAAAGCTACCATTGCAAGAGCATGTGACTACTTGGTGCAGTGGTGGCTCCGTACTCCGTAAGGAACGCAAAGGGAATAAACCGAAAGAATGAACGCCCTTCTTGTTTTCTAATATTATGCTCATCCCCATTAGCTGGTCCCTGAGCAGCACATGACTGTGGGCATCACTCAATGCCCTTGTTATCTAGTAGTGTACTGTGCTCATCTTCATTAGCTGATCTCAGAGTACAGGATTGTGGGCATCACTCAATACTCTTGTTATATAACCTTGTGCTTAACCTTTATACGCTGGTCTCTGAGCCATAATGGATTGTGGGCATCACTCAATACTCTTGTTATATAACCTTGTGCTTAACTTTATACGCTGGTCCCCGAGCCATACAGGATTGTGGGCATCACTCAATACTCTTGTTATATAACCTTGTGCTTAACTTTATACGCTGGTCTCCGAGCCATACAGGATTGTGGGCATCACTCAATACTCTTGTTATATAACCTTGTGCTTAACCTTTATACGCTGGTCTCTGAGCCATAATGAATTGTGGGCATCACTCAATACTCGTTATATAACCTTGTGCTTAACTTTATACGCTGGTCCCCGAGCCAAACAGGATTGTGGGCATCACTCAATACTCTTGTTATATAACCTTGTGCTTAACTTTATACGCTGGTCCCCGAGCCATACAGGATTGTGGGCATCACTCAATACTCTTGTTATATAACCTTGTGCTTAACTTTATACGCTGGTCCCCGAGCCATACAGGATTGTGGGCATCACTCAATACTCTTGTTATATAACCTTGTGCTTAACCTTTATACGCTGGTCTCTGAGCCATACTGGATTGTGGGCATACCTCAATGCCCCTGTTATCTTATTTTGTGCTAATCTTCATTAGTTGCTCTCTCAGCAGTACGTAATTGTGGGCGTCACTGAATGCCTTTCTTATCTAATACTGCACTCAAATATTATTAGCAGAGCTATGAGCAGTACATGATTGTGGACATCAATCAATGTACTTATTATACAATACAAACTGTCCTCAACTTACGAAAACTAGTACTTACAACGGCTGTCGTGAAACATTCTAAATCCACATATCTAAATTAAAAAGTAAATGTAAAGCCTAACGAATTAATTCAATAAAAGGAAAGAAGAATGGTAAAAGACCAGTGCTGTCACAATGGCTTACAAAAATCCCCCTTTTTCTACTTCGTCTGCATAATTGTAACGCTTTCACGTTTGATAGTAAAGCCTACAGCAGCATACACGCGTTTCAAAAAAATAAAACCGGTACTGTGTTTCTTAGAAAACCTTGAGATACGCACACTGCTTAATGACCTAGATAAAATACTAGCATTAATTTCATTTTATACACTGCGTAACTAAAAGACAGACGGCATTAGAGAGAGAGAGAAGGAGGAACGCATTCAATACTAACACGCCGTCTCGCGATATACAATTAATGCCACCCCCAAGCGAAAGGCATGAAGCACTAACTTTTTTTTCAAATAAACAGTGACAAAAAACACTACCAATACACGGTTAGGTTTTAAAAAACATGTTTAATGCTTATTAGGAAACATGACATTCTACTGTTTTACGTCTGAAATCCTGACAGTACAGAAGACACCCCATCGTATCGAAGTGAACGGGTGGTAGAAGAAAATACATATTTTGAACGCAGCCACTTAGCTCCATTAAATTTATATATTTGGGTTCCTTAGGACTTGCTGACAAAGAATATGTTAAGTGTTACGCAAATAGTCTAGGAATTAACAAATTATAGCCAAAATAAAATAGTGAGGCTGTCTGACACCACCAGATCATAATTGCTCAGTGGCATGTTTTAAAACCACTATTTTACAGGAAATAGGCCAACAAGTTAAATCCGATTTGATTGGCTGGAAGAATATGTAAGCCTAAACATGATTAGTCGATTGCAAATACTATTTTGGTTGTTACGGGAAACGGTAGGAAGGGTACTTTTTTTTCAAATACTTTTGTAAACATGGTCCCATTGGTTAGACCATTTGATATAGTCAATTAGGAGCGTCAGTTCAGTGCCACATTTTGAAAATAAACTTACTGAGAAGCAAGTGCGTTGAGATCCAGCTCATATTTTTCTAATGAAAGCCTGGGACAGAGGCAGATCGGAATTGTGCCATAATTCATCGCCAGTCAACGTATTTGTTTAATATTTCATGAATTGTGGTAAGCTTGACATATTTGATATCTTTTAGATGAAAAATTGAATGTGAATTGATAAATTATGTCTGTCTGTGCGTAGTTCAGTAGCAACCATGAGGAAAAGCCTAGATATTGCTCCACCAGGAACAAAACTTGTCAGAGAGGAGTATAACTGCATAGGCCTATATGGGATTGCCAAATAGTACTATAACACCTATCTTATTGAATATAAGGAAATAATGCTGAAATTGCAGAGGCGTTGTAACCATTAGGGAGAGGAATACTGGTGAATGTGTTACATGAGAAGCTAACAGTTGTGTGGTAAAGTGGGATGATATAAATATTTATAGGGGACTTAGTGTACTGACTGAGATCAGCTGTGAAGGTATCTGTATCTAACAGGTGTAGTGTTTTACAGATAACCTTACTTGCTACCACATTTATAACTTAGTCAGAATTATTCTGGAATATTGTGATGACTACGTTGAATGTCTAGGGTTATGTAAATGATGAAGTGTAAGTCACAACAACAACAGACAGATAAACAATTTAATTTATTCCACCACACTTGACAACACTGTGACACTCACACACATTTAACATTCTATAAGACTATCTTAAATGAGTCACTGGTAAAGTTTCAAATATATATGTATTAATTACTTTCACTAATATATGTCCTGATTCAACTACAAAGTGAACCAGGAATCACAATCAATTGTAATCACAATTTATATATACATAATTTATAAATATGAACTTTGTAGTGACATATTTTATTAATATTATCCTATGTGTGTCAGTTGTGTAGTAGTACTATGAGGTAATACTGGTTTTGTTTTTCAAGCTATGTTGTTATTTGTCATCATGACTTCAAGTGTTTGTTTATCTGGGAAATAGTATGGGGAAAGAGTTCACAGTTCCTGTCAATTTAAACAAGGTATTGTCCCTCTTTTTCTTTACTAAAATGTCAATTTTTGAGGGGACACATAATGTTGAGCTCCACTGGCCACAGAGGCTTAACTTTCGTGATGGCGGCAGGAAAAGACTCCTCTGCTCGATTGCTCCCCTGTGTTCTGCAGACACCTCACTAGTCGCTATCTGGACCCAGGAGTATGCTGTCAGCCTCCAGATTCAGCAAAGCTCAGACCAGGTGCTGCTCAATAACTTTAGGACCACAGTCCCTGAAACAAGAAGGTTGTACCTCCTACTTCATAACTAATTTATAATCTATTTCCAGACTGAACACAATACATAACAAACACTGAGTTCAGAGCGGTAGGCCAACTGTCAGCTTCATCTGAAATAATTTACACCAGTATACTCCTCCCTAATGGTCACTACGCCTCTGCAATTCCAGCATTAGTTCTTTCTAGTCAATAAGATAGGTGTCAGTGTACTGTTTGGCAATTCCATGCAGTTTTACTTTTCTCCGACACCTTCTGTTCAGGTTGGAGCACTATATAGGCTTTGCCTCATGTTCGCTACTGAACCACACACATATACAGACATAAATTATCAATTTACATTCAATTTTCATTAAAAAGATATTGAATATATCAAGCTTACCACAATTCATGGAATAATACACAGTTACGTTGACTGGCAATGAATATAGCACAATTTCGATCTGCCGATGTCCCAGGCTTTTATTTAGAAAAATATGCACTAGCGCTCAACGCACTGGTTCTTTAGTAAGTTTATTTGAAAAATGTGGTACTGAACTAACGCTCCTAATTGCCTATATTGGCGGGTCTAACCAATCGAGCCATGTTTACACAAGCGTTTGAAAAAAAGTACCCTTCCTTCCGTCTCCCCTAACAACAAAAGATAGTATTTGTAGCCCGACTAATCGTGTTTAGCCTTACATTTATTGCGCTCCAATCAAATAGGATTTAACATGGGGACCTATTTCCCGTACAATGGTGGTTTTAAAATCTGCCACTGAGCGATTCTGATTTTGGTGTTGTCTGACACCCTCACTATTTCTTTTGGCTATAATTTGTTAATTCCTAGACTATTTGCGTAACGTTTAACATATTCTTTGTCAGCAAGTCCTAAGGAACCCAAATATACAAATTTAAAGGAGCTAAGTGGCTGCGTTCAAAATATGCATTTTCTTCTAGGATAGTCGTGCTGTTGTCACCTCCTCACTTCCAAACTTTATGGTGTCTGGTGTACTGTCATGTTTTCAGACATAAAACAGTATAATGTCATATTTCCTAATAAGCATTTTGTAAGTTTTAAAACCTAACTCTCGTATGGGTAGTGTTTTTTTTTTCACTGTCGATTTGAAAAAAGCTAGTGCTTGTGGCCTTACACGCGTGATGACTTTAATTGTATAGCGAGACGCGTGTTAGTGTGGCATGCGTTCCGGCTTTCAGCCCTCCCTTCTCTCTATCCTAATTCCATCTGTCTTTCGTTTATGGTAACTTAGTGTATAAAATGACATGAATGGAATATTAAATATAGGTCAGCTTGCATATCTCAAGGTTTTTCTTAGAAATACACGTTTTATCGTAGAAAGCGTGTATGCTGCAGTAGGCTTTTACTATCAACGTGAAACGTTACAATTTGCAGACGAAGTAGAAAACAAGGGGGATTTCGAGTACAGTCATTGTGACAGCACTGTTCTTTACCATTCTTCTTTCCTTTTATTGAAGTTATTTGTTAGGCTTTACATTTACTTTTTAATTTATATATGTGGATTAGAATTTCACACGACAAGTTGGCCTACCGCGCTGAACTCAGTGTTTGTTATGTATTGTGCTTCAGTGTGGAAATAGATTATAAATTAGTTCTGAAGTAGGAGGTACAACCTTCTTGTTTCAGGGACCGTGGTCCTAACGTATTGAAGCAGCACCTGGTCTGAGTTTTGCTGAATCCAGAGGCTGGTAGCATACTCCTTGGTCCAGATATCAACCAGGGTTGTTTCTCAAGGAAACGGTGACGCAAGCGAGCAGTGGAGACTGTTTCCTGCCGCTCACACAGAAGTTAAGAGCGTGTGGCCAGAGCAGCTCAATCTTGTGTATAACCCCCCTCTAACAGTGACTTTACCTTAATTCAAGAGGGACATTTATTTGTTTCAAATCAAAAGAAACTGTGAACCTTACCAATATTATTTCCACTCGAAACAAACACTTGAAGTCATGATGACAAACAACAACTTAGCTTGACAAGCCAGTATTACCTCATAGTACCAACGCACAACTTACACACATATTGCAATAATAATATATGTCAATACAAAGATCCTATCTATAAATCGTGTACATACAACTCATCATTACATTTGATTGTGATTCCTGGTTCACTTTGTAGTTGAATCAGGATATCTATTATTGACAGGAATTAATACATATTTTTAAAAGTTACCCTTGACTTATTAAGATAGTCTTATAGAGTGTTATATGTATGTGAGTGTCACAGTGTTGTAAAGTGTTGTGGATTAAATTAAAGTCTTGATCTGTCTGTTGGTTGTTGTGAACATACACTTCATCATTATCATAACCCTAGACATTCAACGTAGTCAACACAATATTCCAGAATAAGTCTGACTGAGGTCTAAATGTGGTAGCAAGTAAGGTTATCTGTAATACACCACACTTATTAGATACAGATACCTTCACAGCTGATCTCAGTCAGTACACTAAGTCCCCTATAAATATTTATAACATCCCACTTTACCACAACAGCCATCCCCTTACATGCAATTCTACTATTTTACTTTGGACTATTTTTGACTCTAGACAGGCGGTCGTTAAGTCTAAGGATGACCGCTGCGTCCACCATTCAGTACTGTCCAGTTCAGTAATTGTTTGCTATAATTTGTATTATTTTACTATAAACAAAGAGTAGAATTAATTTTTAACAATAACAAAACAGACCTACATATTTTAAAATTCAGGCATGCTAACTGTAAACATCTCGTTATGGTTCATATAGTATGTAGTGGTTTCCCACTGTGCTCATCTATTTTTTTAGTTGTGTTTAGGACTGTGGATATTATTAACATACATGGATACACACTTAGGTAAAGGTAGTCCCATAGTAAATATAGCCGCAAAGGAGTGAAGTGTTAAAGACTGCACTATACTAGATCCAGCTTCGAGAGGTGGGGTGATCAGCTCCCTTCCTCGTTGCCTTCTCTAACTCAAGAGCAGAGCCAGGAACCAATTAACAGCTTGGAAGTGGAGCGTGACGCCACCATGTTTCAAACCTGGTACCTTAGCTGCCAGAGGCAATCGCTCTAACCACTCTGCCAATGGACGCTCATATTCTATAATATACGAAGTACTGGAGATAAACCTAAAGCTAAGGAAGACAGTTGAACATTCAACTTCATTACATGACGTTAGATAGGAAAGATAAAATCTACATAGATGTTAAAAAAATACATTTGGTGAAAAACCTTAGTACACTTAAACAACACATACAAATAATAAAATTGGAAAGGAAACAACAAATAATGACTGTGAAATGACTGATATGCAAAAAAAATAATAACTATAATAATAATACTGTCTCTTATCTAAAAATGCCTCTACTTTTTTTTTTATTCACTGTTTGCACACTTCCAGCAACTGTTTTGGTAAAACTTTACAGCTTACATCACATTTCTTCTATTCCAGTGGTGGTTTGTGTAGCAATCTGTTGTACATCACGAGGTTGCCAGCCCCATGCATAACCTCACATCAGTTGTCTCTTAAAACATGCTTCTATTCATTCTTTATCTTCCCAGAGACCATGTGGAGTACTTTTTTTTCAGTACATGGTGAAAAAGAACAGTGCTAATCAGTTTCTTTAAAACCCATATGAGCTAAAAACAAAATTAAAACAAAATAAAAACTTGAAACACTGTAAGTCTAATGACTTTTTATGGTCGCCTCTGAGGTGAAACTGGTGGAGTCTAAATGAGGATGCCAACAGATAAAATTCTTAACTCTAAAAGTTGAGGAACTACTTGTATTTCTTCTGGTAATGCAGTATAATTATTAACTGCGTCATTAACATTTTTTATTTTAACCGCTTTGACTCTGTTTGTTTCTAAAACATGTGAAATAAAAGTGATAAAGCAATAATTCAAGTAACAGCTTACAATGTAGTTTATTCCCAGGAAAATAAAATAAGGCTGTTCAACATAAAATCTTTACTATATGGCTCAAGAACATAGCACTTAACCAAGAACATCCTGACCAAACTTTAGACTTTCACCAACAGATGCCTCCAGTGCACTCTCTATATCAATGGCAGGATGTTATAACAAACATAGACCAGTGGAATAGAACCAGACAACAACCAGTATGAGAAGGTGAAGATGGATCAAACAAGTCCTGAGGAAACAATCAACTAATAATTACACTGACAAACAACATTTTTCTTTCTTATATAAGAATAAGTGTTCTTAGGTCAGTTTCTTGCGCTGATTTCAAATTTGAAATCCGTTTATCTCTATCACGTCGGGTTCTTAAGATATTTGTGAATAAATATATTTTTGGGAAACCGTTATTTGCTCCGTTTCATTTTTACTATATAACTTTTTAAAAATTAATAAAATGCAAAATAATTCTACTTTTTATACTGCTAAAAGATGCATGACATATGTTACGTTATATTTCAAATAGTTACTGTATTTTGAAATAATTCTGAGTGAAATATGGCTTCTAGAAATTGTAGAAATTCGGCTGATCTGTTCTGTTACGTGTGCGGATATTTTACCGATCGTGTTCACCAGAAAAACTTTACACCATTGCTAAAGAAAGCATATGAACTTTATTTCGATTCGAAAGTTGATGATGCAAATAAATCTTGGAAGCCAAATGCAGTTTGTTCGACTTGTGCAAATACATTGGCAGGTTGGTTACGAAAATCGCCGAAGCATAAGTCGATGCCTTTTGGAGTGCCAGTAATATGGCGTGAACCGACAAATCACGCTACTGATTGTTACTTCTGCTTGACAAATATCTATGGTTTCACTTTTAAAACTAGAAAGTCTGTGGTTTATCCAAATATTGAATCGGTTTCGAAACCAGTGCCTCATGATCCAATCACGTGTCCGATCCCAGTTCCACCAGAACAATATCCGTTGGACGTGAATGAACCACCAGAAAGTGATAGTTTACCTGCTTTAGAAACTAATTCTGACTCGGATTATATACCGGTGAATGATGGTGTTCACTTAATTAACCATTCAGAACTTTCAAATCTAATACGTGATCTCGCTCTCCCCAAAGGACAAGCAGAATTACTCGGTTCGCGACTCAAAGAATGGAATCTTTTAGCGCCCAATACTCCGATATCTAAATTTCGTCATAGACACAGAGAACTTGTTCAATACTTTGAGATGGATGATGACATTTGCTATTGCAAAGATGTAAAAGGTCTAATGGTGCACCTCGGTCATGAGCACATAGTCAACGAATGGCGACTTTTCATCGACTCTTCCAAGACTAGTCTAAAAGCCGTGTTATTGCATAATGGAAATTTATTTTCATCAATTCCAGTCGCCTACTCTGTTCATATGAAAGAAACTTATGACAATATGGCTATACTTTTGGCAAAAATAAAGTACAATGACTACCAATGGCGGATTTGTGGAGACCTAAAGGTCATTGCAATTCTCAAGGGCATGCAAACTGGGTATACTAAAGTTTGTTGCTTCCTATGTGAATGGGACAGCCGCAACAAACAGGAACATTATGCAAGAAAGGTGTGGCCTATCAGGGATCGTATGCAGCACGGGCATAAAAATGTAATACACGAGCCATTGGTTAACAAAGACAGCATCATTTTACCACCGTTACATATAAAGTTGGGGCTCATGAAGAATTTCGTAAAAGCGTTAGATAAAACGAGCAAAGCTTTCACTTATCTTCGAGAAAAGTTTCCGCAAATTAGTGATGCAAAGATTAGCGATGCAAAGATAAAGGAAGGTATCTTTGTAGGACCTCAGATTAGGAAAGTTATTGCAGACAAACAATTCGAGAACTTGTTACATGGTAGTGAACTTCGCGCATGGATGGCATTCAAATCGATCGTCGATAACTTTCTGGGAAATCACAAATCTGTCGACTATGTGCATATTGTTAAGCAGTGCATACATGCATACAGAATTATGGGCTGTAACATGTCCCTCAAAATCCATTTGCTCGATTCGCATCTTGACTTTTTCCCTGACAACCTTGGCGAAGTCAGCGATGAACATGGAGAACGATTCCATCAAGATATCGCCGTAATGGAGTCATGTTATCAAGGACGGTGGAGTGTGACCATGCTTGCCGATTATTGTTGGATGCTTCATCGCGATATACCACATGCCATTCACCGATGAAAGTCGACTGCAAAGAAATTCAAGCCTACATAACTGTTATACTTCTTGTACAAATGATGTTGTAATACTGTATGCATTGTTAAAAAACTTCAATTGCGTATTTCTAGAGATCCCGACCTGATAGAGAAAAACGGTTTGCAGATTTAAAAACAGCGCATTAAAATTGACCAGAAAAACATAGAAATGTTAGAGAAAGAAAAAAATTTTTTTTTTTTGTTAGTCAGTGTTATTAGTCAACAACCAAAATGTACCAGAAATGAAAATAGCTGATCTTAACTAATTTTGGTGTGCTGAAAACGAAAATGACATTAAAAAATGTTGATTGGCTCTAGTTTTCAAGATATATGCTACTAGTTTATTTAATTACGGTCAATTTATATATATGACGCAACTGTTGTGGGCGATTGCATAATTTTTTCTGACCAATAAAAATGTAACTAGAAGTTGATGATGCAATCCTACCTATTATTACATCACCTTTGTGTAGAAATATCTTATCTCTGATAAAATTTTGTTAGTGCATTTGTCCTTATCAAAAGTATCGTAGTTAGAAATGCTTAGGACATGTGTGAACAGTGCTAATAATTTCTGTTATATATGTGGTGAGGTTTAATGGCAGCCCTCAAAATCAATTACATACTGGAAGAGTGGAGGCTTTTCATTAATTCATCCAAGACGAGTCTTAAAGCTGTTTTGTTGAATAATGGTAATGTGTTACCGTCAATTCCAGTTGGTCAGCAGTTCATATGAAAGAAACGTATGAAAACATTAAGCAGCTTTTGAAGTGTATAAACTACGATCATCATCATTGGTCACTTTGCGGTGACTTAAAAGTGGTCGCTCTTTTGCTTGGACTACAGGGTGGATACACCAAGTACTGTTGCTTTCTCTGTGAGTGGGATAGCCGTGCACGAAGTGACCATTACATCAGAAGACATTGGCCAATCAGGCAGTCATTGCAGCCTGGCAGTTAGAACGTTGAGAACCCAGCACTTGTCGACACCAGCAAAATGTTGTTGCCACCCTTGCACATTAAGCTGGGTCTCATGAAAAACTTTGTCAAGGTAATGGAGAAAACAGATGAGGTTTTCAAATACCTCATCAGAAAATTTCCAAGACTGAGTGAAGCTAAAATAAGAGAGGGAGTATTTGTTGGTCCGCAAATTCGAAAACTTCTTCATGATGATGAGTTTCTTTGCGTGTTTGCATGGCAAGGAAAAAGCAGCATGGCTAGCATTTAAGTCAGTGGTGGACAATTTTCTTGGAAACAACAGATCTGATAATTACAATGAAATTGTAGAAAATCTCCTTCTGAAGTATAAGAGTCTTGGCTGCAACATGTCTTTGAAAATTCATTTTCTGGATTCTCATCTGGATTTCTTTACGTCAAACGGTGGAGCGGTCAGTAATGAGCATGGTGAACGATTTCACCAGGACATTGCTGCTATGGAGACAAGGTATCAAGGCAATTGGAGCCCTTCAATGCTTACTGATTACTGTTGAACTGTGACAAGAGACACCTCATCGATTGACTACAAGAAGCAAGCAAAGAGAGCTCGAATAGCGACTGAATAATGACTGAATGGGTTCAAATGTGCCTTTTAAAAACATGATATGTGAACTTTAAAAATTGTTTTTATTTTTTCTATCATTTTATGTTGAAATATCAATTAATTGAGTATGTAACCACAATTTTTATAATGCTAAAGTAGAAAGACTAGCTGTTCACCCCAGAGAATTAAAGAAGCATACATTATTTGTATTACTGTAATGTAAATTCATCATTTAAAAAAAAACCAGAGCCAATTGGTGAATTTCATTATGATATTTGAAATCAGCATGTCAAAATCAATAAGAAATGGTATATTTAATTTCTGGTACAAAAAACTTTTGAAAATTTGTTGACTAGTGTAATCAGACATGATACTGATTGCAACCCACAAGGAAAGAAAAGAGTGAAGAGGAAGCCAAGGCAACCAGGATCTCATGGGCAGAGTTCAGGAAGACAGCCTGAAACAGAAACTGGTGGCAAGCAACAACAATAAAGCCATACGATCTACAAGAGATAAAAAGGATGGGGTAGACAGACAAAGAACAGTGAACAGCCAGCATAGAGAACAAATGATAATCTTCAGACTCCGCAGTGACCACAACAGATTGAGATATCACCTATTCAACAAGCTAGAGATAGGAACTACCGATGAGTGGCACCGATAAAATGACTGCTGAACATCTGCTTCAAAGATGCCCAACATATGAGAAACAGAGAAAGCATATGTGGCCATCACCAATACCATTCCCGGAAAAGTTCTATGGAGATAGAAATAGCCTCAAGCTGACCACTGCTTTCTTTGAATACATTCAAGCTGACACCTGGGTTGAGGATTGTTGCATGGTTTACGAGCATTTTGGTTTTATCTTGATTTGAATGGTCGCACCATGCAACACCCCAACTAACTAGACTTCAAAGGGTACACGTAAAACGTTGAATGACGCGTTAGGCCTAGAAACGAAAGAGTCTTAGTGTAGCCTTCGGGCATATGGCAGTGTTTTGAATTATATGGTAGAACCACTAGCTAATATATATAACCTTCGATGTGAATGCTTTTAACTTGTAAAGCTGATATGATGATATGTGTTTAAGGACTCCACATTGAAAGAAACTGGATACATCACAGTTCGTAGTGTATAATGCACAAGATATTGTGCGTCCATATTTTAACCGTCATAATGATTGTTCATTATCCTTATCCAAATACTTGGCATATTATCATATTTAAGCAGCATTAATACATTTCTGCTAATTATTCCATTATTGCTTAGGATCAATGCTTAACATTCACGTCAGAACTTTGTCTGTATAATATTCTCAATTTGGCATCACTAGCCAGGCTACACCAGCCATATCACTTTCATTAGCGTTATACATTAACTTCACGTTCGGAATTCTCGAATATCGCGTATACAAATTCTTGCGTTTTATTCTTAACGCTTTACACAATTATGGACTCACCGGTCCTTAAACACATATCATATCTGCAGAATGGGAGAAGATCGGCTACCACGACAAGCATGGGAAACAAAGAGCCAGGGATCCAGACCACCAGAGTCCACTGGGAGGACAACATTAGACAATCTTTGAAGGATAGAGGACCAGAATGGAACCAGGCCAGGAGGAAGACAGCTCTCTCTTCCAAACCTCTACACCGCACGGTAGAAGGGGAATGACTAAGTAAGTAAGTAAATTACAGAAAAAGAAACAACAGTTCAGTTATATTATCCTGAGTTAAAAAAAAAAAAAAAAACTAGTTCTTCGGACAAAGGAGACAAAGAAAGAACAGAACAACTGCACCCTCTGGCATGTAGTGAAACGTGACTAATCTGAGGATGTAAACGAGGTTGGCAACCTCATCATGTAAAACAAATTGCTATAGAAACCACCTCTGACAGAGCAAACTATTGCTTTGGTACAGGTTTCCTGCAAGTAGGCCAGCCATTGTGGTGGCTCCATGCAGAGTGAAAATGAAAAAGATGAAAAAAAAAACTACCAATCTCAACTGGTCTCCAACATGTAATGGGTGTGAAGGGGGAGAGACAAGACTGAATATTGTAATATCATTATCCTCATACACATTGTGACAATGAAACCTTTATCTTCAATCATTAAAAAAAAATCTATTCAAGTTTCTAAGTAACAGTTCAATTAACCTGCTTTTTATAACAGCCATGTTCTTTACAGGCCACCACAGATAAATTTTCTTAAGTTCATGTAAAAAAAAAGCAGCTACACAAGCTAATAACAATGCCCAAGAAACACAAGTCCAAGATTACAATTGTGCCTTTCACAAAGGATTATCTGACATCACCTAGATGCAACATATTTAATTACTGTAAATAGCCTAATATTTGTAATGAGAATGAATTGTATCCATTATACTCAAAGCCCATTGTATCACAGATTTACTGTATTCTCAGCCAAAATGACCCATAACTACTAATACGTACTCTTAATGACTATTACCTTCATGCTCAACATTTTGCAAGACCACTGCAGAATATTTTTCTAAGATTTAGAGTTTCTACTTTGCTATCCTGATTCAAACGGTTATGCCCTTCTTCATTTACTGATGACATTTTGAAATTTCAGTAGAAGATTTTCAGTTTACAGAAATTCCCTCACAACTTCAGATACTGTTTAATAAGTAAATCTAAACTAACTTTTATATTCTTCAGCATGTATAGCTTCTGAATATCCCTGGACAGTAATACAGGTCCATTACCATATATATTCTTCAGCTTGTATAGCTTCTGAATGTCCCTGGAAAGTAATACAGGTCTATAACCTTATATATTCTTCAGCATGTATAGCTTCTGAATGTCCCTGGACAGTAATATAGGTCCATAACCGTATATATTCTTCAGCATATATCGCTTCTGAATGTCCCTGGACAGTAATACAGGTCTATAACTTTATATATTCTTTAGAATGTATAACTTCTGAATCTCCCTGGATAGTAATACAGGTCCATAACCTTTTATCTGGGGACAGATATGTTTCAGAAACTTGGATTTTTCTAACTATATATGTCGTCCAACTAGCGATCAATAGCCCAAATCTCGATCTGTAATATTTGCTGCTTTTGTTATTCTTTCATTGTACTGTTTGTCGCACGTTATAATTTTTTTTAAAAGAGCAAAATAAAATTAGGGTACTTTTCTTCTGTCTCAGCATCCTAAGCCTAGACCTTAATCCTAATGACAAATCGGTAACCGCAACCCTCATTCCAGAGTTTAGGTAATATCCGCTAACATCAATCTTAATCATAACTCTTATCCTGATCTGAGCATTTTGAAAAAATAATTATTGCTACACAACAAAGAACTGGAGTAGTTATGAATGGCAAGTTGGTCTACTTATTGATTGCAGATTTGGTGACATGGTAATGTGTGTCCAGTATGTGGTAAAAGAAATGGTAATATGACATTTTGTATTAACATTTATTTCTAAGGAAAACATTCAATAAAACTTGTCTGATGTATTGCGCAAGCGCTAGATTGGATGTACAAAGCACATGGACAGGAAACATGGTGAAACTGATCCTTGCATGTGATTGGGCCATTTTTATACAAGTGACGTGCAAAAAAAACCATGTATTTAGTTAGTTGTTTTTTTTTTAAAGAAAAAACTTTCAATGTTCAAAGTTTTTTAAATATCAGAATTCCAGATCTTCTTCTTCTTCTTGCGATCGCATCTTTGATGTTTACACCGTCAGACGAGTTCTCATGATGAATTCGACTGTTGTTTGAAGTTCCTCTTTAGCTCCATATAGCTTTGAGTTTAGTGTTGAGTCATTGGGCCAGTATATCTTTCTTAACTGGTCATACAGAGGACAATCCTGTAGAACATGCTCAGCAGTTTGTTCGTTTAATCCACATGTGCACAGTGGTGAAGCAGACAATCGTAGCTTGTGCATGTGTTTATTCAGTTTGTTATGCCCTGTCCTGAGGCGAAAAATAGTTATCTGTCCCTGCCGGTCGAGAGTGTGATAGTCGTCTTTGGGTTGGTTCTGTTCTCTTCTGATAGTCTGGATAGCTCTCTTCATTATCTTCTTGTTCACATTCTCCTCCCTTTTTTGCAAGTTTATCTGCCTTTTCATTTCCGGGTACACCACAATGAGATGGTACCCACTGAAGTATGGTTCTCTTTTTGGCAGCTACCTTGTTTAGTTCATTTCTCAGGTGCGGGAGTTTACTACCCTTGAGAGCTTGCAGGACAGACAGTGCATCTGTGAGGATGACTACCTGGTGGCAGTCAGAGTTGGTGTTATAAATCATATTTGCAGCTTGCTCTAGAGCTTGAACCTCAGCTGTATAGTTGGAACAGAATTTACCAGTGGGAATGTGCCTAGTCTCATAGTGGTTGTCAGGATATGAGATAAAGATACCGGCACCTCCATTCCTAACAGCATTAGTTGCTGATCCATCTGTATAGGCATGTATCCATGATTGATCGGGATAGCTTTCTTGGATCATACTCAATGTAACAGTTCGTTTTTGCAGATCGTTATACTCACATCCACTTGTGAGACCACTGACTGATGTATTAATTTGGAGGGCATTGCTGGCCTGCTCCCATGGTACAGGGTGGGCTTCAGTGGTGTTGTCTTCATGGATAGGTCTTCTTGATGCTGTCTTTTAAGTCTTTTTCCCCGATGCACAAAGCTGCTACGCTTTAGACGTCCCAATGCCAGATCATCTAGTCTTGCCTTCATTGGGTGCGTTGGCATACTGTTGTACTTTTCCATCTGGATCATGGTTTTTGTGTCTCTTCTATGGGACAATGTCTGTAATCCAGCAACCTTCTGCATCTCTGATATTGGTATAGTTTTCATGGCTCCAGTAATGAGCCTGAGAGCTTGATTTTGCACTTTGTCAAAAGACTGCAGATGTGAGTTAGCAGCTGATGACCATGCTGCTGAGCTAAACTCTAAGTGTGGTCTTATTACTCCATTATAAATCTTCTTTAGAGTTTGTTCATTTGCTCCCCAGTTGGTACCTGCTAATTTTCTGAGTATGCCTAGTCGTCTTCGGGCCTTTCATTCTGCATTTTCAATATGCTTATTCCATGTAAGCCTTTGGTCAAATGTCACCCCAAGATAGGTGGGGTAGCTTTCTTCCTTGATCACGGTTGTCCCTAGGTGTATGTTAGCTGCTTTGTCCTTGGGGGCGAGGGAGAACAGTGTTGTGGAGGTTTTGTCTGTGTTTATTGTGATATGCCATTTCTCTGCCCATGACACTAGCATGTCTGCTGCTCGCTGCATTCTATAATTTGCAGATAAACCACGGTGGACTCACCCTCAGGTTTGTCATAGAAGGTGAATACGTATGAGGTTACTGTGGCGAGAGGTTTTATTTGGCTCTTGGATCAGTATAGTACTGACAATTACAGAAATAGAATTTCTGCAGAAAATGGTGAAGTCCCAGTGTCTGAGAGAACTACTGGTATCACAAATTAGTTACGGCTGTGAATGTTCTGATCTCGAAACAATAGTAGAGAGGAGACCGACATAAAGCGCCACCTCCGCTGTGTAACTAACTGTGATATTAAAAAACCAAGGAAACAGATTTTACTTAACACTGATAAAATTGACAAGTCGTTCAAATACAATTTCCTTATATTTTATTTAGTATATACACTATCTACTCTTGTGCTGAAGGGTGAATGTTGAAAAAAATGGAACGTAATGAATTTGTAAGTTTACATATATTTTACAAATATTTATATTTATATAGACAACAAGTTTTCCAATTATAGGAACAAAAATTATATCAGCTGTGCTGTTAATTAATTATAGTACATGGATCAGCTGTGCTGTTAATTAAGGATATAACACTTCTCAGCTATGCTATTAATTTTGTCTCTTGCTATGTTAAGTCTCTTTCTCATCACTGACAGTTTCTATGCTCACAATGCCGACAGAAATGGTACTAATGTGTACTCATCTCTTAAAACGTTCTGTTCTCCTTAGTTGGGTTCACACAACTCCTGCTGAGGCTCGTTACTTTAGCCCACCCAAGACTGAGGGGGACTAAAGATGTAGCTTCTGTACAATCTCTATGCTCCTGTGAAGTTCCAGGCAGCGGGATTGACTCGAACATACGACCTCAGGTTTTTAGGACACAAATAAACCTGTAACAAAGCAAAAATAGGGGCTAATTTCTGTCCTCAAGCCCACCTATTTCTAGTGTGAGTGAGCCAATGCCGGTCCCAAGCCCGGATGAAAAAGGAGGAGGGCGGCCTGCATGGAGGCCGTAAGGAGGCAGCCCCTCCACCATGCAAAGGCACAACAGGCCAATCACCTGTTTGCTTTAAATCATGATTACGCGAACTACAAGAGAGAAAACCGGACTGATTCTAAAGGCGACGAACTGGAACGGACTACGGACTACGACTTATGGAACTTGGAACACAAGAAGTATAAATGGGAAGGAAGAGGAGCTGGTGGAAGAGATGAGGAAAGCAAAACTAGAAATCCTGGCTATAACGGAAACGAAGAAAAAAGGACAAGGAGTCGTGGATCTCGATGGCAACACGTTGCTCTACAGTGGTGTACCCATATCTGAAAGAGCTAAAGGGGGCGTGGGTTGCATTGTGGCCCAAAATCAAAAAGATAGTATCAAGGGATGGAACTTTGTCTCGGAGCGCATTATGGTTGTAAAACTAAAAGAAGGAGAAACCATAGTCAACCTGGTCATAGTGTATGGGCCAAATGAGGACGAGAGAGCAGAGGTCAAGGAGGAATTCTTTGAGCTGCTTCAAAGGACAGTGGATGACTGCCTAGATGAAGTTATTATGCTCGGAGATTTTAATGCCAGAGTTGGAAATGACCATGCTAGATGGGGTGGAGTTATCGGAAGATATGGAGAAGATACTCTCAATGACAATGGAAAGCGACTCCTTAGATTCTGCAGTGAGCAGAATCTGATCATTACAAACACAAAGTTCCCCCATAAGCGCATACATGCATATACTAGATGTGAACCAACCAAGAATGAGAAGTCAGTGATCGACTATGCCATTGTTCGGAGAAGCTCATTCAGATATGTCCGAGATGCAAGAGTCTGGAGGGGGCCAGAGATTGGAAGTGATCACTACCTGCTAACAATCAAACGAACAACTGAAAGAGTTGCTCAGCCTAGGAACTGCCCAACATCACGCAAGAAACCAAGTAAACGGCAGGAGAAATGAGCATTAGGACCTACAAGCTGAGAGAGCCAGAAATTAAGACCAGATATCAGGGGCTTATTGCTACAGCAGTGAGCAACACAGAAGAACGACCTGATGACTTGGAAACCCTCTGGAATAAATTTAAGGATATCATAAAGACAGCTGCTGCAGAAGCATGCGGTGAAGTCCGACTTGGGAACCAGAGAAAGAGGACACCTTGGTGGACAGAGGAAGTCAAAGAGAAAATAAGAGAGAAGAAAATGGCATGGAAACAATACTTAGGAGCTAAAAACACAACAGGACAAATGGAAAAATATAGAGAATATGTGACACTCAGAACAGAAGCAAAGAACAAAGTGCTAGCAGCAAAACAGAAGTCCTGGGAAGAATTTGGAGAAAAGCTAGAAAAGATGCACAAGAAAACCAGAAATTGTTCTATAAGACCCTAAAGAACATGAGGAAAGAAAAACAATGCCCTCTCAAATTTATAAAGGACAAGCAAGGCAAATTGCTTACTGCCCCGAAGGAAGTAATGGAAAGATGGAAAGAATATTTCTCAGAACTCCTGGATGGTGAGCATGATGAAGCATCAGAAATGATAACCACTGACACAGAAGAGGAAACCAATGATGGTGAAGATGACATAAAGATGGAAGAACTGAGGGCAGCACTAGAGAAAATCAAGATGGGCAAAGCAGCAGGGCATGATGGTATAACACCAGAAATGGTTAAGTACATGGGAGCATCAGGCGACCTATTACTCTTAAAGGTCCTACAGGCAGCATGGTGCAACAAGACCATACCAAAGGATTGGGAGATTGCCATCATAACACCAATTTTCAAAAAGGGTGACAATCGACAATGTGGAAACCATAGAGGCATATCCCTTCTCAGTGTCCCTGGTAAAATCTACTCTAGAATCCTAGAGCAGAGACTCCGACGCCTAGCTGAGCCACAATTGGATGAGGTCCAGTGCGGATTCCGAGCAAACCGAAGTACTCAAGACCTAATCTTCACACTCAGACAGCTGAGTGAAAAGGCCCTTGAGTATAAGAGTGAGATCCATCTTTGTTTCATAGATCTGGAAAAGGCGTTTGACAGGGTCCCCTGGAGCAAACTTTGGGACTGTTTGGCAAGGAAGAATATTCCAGCACCTCTGATTCATGCTATACAGAGCTTCTACAAGTCTTGCAGAAATTATGTGAGGACAGCAAACCATAAGTCAGAAGAGTTCAGGACCACCACTGGTGTAAGACAAGGTGATATCCTATCACCTTACCTCTTCATACTCCTTATGGACGATGTCATCAAGGCATGTAAGGAGAGAACAAGAAAGTATTCAGTGGGGTACTGGAAGATGAGACAGGTCTATATTTCGGAGCTGGCATTTGCTGATGATGTTGCCCTGATTGCTAAATCAGAGGCACATCTCCAATCCAACCTGCAAGTCTGGAAGGAAGAGCTGGAGAAGAGAGGGATGGTCATAAGCAGCTCTAACACAAAATCCATGGTGATATCACGAGAAGAAAGAAAACATCAGATTAAGTTGGGAGAACAGGTCCTGGAGCAGGTCGACCACTTTAAATATCTCGGAGCTATTATAGACCGAAAGGGAGGCATCAAAGAAGAGTTGGCCACTCGAAAAGCAGCGGCTGGGAGACTTTTTCAGGCCATAAATCGTGGATTCCTCAGCAAGAAAGAGGTTGGTAAGAAAACAAAAATGGTTGTATACCGCTCCACCTATGTCCCAGTCTTGACATATGGATGCGAGTCGTGGGCAATGACTACAACCCACAAAAGCCAGATCCAAACCTCAGAAATGAGGTATCTGAGGAAAGTGGTTGAAGTAACAAGAAGAGACATGGTCCGCAACCAGACGATCCGTCAAGGCCTAAAATCCCATCCGCTGCAGACCCAAATAGAACAGTCCCAACTAAGATGGTTTGGCCATGTCTGCAGAATGGGAGAAGATCGGCTACCACGACAAGCATGGGAAACAAAGAGCCAGGGATCCAGACCTCCAGGACGACCCAGAGTCCGCTGGGAGGACAACATTAGACAATCTTTGAAGGACCAAGGACTAGAATGGAACCAGGCCAGGAAGAAGACAGCTGATAGAATGGTCTGGCGCTCTCTCTTCCAAACCTCTACACCTCACGGTAGAAGGGGAACGACTAAGTAAGTAAGTGAAATGAGCGTGTCTCAGATGTATGCATGTAGGATGAATGACAACATGGCTCAGTATGATTTAGCAATAGCGAGACAAGACAGATGTCTACTTGCAAAGCATTCTTTCTGATAAACTAATACATGGATACATTCAATAATATAGATTCAATACATGAATACATTTAATACATGAATACATCCCATAATATAAATCAATACATGAATAAATCCAATAATATGTACACCTAGGTGTGATACAACAATGTCCTTCCCCCTATACTATACCACGCCCTCTCTGACAAGTGCTATACTAGCTGGTAACATATATCCTAACAATATTGTTATGTTCTTATGATAGGAGTATATGAGACGAGGACTGTTTGGTGATATATCAGGTGGGAGTTATAGGAGACAATAGATTGGAGTTAGATGCGACAATAGATTGAGTCCTGACAAGGACTGTTTTGGTTATATTGCAGTTGGTCTTATCTGAGACAATAGATTGAAGTATAGGAGACAATAGATTGAGTCCTAACAAGGACTGTTTTGGCCTAACAAGGACTGTTATGGTTATATTTGCAGTTTGGAATTATCAGAGACAATAGACTGAATATAGGAGACAATAGATTGAAGTATGAGTCCTATTAGTCTTCGTCTATTCAATCATATACATTCATAGGGAACCCAAAATATATTAAATATATACAGGTGTAGGTAGTATAATGACACACAACAAATACCAACATTATATGCCTGCTGAAGGCCTATTTTCCTAAAGGTTATCGTAAATTTATAATTACCCTCCAAGATTTAAAAAACGGCCAGTTTGACTCGACTAGTGAAGTAGGTTGCAGGTCGATGCCCTCAGGTAAACAATCAATCAAGGTGACAGCTTCTTCCTCTTCAGTCAGTATCTCTGGCGTCAAGTTCGGGATTGCGTGTTTAGCATAAAATTCCGCCCTATTATATAGGCAGGTAACTGCTTAAGAAAGGCTTTCGGTTGGTTCCTGGCGGAGCAAAATGATTGGTTTCCTCCGGTTTCGTCTTTTGCTCATACAGCCTAATTTTATTCAGTTTTTTTAGCCGCCATCTTGCGTGAACTGCGTGAACAGTATAATTTATTCTGTCTTAGAGACTGGTGAACGGTGCAAGTTGATTGGTTGAAGCAAATCTGTATCTCGACATAGTGATTAACAAAGTAGTGGGTTACACTTCGTTTCACGACATAGCCCCCTCCTTTCCTAGCTGTGACTTGTCATAGCTGACGTGTAAACCCCTGCTGTGGTTAATCCTTTTGCGTCTGTCCTTCCAGAGTACTAGGGTGTCGACTTAAAAAATCAGCTCCTACATTGTCTCTTCCCGGAATGTAATTCACGGTAAAGGAATAAGGCGCCAGAAGCAGACTCCACCTTAACAATCTCGAATTTAGCTTTTTAGATGCAGCCAAGAATGTTAAAGGTTGGTGATCGCTTTGGACAATGAAGTGTGTCCCATACAGATAAGGTGAAAATTTGTTGATGGACCAAATTAGAGCTAAACATTCCTTCTCTATGGTCGAGTAGTTCAACTCAGCTGCATTCAGCTTCCTACTGGCGTAGGCGACTGGTAAAGTTCCTCCGGCTGGGTTTTTGATTTCTGCAAGAGAGTTGCACCTATCCCTATACTGCTAGCGTCCGTCCTTAATACAAATTCCTGTGTGATATCGGGTAGTGTAAGGATTGGTTTGCTGGTGAGTTTTGCTTTTAGCTCTGTGTAAGCTTTTTCACAATCAGCATTCCATTGGATTTTGTCAGGCTGTCCTTTCTTCGTTAAGTTGGTTAATGGTGCACACAGAGAGTTAAAGTGGGGTATGTACTTCTGATAGAACCCACATAAAGACACGAATGATCTCACATCTTTCTTCGTTTGAGGTCTGGGTGCCTTCTTTAGCTTCTCTATATTCTTTGGGTCAGGAGACATATGACCTGTAGAAATAGTGTGACCTAGGAATTCCAACTCCTTACAACCGATATAGCACTTGGTTGGACGTGCAGTCAATCCAGTTTCTCTCAGTCTGTCGAACAACATGGAGAGCGCTACTATATGCTCTTCAAATGTGTTTGTTGCAACAAGAATGTCATCCATAAAGTTAGTGATATGGGGATTTTGTAGAGGTTCCAATAATTTCCTCATCATTCTTGAAAAGATACTTGGAGCATTTTTCAGCCCAAAGGGTAGTACATTAAACTCGTAGTGTCCGTCTGATGTACTGAATGCCAGCATTCTCCTAACTTCTGGTTTCACTGGTATTTGGTAGTATCCCTTGCTTAGATCTACCTTCGATAAATACCTAGCCTTACTCAGTGTAGAGAACAGCTGGTTTGTGTCAGGTAATGGGTCCACCTGAGATTCTGTGATCGCATTAAGCTTCCGGTAGTCAATACATAACCTGTGTTCACCACTCGGTTTTCTCAATAGCACCACACTTGAGCTATAGGGAGAGTCTGACTTCGAGATAATTTTCTCCTTCAACAGATAATCAACTTCCTCCCTTAGTGCTTGGGCTTTCGCATAGGGTATAGGGTATGTTCTCATGCATACTGGGGTAGGGTCGGTAACCTTCATGTCGTACTCTAACAGATTCGTACGACCTGGCTTATCTGTGAGCACATCAGCATGGGTTTCCAACACTTTCTGAACCCTCTTCTTCTGCTCTGGAGTTAAATGTTCACTAATATTTACTTGAACATAATCCTCTGTAGTTGTGAGTGGATACTCCATAGAGTGAAGTGGTTCACCGTGCATTTCTGTTGCAATGGCTAGGGTCATAATATGTGCAACTTCTGATGATTCCTTGTCATAGTATTTTTTAAGAAGATTGACATGATATACCTTCTCCTTCCCTTTCTTGTCAATCTTATAATTGGTCCTGGAAAGTTTCTCCAGTATGACATAGGGTCCCTGCCATCCAATCTGCAATTTATTATTGCTGCTTGGCAACAGTAATAACACCTTTTCACCCACCTCCAGTTCCCTATCCTTTGCTTTTTTGTTGTAGTACGCAGCATGCTTCCTCCTGGCCTGTCTTAAGTTATCATTGGCCAGTTTCCAACCGGCTTTCAATCGAGATGTCAACTCGTTGACGTACTGGTATGAGGAAGTCACTGTTTCCTCTGCCTTTTCATCAGTCCATGTCCGCAGCAATGCTTCCAGTGGACCTTTTATTGGTCTTCCAAACAACAAGGTAGCTGGAGCCAATCCAGTTGAATTGTGGGGTACTTCCCTATATGCAAATAGTGCAGCGGGTAAGTATGTATCCCAAGTATCAGGTTTTTCACTCGCCAGCTTTCTAAGGATTGAAATTAGCGTACCATTGAACCGCTCTACTTGACCGTTCCCTTGGGCATGGTAGGGACTACAATGATAGTGCCTGGCTTGAAATATCCTGAATACTTCTTGTGTTAGCTTTCCCTTAAACTGAGACCCATTGTCAGTCAATATCTGATGCGGGAAACCTAATCGGGTAAATATTGTCAACAGGGCCTCTGCCACGTGCTTTGAATCTATAGCTGACATGGCCACTGCTTCTCCCCACATAGAGCAAGTATCAACCAAGGTTAAGATGTAAGCATTTCTCTTCTTGGTCCTAGTGAGGGGTCCAACAATATCTACTGCAACACGTTCAAAAGGGGTTCCCATAATAGGCATTTCTCCCAGTGTTGCTGGTGCAGTCCTATGCTTAGGAGCTACTCTTTGGCATTCTGGACAGGATCTTACATATCTTTTTATGTCCTCTGTAATTCCTGGCCAGAAGTAGTGACAGGCTATCCTTTGTCCAGTGGCCCCTATTCCCATATGTCCACTGAAGGGTATAGCATGTCCTAGCGTCATAACCTTCTCCCTGTAAGATTTTGGCACTACAAGCTGTCCATGCCCTTTAGGTCCTGTTCCAGCTTTTCTGTATAGTAGGCCATTCTTCATATACAAGTCTCCTTTCTCTGGAGGGTTATGTGCTTTAGGCAATTTGCCAAAACAAGGCTTCAACGTGCTGTCTGCTGCTTGAGCCTTTTTCATCTCTTCTGGATGAGTATTGATAGGATTCTCCTCCATTTTCCTGGAGCTTTCCCTGGTTTGGACTGTTGCCATAACTACAGGTTTTATAGGTTCTCCAAGGAAAACATACCTACACCCCAAAATCAAAGGGTAAATAGGGTCGTCCATCACTGCTGCTTTGATTTCTCCTTCCACATAGCGAGAACTTATGTTGATTCGAGCTATGGGTAGTGTCATGGTTCTTGCTCCCTTGATCGGTCCTCTGATTTCCACTGTTTCTGTGGTTATCTGGTCAGGACTCACTAGAGAAGAGCACACAACTGAATCAAAGTCCAATCCTGTGTCATATAAACACAGTACTTGAGTGCCATTCACGGTCACTTCCTCACAGACAGGGGGATGATGGAAGTCTTTCTGACTTACTGCCATTTCCTTCCTTCCCTGATTCCCTGTTGTAAGACATGCAGCATGATGAGGAGGATTCTTCCTTCTGCAGTCCGCAGTATTGTGGTTACTCATTAGACAAGTTTTACACCACTTTCCTTCCTTCCGGTAAGGTGTCTTATCCGATCTTAGAGGGTTTTTGTCCTTTTGGTCAAATCTTTGTTTGTTCCTTGTGGTATGGTCCTTTTGTTCATATTTGGTATAGTTTTGCGATGATTTGAAGTTTTCACCCTGCTTCTTCTTATTTCCTAATAATTCTGCCTGAGCTGCTTGATATCTCTCAGCAACAGTTACAATATCTTCCAATCTCTCTGCTCCTTGTTCCATGATAAACTTCCTCATTTCTTGAGGCATGGACTCTTTCACTTGCTCCATCATTATCATTTCTTTCAGATTTTGACACTTTCCTAAACTACTCCATTTTTCCAAATAGGTTTCCAGTCTAGCAGAGAATTGGTGATAGTTTTCTCCTGGAAGAAGTTTAGCTGTTCGGAATTTCTTTCTATATGATTCTGAGTTCTTTTCATATCTCACAAGCAGTGCCTGCTTCAGGATTTCATAATCTTCCTGGTCATCTCTTGAGAGCTTCAAATACACATCGTAGGCCACACCTCTCAATCCCTGAGATAGTTTAAGACTCCATTTTTCTTTCACTAAGCCATAGGTAAGTGGCTAATCTTTCGTATCTATCCAGGTACGACTCGATGGCGTTTTCTTTCTCAACAAATGGGTCCAGATGAAAATTCATGGCCCCCCTTGAGGTGCTCTGGCTGGAGCTACTCTCAGAGTGAGGGGAGCTACCACCATTATTGCCAGTATTTGCCTGAATTTCAAGCTCTTTTAATCTCAACTGATGGTCTCTCTCTGCTTGTAATTTCCTTTCCTCAGCTTCTAACCTTTTAGTTTCTCTTTCAGCTTCCAGTCTTTTGTCTTCTCTCTGAGCTTCCAGTCTTTTGTCTTCTCTCTCAGCTTCCAGTCTTTTGGCTTCTCTCTCAGCTTCCAGTCTTTTGGCTTCTCTCTCAGCTTCCGCTTGCAACCGCCTTTCTTCAGCCTCTAATTTCTTTGCTTCTCTATCAGCCTCTAATTTCCTTGCTTCAGTCTCTAATTGCAACTTTCTTTCTTCCCTATCCATATGTTTGTCCACTTCTGTTGTGACATACTGAGTGAGAGCATCACCTGTAATATTTAATTCCTTACCCATCTGCATGATTGCAGTCCTGAACTTCACTAGATCAGCCATGGCGTTACTTAGATAGGGTATGTATATTTACTATAACCCAATTATTGTAATTAAACTTAATTAATTTAAATGAACAAAAAATTTCCGTGCAACTTTGTGAGCATCAACTATTTACTGAGTACTAAATGGTACTCCTCCTAAGAAAACAATAAAAAATCCTATTATAGAATTTTTTTCAAAAATTGGTTTCTTATGTTATCTATGGGTGGCACAAGATAGAGTGTAGATAGATGAATAGACTAAGTATGGCTCAAGATATACAGAAATATCCCAGGAACGAGCCCCCAGTGTGGCGAGAGGTTTTATTTGGCTCTTGGATCAGTATAGTACTGACAATTACAGAAATAGAATTTCTGCAGAAAATGGTGAAGTCCCAGTGTCTGAGAGAACTACTGGTATCACAAATTAGTTACGGCTGTGAATGTTCTGATCTCGAAACAATAGTAGAGAGGAGACCGACATAAAGCGCCACCTCCGCTGTGTAACTAACTGTGATATTAAAAAACCAAGGAAACAGATTTTACTTAACACTGATAAAATTGACAAGTCGTTCAAATACAATTTCCTTATATTTTATTTAGTATATACACTATCTACTCTTGTGCTGAAGGGTGAATGTTGAAAAAAATGGAACGTAATGAATTTGTAAGTTTACATATATTTTACAAATATTTATATTTATATAGACAACAAGTTTTCCAATTATAGGAACAAAAATTATATCAGCTGTGCTGTTAATTATAGTACATGGATCAGCTGTGCTGTTAATTAAGGATATAACACTTCTCAGCTATCACCCGTGTGTTACCGGGGCCCGAAAGGGGAGCAAAGAATAGTAACACTGCACCCTACCACGCATGTCGTAAAAGGCGACTAAGGAGGGTATGGGCATGGGGCTGTTTACCCCATCCCGTAAAAACTTCGCACAGTGGGCTGATCACCTGCTTGCCAACCAATCTGATTACGGAAACAATGATAGATTGTTTGGTCTGTTTTTGTTCCACAAAGACGCCACTAGGCGTGGTGGAAACAGCGATAGATTGATCAATTTGTTGTTGCCCTAAGACGCCACTAGGCGTACTGGCCACATACTGCTTTGCCGGTTGATGGCTAAGGATGGAAGAAGAAGACTTCTCAGCTATGCTATTAATTTTGTCTCTTGCTATGTTAAGTCACTTTCTCATCACTGACAGTTTCTATGCTCACAATGCCGACAGAAATGGTACTAATGTGTACTCATCTCTTAAAACGTTCTGTTCTCCTTAGTTGGGTTCACACAACTCCTGCTGAGGCTCGTTACTTTAGCCCACCCAAGACTGAGGGGGACTAAAGATGTAGCTTCTGTACAATCTCTATGCTCCTGTGAAGTTCCAGGCAGCGGGATTGACTCGAACATACGACCTTAGGTTTTTAGGACACAAATAAACCTGTAACAAAGCAAAAATAGGGGCTAATTTCTGTCCTCAAGCCCACCTATTTCTAGTGTGAGTGAAATGAGCGTGTCTCAGATGTATGCATGTAGGATGAATGACCACATGGCTCAGTATGATTTAGCAATGGCGAGACAAGACAGGTGTCTACTTGCAAAGCATTCTTTCTGATAAACTAATACATGGATACATTCAATAATATAGATTCAATACATGAATACATTTAATACATGAATACATCCCATAATATAAATCAATACATGAATAAATCCAATAATATGTACACCTAGGTGTGATACAACAATGTCCTTCCCCCTATACTATACCACGCCCTCTCTGACAAGTGCTATACTAGCTGGTAACATATATCCTAACAATATTGTTATGTTCTTATGATAGGAGTATATGAGACGAGGACTGTTTGGTGATATATCAGGTGGGAGTTATAGGAGACAATAGATTGGAGTTAGATGCGACAATAGATTGAGTCCTGACAAGGACTGTTTTGGTTATATTGCAGTTGGTCTTATCTGAGACAATAGATTGAAGTATAGGAGACAATAGATTGAGTCCTAACAAGGACTGTTTTGGCCTAACAAGGACTGTTATGGTTATATTTGCAGTTTGGAATTATCAGAGACAATAGACTGAATATAGGAGACAATAGATTGAAGTATGAGTCCTATTAGTCTTCGTCTATTCAATCATATACATTCATAGGGAACCCAAAATATATTAAATATATACAGGTGTAGGTAGTATAATGACACACAACAAATACCAACATTATATGCCTGCTGAAGGCCTATTTTCCTAAAGGTTATCGTAAATTTATAATTACCCTCCAAGATTTAAAAAAACGGCCAGTTTGACTCGACTAGTGAAGTAGGTTGCAGGTCGATGCCCTCAGGTAAACAATCAATCAAGGTGACAGCTTCTTCCTCTTCAGTCAGTATCTCTGGCGTCAAGTTCGGGATTGCGTGTTTAGCATAAAATTCCGCCCTATTATATAGGCAGGTAACTGCTTAAGAAAGGCTTTCGGTTGGTTCCTGGCGGAGCAAAATGATTGGTTTCCTCCGGTTTCGTCTTTTGCTCATACAGCCTAATTTTATTCAGTTTTTAGCCGCCATCTTGCGTGAACTGCGTGAACAGTATAATTTATTCTGTCTTAGAGACTGGTGAACGGTGCAAGTTGATTGGTTGAAGCAAATCTGTATCTCGACATAGTGATTAACAAAGTGTGGGTTACACTTCGTTTCACGACAGTTACGTATGAGACTTCTTCTTCTTCTTCCATCCTTAGCCATCAACCGGCAAAGCAGTATGTGGCCAGTACGCCTAGTGGCGTCTTAGGGCAACAACAAATTGATCAATCTATCGCTGTTTCCACCACGCCTAGTGGCGTCTTTGTGGAACAAAAACAGACCAAACAATCTATCATTGTTTCCGTAATCAGATTGGTTGGCAAGCAGGTGATCAGCCCACTGTGCGAAGTTTTTACGGGATGGGGTAAACAGCCCCATGCCCATACCCTCCTTAGTCTTTTTACGACATGCGTGGTAGGGTGCAGTGTTACTATTCTTTGCTCCTCTTTCGGGCCCCGGTAACACACGGGTGACATATGAGACTGGCAACCTCATTATGTAAAACATATTGTTACAGAAACCACTGCTGCAAGAGTATGTGAACACGTGATGCAAGTCTCCTACAAAGGGACCAGCTACAGTGGAGGTTCCATATTCCATTAGTAGTAAAAAGGAAAATGATGATAAACATGTGATTACCAAGAAGTTACAAGCTATCATAATTGTGTGCGTGTGTAGAATAGAAGGATTGATTTGATACAAGGTAACCTATGTGGAACTGATGACAACAACCAGACAAGTGCTAGTGGAACAAGACTTGAGCAGAAGATGCTGGAGATGTACAGGACAAATATTGAGAAAAACTGTTAACAGTATTACCAGGCAGTCCTTGTTCTGGAATCCCCAGAGTAAGAGAAAAGCAGGTACACTAAAAAAAAAAACACGGAGAAGAGAACTGGAGACAGAAATGAGAATGAGGAGGGAGGAAGGCTTGGCAAGACCCTGAGCTGATGGCACGTGACAGATGAGCTTACATATGTTTGTTGAACACCTATGCTCCTTGGGGAGCTGAAGAATAATGAATGAACATGTGCTTGATCTCTTTTTTTATTCCTGGAAATGTTCCTTACAGACTAGTCTTTAACAATCCATATGATCCTGAAACATGGTCATATTATTAACGTTTGTGTGTTTTTCGGATTGTTATTAAGTCTACTATGGCCCCAATGACAGTATTATGATTCACTCACCATCATTTGTGACGTGTTAGTGGAAGATATTCTAAATTTAACTGCACTTAGCAACCAAATATGTGATTTCTCTTTCTTATTTCTCGGTCTTTTACAACACACCAGTTTCGTGTTATTAAAAGTACGGAACATTTCCTTTTCTCAAGTGTCTGGTATCTTGCTGCTTCGGACGAGAACAAACTGAATAAAATGTAAATGAACGAGTCAGGCTGTCTGTATGACTCAATTGACCTAAAAAAACAAACAAAAAATCCCTTGGACAAAACAAGACACCTGAAAATAAACCCTGGGTCGACCTGTACACTGCATTTGTGCTTTTAATCGTGCTAAAACTTCGAATTGATGGAAAAATAGATAGAACTGGCAATATCACCGCGCCAAGAGGCACTGCGAAGCTCTGCGCTCGGGTCTCCTCGTTTTAAGAAGGAAAAAAAAAAAACTATAAATAAGTTTTCTTCATTCAGCCTTTCAAATGTTTATAATAGGCCTACAGTTCTTAAAGAAATAACTTCCAGAGCTATTTTCCAAGTCGGATACAATTCCACTAATATACTATTTTAAATATGTACACTGGTACTTACTTTTCTCGCCACACTCAGCACATCCTCCATTTCCATCTTGCTGCAACAACTCAATGAGCACCGCTCGATGTCTCTCCGCCATCTTTACCCTTTGCCACAATTCCGTGAATCACTTCCCTGTCATCTCCGTTTACTATTTTGAGCGCGCGAAGGGAAATCCTTCGTGACGTAAAGGTTGACATAGTTTTCTTATTTCCATATTACAATATTCACCACACACACACATACACACTACACACTATATATATATATATATATATATATATATATATATATATATATATATATATATATATATATATATATATATATATATATATATATATATATATATATATATATATATATATATATTAAGGGGCTGCTGTAAAGCTGGTATGGAATATAAGTATATAAACCCAATACCGGATTACTGGTGTTTATATATATATATATATATATATATATAAAATGTTATATAACTTATGTTGATATTTTTTTCCAACCTTATGAGACATCGTAAATGCAGTGACGCTTTTAGGAATTTTTGTAGAGCGTTCGGGTGGGAGGTGTCTGTTTGGGAGCCCAATTCTGCTAGCCCCAACAATCTATGCCTCACCTAGAAAGCGTTTCCCACACAGTTTAAAAAAAAAAAGATCTGGTGGTACCAATACCCATAAAAGAAGATACTAACGTAGTCACAAACCATCAGACGGTTTCCGTACTCTTACAGTCATTAAAAAAAAAAAAACTCTTGAACTCGACATATTTAACCATAATCTTTTCTCACTGAATAGCTATAATATTCTACGCAAAAACCATTCTGGATGTCAACTCAAAAACTAGTGACATTCTTTGTTGACTAAGATCTGTGTTCGTCTTACCAAAAATAAACAAAATGTTGCCTCGTTTTGGCGAGGCGAGCCCCGTTCAACCTGGACACAAGTCCGTCGGTTAGATCAGGGGCATGTCGAAATATAGAAGACTGGGTGGTCTGGTGAATTTACAACACAGATCTGGCATTCAAAAATCAACTGTAACAAATGAAACAAATCATCATTATTTTCCTTTGCGCTCCTTGCGGGGCAAGGAGCCACCCCTGTAGCTGGTCCCCATGGAGGAAGCCTGCACCAAGCTTTTACACGCCCTTGTAGAATTGGTTTCTGCGGCTATTTGTTTAAATAAACAAATGGGTGTTGTTAATATTTCTATACAAAGCATTTGACACAATTTACCACTCATTACTGCAACAGGAAAAAAAAAACTTTTAAAAAAAAAATTCGTCTATACGGGATCACGTTAATAAAGTCATTCTTTGAATGCCGTACACAACGAGGTCTATAAAAACAAGTGTTATCTAAAGCAGTGGTTCTCACTGTGTGCTATATGGTCATGCCATATTTCTAAGGGGCCACAGCAAAATAGTAAAGTACCTTTTTCCAGCTAACAGCGACTATGAGGCTCAGAAGAGGGGCCATGAGCAAAATAAGGTTGAGAACCCCCTGATCTAAAGCATTCACCCTTTCATTTGTTGTCCTACAGGGCACGATATTGGGGCTCCTGCTTTTCAGCATCTTTATCAATGACCTACCCTTGCCAATGCCTCATGACTAGGAGCTTGAACAGACATGGGCTCAAATTGAGCCTCACATGAAGGCTGGAAGCTGGGCTATTTGAGGTGGGTGGCATAGAAGCATTTATCCACAGTAAGAGCTTATCCTCACTACAACTCCCGTTCTATGACAACCTTTGGAACCTTCCTATCTTTAGCTTGTTGAATAGATGATATCTCAATCGGTTGTGGCCCGTGCGGAGTCTGAAGATTATCACTTGTTATCTTCTGCTGAGCTGGTAATATGCATCATTGTGTGTGTGTGTGTGTCTGTGTGACTGTGTGTGTGTCCAGGATGCTCTGTATCCCATTTGTTTATGTATCTGGTTCTGATAAATCTATTGGCCTCTTCGAAAGTTATGCTTGTGTCAGGTTGAGGTAGCTTTCCACCTTTCTTTGCAATATATCAGCCTCTTCATTGCCGGGGATGATACAAAGAGATGGGATCCATTGTATCACAACCCTTTTGAATCGTTGACATATTTTGTGGAGCACTATTCCTAGGTCATCAAGGTCTGCATTATTCTGGCTCCTCAGCATTGTAACTACTGGTATCCCAAGTCTGTAAAGAAAACAACTTGTCTCTCGGAGCTTTCCCCTTTCATTAGAACCTCTGCAGAAGCACATCTCAACCTCCACCTTCTGTTGCATTTGTTGCTGATCCATCTGTGTATGCATGGGTTCAGGTGTTGTTTGGGTAATGTTTCTACGAGGGGGCTTCAAATGAAAACCTTAATATTTTTTCTTCTAGATTTATTAAGAAAACGTGACACACAACTGTATCGTTTTTCGACGTAGTCCCCATTGCATTCTATACAAGTCCCCCAGCGCCTTCAAAGCGCATGGATTCATCTAGAAATGAATTCTTTTGGTCGCGTGTGTAGCCACTCATGCACCACTTGCTGCACCTCTTCATCGGACCTGAAAGTCTTTCCTCCCATCGTCTCTTTGAGTGGTCCAAAGACATGGTAATCATTTGGGGCTAGGTCTTGCTAGTACGGCGGATGTGGAAGACGCTCAAAGTGTAGGTCCTCGATGGTTGCAACCGTTGCACGGGCAGTATGGGGCCGAGCATTGTCATGTTGCAATAAGTCACCTGTACTCAGAAGTCCACGTCGAGAACAGTCTGTCACAGAACTCATGCCGTTTCGGAATTTCCTACTTCACTCGTACACTTGCTGAAGTGACAGGCATGCATTACCGTACTGGACCTTCATTCGCCGATGAATTTCTGTAGGTTTCACCCCTTCGCTGCTAAAAAAAAAAACGGATAACAGAACGCTGCTCCTCTTTGGTGCATGTCACTAGTTGGGCGGCCATTTTAAAACTCCTACTGTGACGTCATGTGGTTCGTCTGCACCGTGATGCTACATGCAGGACACTCTTGACGTCCTTAGCAACCATACTGCCAACTTACATGACAATAGCACGATGTTTCGAATTTCTTCGCAAATTTAAGGTTTTCATTTGAAGCCCCCTCGTATATGTATTTTGTCGTCATTAACAAGGACAGTTATTGTACCAGACTCACAATCCAGGCCTCGGAAGGCCCAAAGTGAATGGCTCCAGCATGAACGGAAAACCTCCATAGAAGCCTTGACTCTTGAGGAACTGGTGTGGATTTACTGTCCTTGTCATGCAGGTTGTCACGGGATTGCCTCCCCTGCTATGCAGTGATGTTGACAAACACTGAGTTCATCTTCGGAAGCATTACATAATCTTCAAGCCACACCTAAGGTAATCTGCCGTGTGTTTTAAATACTCGTGTCGGCACATTCGTAGTTTATCTCCAGATTATCAATACAAGGAGGATGGTGGCAAAGCTGGTGTGAGAGATTGTCCCTGTGGTGGATTTGATGTTATGAATTGTTGTAGGTATTATTATATTTGTATTAAATGAGATTAGCTATGAAGGTCCCTGAATTTACTCAATAGTATTGTGAACTTTTCAGGGTACCTATCCGCTACCACCTTTTTTTTTATCTCATTCAAAATGTATTTATTATTATAGTAAATGACTTCGTGTAGTGTCTAGGGTTATGAATGTAGAGTGTAATGTACAAAATCAACAAACATACAAACAAATAGTTTATTATTCACAACAGCACACAGTACTACCACAATAACATATAAACGACACTTTAAAAGGCTATCTTATTTAAGACCGTGTTTGAAAGTTGTGTAAAGATAATTTTTTACAATTTTATTATCCTGATTCAAATTTATTTGTAATCAGGACTGACAATTTAAAAGTGAAATCAAAATAATCATTTACATCAGTCAAATAGCACAATAGATCCTTTGTCCATATATAAAATATTTTTCTAATATACGTCTGTAGTGTTCTCCTACTTTAAGGTAATACTGGTGGTACCACTAGGTTGTTGTTTTAAATCATATCCTTTCAGAAATGTTTGTTTCTATTTTGTCACTTGTGGAACTATTAAATATTTGTCCCAGTTTTATTCACTGTCATTATATAGTTCTTTTAAAGTTCTGTAGTTGAGCTTTCAGGTGCCGAACGAGAACTTAACTTGGCAGTAGAATATAGGTTGAACCTTTCCTCTGCTCGCTTGACAATCTGTTCCCTGTTTGATAGGCAATGGCCACTAGCATGGGCTCGCAGTAAACAGGCAGAGTCCTGAATCAATCAATTTTCAAGCGTTTGGTACCACATTAACGTCAGTACCCAGGACCTCTGAAATGTGAAGGTATGCATCCTTCATAATATCTAGCATACACTAATAGTCCACAGTTAAGGACATGTACATTACAAACAAACAAAAAGGATCATATCCTTATACAAACCTATGCCACCATTTTCTTTTGATGTGACAATGTACACCAGTATTCCTTTCCCTAATAGTTACAACGCCACTGCAATTCCAGCTGTAATCTCTTCCATATAATAGGATAGGTGTTATGCTCCTTTATGACAATCATACATATTCTTGTATTTTACACCTCTCTGACAGTCTATCACATGGTGGATCAATCTTTAGGCTTTGCCTCATGTTCGCTATAGACCCACTCATGCCCAGACATATATTATTATTTCACATTCAATTTTTACATAAAATACAGGTTAATAAATGTCAATCTTACCACAAATTTCAATGAAATATACACAGAGACGATGACTGACACAATTTCGATCTGTTTTATTGCACAGGCTGCTTAGAACTTGTATTTTAAAGCACAGCCTGCTCTCATCTATCACTGTTGAAAATTTTCTTAAAAATGGCGTCCCCCACAACGCTTATTCTGACAATATCGATTCAGTTAGCCAATCGCTATTAATATCACAAGGGTAAACAGTCTTTTTCAAAAAATATCATTCAAACTTTTCCTACGTTACTAGGTTATTTATGTTTATTCAAAGGTCAGCCAATAATATTTAGTCTCACTTCAAATGCCACCCAATCAGATTCACTGTACTATCCTAGCCTATCTGTCACCTACTTTTTTCCCCAAAAAATATGCGATCCAATCTAAGCAGATATGACTTGACCTGACAGTATCTCTGATCTCTATGTATTGTTTTATCAATATTTAATTAGTTAAGGGACTTTTTATATAACTAATAACATATTCTTGGTCAGCAAGTCTTCAGGTACACGAATATACAATTTTTAAGGGGCTATGCGGTTTGGTTCAAAATTCTATCTTTTTTTCTATGTTAGTTGTTTATTTTTAAACTACCTCCTGTTCACTTCTTTTCTCATGTACTTACGAGATAAATACGAGAGCTTAGGGCATTCATAATAAGAGCTTAACATGTTTACATGACCACAATTCTAACTTTTTCATTGTATTTGGGGAAACCCCTAAGGCAAGGCTTGCCCCTGTGCTATGGTTGCTTTTAGTTTAAAATCAATGCGAAACGAGTTAGCATTTCATCTATCCTTGCCCCCTCCTCGTTCCACAATGCATTTTAGGCAAATATTTTCTTAGAACTAGGAAAAGTGGTTGTTTATGTCAAGGACGAATTTGAAAAATTGGGTACCGGTTTGTTCGGCTATTCGTTAGCAAATAATAATCTGAAGGCGTGAGCGATTCCACCCGTTCTAGCAGAAAATTCCTTTGTACTTTCTTATCTTTGCCTTTATGCCCTATATTGTTATATACTAATTTAGATATTGTATTTAGAAGTCACTACACATCTCCCCCTTTAGAACAGACGATCATATGTCAGTTCCTACTTCTAAATACACATAGATAAATTTACTATCTATGCCTGGTGACTACTCTGATGTTCGTCGTACGGATGTCTGCTTAAAAAATAAGCTCCCACATTAGTTTTTCCGGGAATGTACTCTATGGTAAACTGGAATGGTTGTAAGAGCAAAGACCAGCGTAATAATCTAGCATTTTCATGCCTTGCTTGTGACAGACACACGAGTGGTTTATGATCTGTCTGGATCTTAAATGATTTTCCATAAAGATAAATCTGGAACTTTTTTATAGCCCATATGACTGCCAGACATTCTTTTTCACTTGTTGAATATTTTTGTTCTGCTGTGTTCAACTTACGGCTAGCATAAGCTACTGGGGTTAATTCCCCATCAAGTGAATTTGACCGTTGTAATAGAGCTGCACCCAAACCGATATTACTAGCATCCGTTCTCAGAATGAATTCTTGACTCAAGTCAGGTAATTTCAAAACAGGCCTGCTTGTGAGCTTTTCTTTCAATTCTTGGTATGCTAATTCACATTGCGCCGTCCAAATAATTCTATCAGGATTTTCTTTGCGCGTTAAATCAGTCAATGGAGCACATATGGAGTTAAAGTTTTTAATATATTTTTGGTAGAACCCACATAATGAGACAAAAGATCGCACATCTTTTTTTGTTTGTGGTCTTGGTGCTCTTTTTAACTTCTCCAGGTTCTTGGGGTCAGGGGTCATGTTTCCCTGATGTACTGTGTGTCCCAAGAATTCTAGCTCTTTACATCCAACACAGCATTTCGTCGGTCTAGCTGTCAAATTGGTCTCTCTCAGTCGATCAAACAACATATTCAGAGAGTTAATGTGTTCCTCAAATGTTTCTGTTGCTATGAGAATATCATCCATGAAGTTGGTGATGCATGGATTCTTCAGGGGATCCAGTAACTTTCTCATCATCCTCGAAAACACACTCGGTGCATTTTTCAGCCCGAATGGCAACATATTAAATTCATAATGTCCTTCCGAGGTGCTAAAGGCTAAATAAGGTTTGACTTCCGGCTTTACTGGAATCTGATAGTAGCCTTTGCTCAGATCCACTTTAGAGAAATATTTAGCTCTATTCAGCCTGGCAAACAGCTGATTTGTATCAGGTAATGGATCCACCTGACCTTCTGTGACAGCATTCAGTTTCCTGTAATCTATACACAGCCGGTGTTCTCCAGAGGGTTTTCTTAACAGAACCACACTGGAACTGTAAGAAGATTCACTGTGCGAGATAATCCCTTCTCTCAACAGATAATCTATCTCCTCCCTTAAAGCTTTTTCCTTAGCGAACGGAATCGAATAGGCTCTCATACAGATTGGTGTTGGGTCTACGAGTTTCATATCATACTCCAATAAATTTGTATGCCCAGGACGGTCCGTTAACACATCTGTATGATTATTCAGAACCTGTTGAACCCTCTCCCTCTGATTTTCCGTTACGTGTGTGCTGATTTTTACCTGTGCAGCGGTTTCACAGGGATGTAAAGGATATTCATGAGAAGTGAGTGGTTCCTTTTTCATCTCCATTGCAACAGACAAGGTCAGTAGGTGTGTCTCTTCCTGGTTTTCTCTGTCCAGATATTTCTTCAGGAGATTCACATGATAGATTTTCTCTTTCCCTTTCTTATCTATCTTATAATTTGTTCTAGACACCTTCTCTAGAACTGTATATGGACTGTGATAAAATTAACCGTGATACAACGTTAAAATATCTCCAAAGATAAAATGTAGGGATAAAAAATAATGCGTAAGCTACTAGAAGACATGATCGCCCATGCCGCGGGTCACCACACGCCATGAAATTAACTTGTTAGACGTGAAGGCAAAACGTTTACCCTTGTAGACGGGATGAGAACGGAGATCAAAAAGAAAAATATGACTGAACACGTGCTTGAAACTAGCAAGGCTAAAAAGACGCAATTGGTGGGGAAAGGAAAAAAATTCACGTCCCCAAGTTGACACAAGGTAAAGAAATGGACAAAAGGGACCTTAGCTATTATACGCAACAGTCATTTCTTAGACGCTTTTACGATACTTAGTCCTTTTATTTGAATTCAGCGGCAAACGCATTACAGAAGATGCTCGAACATATTTCAAAAAAAAAAAAAACTAACCTTGAAAAGTAACTTTTTCTTAATAATAATGTTAGGAATATAAAAACTAGCTAGTTTGATAGACCATCTTGAGCAGAGAAATAATATGCTTTCATTTATACAGACGGATAGATAATAATGAAGATATTGACAAAAGACTGTGTTGTTCATATCAGCGAGCCACTGCATTGAAACAAAAAATGTCACTAATTTTCAAAAAATTGCGGCCTTGAGACTCAAATGCTAAAATCTAGATGAATGAAAGAGAGGGGGAATTAGTGGAAAGTTGTGGCTAAAAATAACTCTAGAGGCAGATTCGTGTAGGAAATGCATGTATAAACAAGTGTGTTTTTGTAAAAAACGCAAGTAGAGACAGACGGACCAACAGACAATAATACATACTTGACTGAGGTATGACTGAATTGACTTTTGGTAGGAGGTTTGAAATTTGAAAAGGAAAAAAGGCGGTGATTGGCCACAGATAAACATATTATCGGCGCTCAGACGCGCAATTTTGCCATTCATCATAAGTTGTCCAGTAGTAGACACAGTAATTCTTCAGTGGTGTGATTCCCAGAAGCTAATTGTAATATTTAGAGGGACGCCATACTAGAGCCAGCAGCTCAGCTGAGTTTTGCTAGCATATAACTGTGTTCTCTATTCATAATTCTGGTAAGACTGAAAGTATTTCTTTGTATATTTTAATATTGTTTAATGTTTCGAGTGAATTGATACTGCCATATCATAATCTATCCCTTACAACAAGTAAGGATTCGCTCTAGATCCCCAGCCCCAGTTCAGAGTCTAGAGACAAACAAAATACATAAACGCCAGCAAGGATTATGAAGGGCGGATCAAGTGTTGAGATCAGTGGAACATATCACCTATCCTATTCAATGGCAGGAAGCTAATGAACATATTTCAGAATAGGTAGTCTTGGGGAACTTATACTATGTGAAACCAACTTGGTAAGATGTGCTGTATGGTCAGAGAGATCTGACCCCGTCTATGTGGTGTTGTTGTGTAGTGTTGTGTGTAGAAGTGGCTCAGGAGGTAGAGTTCTGACACATGACCCAATACTTTTATTTCAGAACTGTGAGTTTTTTATTTGGCACCAAAGTGGTGTCAAATGCTGTGTTGTAAAATACAAGTGAGGACCCGTGCAGTCTAATATTTTGGCAGAGCAGCCTTATATTGCACCCAAGCACGGAGAGGTGGGGCCACCAGATTCCAGCACCAGAACTACTCAGTCAAAGATACGTGAGCGTCTGGCCTGCTGGACATTCACCAACTTATTTAATAACTAACACCCAACTATATTCCCATCAACTAGAACATACCATGTTGGGAAATAAACTTGTATTCTTCCCATCAGTAAATGGACAATGTTTGGTAGTCATAGACTGGGAGTGATGAAGCCACCCCAACAGCACATCCATTAATCGTTCTCCCAGATAAATTACAAATATAAACAGTAGTAATATTAACTAGTCTTGTAAAATACATATGTACACACCTTTCATTTATTATGCCATATATTCATGCATTTCATTCATAATTTCAAAACCTTTCATATGTTCTGACCAAAATAAAACCTTGGTTCAGAACAAATAAACTTAAAGAAAATTTAAATATCAAAATTTTAAACAGCTTGAGTTAGTTCAGTGTGTTATAAATTTTATTAATATTATTAGACTTATTAAATATCTGTGTGTGTGTTTGTATATACTAATACAACACCTTACACGCAAGTACCCTAGATTTTTAACGAACTCCGCCTATGCCGGTCCCAAGCCCGGATGAAAAAGGAGGAGGGCGGCCTGCATGGAGGCCGTAAGGAGGCAGCCCCTCCACCATGCAAAGGCACAACAGGCCAATCACCTGTTTGCTTTAAATCATGATTACGCGAACTACAAGAGAGAAAACCGGACTGATTCTAAAGGCGACGAACTGGAACGGACTACGGACTACGACTTATGGAACTTGGAACACAAGAAGTATAAATGGGAAGGAAGAGGAGCTGGTGGAAGAGATGAGGAAAGCAAAACTAGAAATCCTGGCTATAACGGAAACGAAGAAAAAAGGACAAGGAGTCATGGATCTCGATGGCAACACGTTGCTCTACAGTGGTGTACCCATATCTGAAAGAGCTAAAGGGGGCGTGGGTTGCATTGTAGCCCAAAATCAAAAAGATAGTATCAAGGGATGGAACTTTGTCTCGGAGCGCATTAGGGTTGTAAAACTAAAAGAAGGAGAAACCATAGTCAACCTGGTCATAGTGTATGGGCCAAATGAGGATGAGAGAGCAGAGGTCAAGGAGGAATTCTTCGAGCTGCTTCAAAGGACAGTGGATGACTGCCTAGATGAAGTTATTATGCTCGGAGATTTTAATGCCAGAGTTGGAAATGACCATGCTAGATGGGGTGGAGTTATCGGAAGATATGGAGAAGATACTCTCAATGACAATGGAAAGCGACTCCTTAGATTCTGCAGTGAGCAGAATCTGATCATTACAAACACAAAGTTCCCCCATAAGCGCATACATGCATACACTAGATGTGAACCAACCAAGAATGAGAAGTCAGTGATCGACTATGCCATTGTTCGGAGAAGCTCATTCAGATATGTCCGAGATGCAAGAGTCTGGAGGGGGCCAGAGATTGGAAGTGATCACTACCTGCTAACAATCAAACGAACAACTGAAAGAGTTGCTCAGCCTAGGAACTGCCCAACATCACGCAAGAAACCAAGTAAACGAGCAGGAGAAATGAGCATTAGGACCTACAAGCTGAGAGAGCCAGAAATTAAGACCAGATATCAGGGGCTTATTGCTACAGCAGTGAGCAACACAGAAGAACGACCTGATGACTTGGAAACCCTCTGGAATAAATTTAAGGATATCATAAAGACAGCTGCTGCAGAAGCATGCGGTGAAGTCCGACTTGGGAACCAGAGAAAGAGGACACCTTGGTGGACGGAGGAAGTCAAAGAGAAAATAAGAGAGAAGAAAATGGCATGGAAACAATACTTAGGAGCTAAAAACACAACAGGACAAATGGAAAAATATAGAGAATATGTGACACTCATAACAGAAGCAAAGAACAAAGTGCTAGCAGCAAAACAGAAGTCCTGGGAAGAATTTGGAGAAAAGCTAGAAAAAGATGCACAAGAAAACCAGAAATTGTTCTATAAGACCCTAAAGAACATGAGGAAAGAAAAACAATGCCCTCTCAAATTTATAAAGGACAAGCAAGGCAAATTGCTTACTGCCCCGAAGGAAGTAATGGAAAGATGGAAAGAATATTTCTCAGAACTCCTGGATGGTGAGCATGGTGAAGCATCAGAAATGATAAACACTAGCACAGAAGAGAAAACCAATGATGGTGAAGATGACATAAAGATGGAAGAACTGAGGGCAGCACTAGAGAAAATCAAGATGGGCAAAGCAGCAGGGCATGATGGTATAACATCAGAAATGGTTAAGTACATGGGAGCATCAGGCGACCTATTACTCTTAAAGGTCCTACAGGCAGCATGGTGCAACAAGACCATACCAAAGGATTGGGAGATTGCCATCATAACACCAATTTTCAAAAAGGGTGACAATCGACAATGTGGAAACCATAGAGGCATATCCCTTCTCAGTGTCCCTGGTAAAATCTACTCTAGAATCCTAGAGCAGAGACTCCGACGCCTAGCTGAGCCACAATTGGATGAGGTCCAGTGCGGATTCCGAGCAAACCGAAGTACTCAAGACCTAATCTTCACACTCAGACAGCTGAGTGAAAAGGCCCTTGAGTATAAGAGTGAGATCCATCTTTGTTTCATAGATCTGGAAAAGGCGTTTGACAGGGTCCCCTGGAGCAAACTTTGGGACTGTTTGGCAAGGAAGAATATTCCAGCACCTCTGATTCATGCTATACAGAGCTTCTACAAGTCTTGCAGAAATTATGTGAGGACAGCAAACCATAAGTCAGAAGAGTTCAGGACCACCACTGGTGTAAGACAAGGTGATATCCTATCACCTTACCTCTTCATACTCCTTATGGACGATGTCATCAAGGCATGTAAGGAGAGAACAAGAAAGTATTCAGTGGGGTACTGGAAGATGAGACAGGTCTATATTTCGGAGCTGGCATTTGCTGATGATGTTGTTGCCCTGATTGCTAAATCAGAGGCACATCTCCAATCCAACCTGCAAGTCTGGAAGGAAGAGCTGGAGAAGAGAGGGATGGTCATAAGCAGCTCTAAAACAAAATCCATGGTGATATCACGAGAAGAAAGAAAACATCAGATTAAGTTGGGAGAACAGGTCCTGGAGCAGGTCGACCACTTTAAATATCTCGGTGCTATTACAGACCGAAAGGGAGGCATCAAAGAAGAGTTGGCCACTCGAAAAGCAGCGGCTGGGAGACTTTTTCAGGCCATAAATCGTGGATTCCTCAGCAAGAAAGAGGTTGGTAAGAAAACGAAGATGGCTGTATACCGCTCCACCTATGTCCCAGTCTTGACATATGGATGCGAGTCGTGGGCAATGACTACAACCCACAAAAGCCAGATCCAAACCTCAGAAATGAGGTATCTGAGGAAAGTGGTTGAAGTAACAAGAAGAGACATGGTCCGCAACCAGACGATCCGTCAAGGCCTAAAATCCCATCCGCTGCAGACCCAAATAGAACAGTCCCAACTAAGATGGTTTGGCCATGTCTGCAGAATGGGAGAAGATCGGCTACCACGACAAGCATGGGAAACAAAGAGCCAGGGATCCAGACCTCCAGGACGACCCAGAGTCCGCTGGGAGGACAACATTAGACAATCTTTGAAGGACCGAGGACTAGAATGGAACCAGGCCAGGAAGAAGACAGCTGATAGAATGGTCTGGCGCTCTCTCTTCCAAACCTCTACACCTCACGGTAGAAGGGGAACGACTAAGTAAGTAAGTAAAGATTTTTAACGTAGCCACATTCATTAGTAAAAAAAGATATGTGTGAGGTCTTAAGTGGTAGCAAGAAGGGCCTTCTGTAAATTCACAGCTACATTTATCTCAGGAGCCTTCACAGCTGACCTCATGCATCACACTAGGTAATATCACAACCATACAGTACCATCAAATCCACTACATGGACCTTGCCATCCAATTTGCAATTTATTCTGGCTGCCGGGCAGTAGAAGGAGCACCTTCTCTCCCACAGCTAATTCTCGATCCTTCGCTTTCTTATTGTAATAGGCAGCATGCTTTTTCCTGGCTTGTCTCAAATGTTCATTGGCAAGTTTCCAGCCAGTTTTAAGACGAGTGGTCAGCTCGTTCACATATTGATATGATGAGGTAATATTTTCTTCTGCCTTTTCATCGGTCCAGGTCCTTAACAATGCTACATATTGACCTTTAAATTTGTTGACCTGTTTTTCCAGGCACCGGTATGGTCTCTTCCATTGGAAGCATTATAGTGATGATTTTTCTTCCTAGAATCATCATTCAAAAATCGACCGCTACCAATTTTTTTCTTGGGGTTTTCTTCCCACTTTAAATTCCTTGTGAGAGATCTTCTCTCTCTTTTATCTTCCTCCAGTTTACATAAGTCCGACTGAGGGATTTTCGGCTTATTCTGGGGTAAGACATCTCTTTGTACTCGCTGCATAGTGGCCATAGTAAAACACTCGAGCGAAGACTGTCTGTGAAACGGGGGTTCCCATTCCCCTCTGTCCACTTTATTATAATTATTTTTCTTTCCAGGCCTAAGTTTGCCCCGTGGCGTGTCTAGGTCCTGATTCATTTTCCCGCGTGTGGGTGTTCCCTCTTTATTTTCTGGCCTAGGTTTTCCATAATGCTTCTCTCGCATTTGGTTATTATTTTTCCACCCTGTGGAATTTTTCTTATTGCACTGGTCGCAGGCCTCGACAAATTTTCTTATGTCTTCAACCACTCCTGGCCAGTAATAAGACATAGATGTCCTTGAACAGGTGCGACCCATCCTCAGGTGTCCACCGTCTTGAACATGTGTTTGTCTCATAACTTGTGCCCTATATTTCGATGGCACTACTACCTGTCCACACCCGGATAGTCCTGCCTTATCCGCCCTGCAAAGCAGTCCATCATCCAAATAGAAATCTCCTTTTCTAGGAGGGGTATGGAGTTTTTGGAGTTTTCAAAACACGGCTTCAGTGATCTATCTTTAACCTGTGCCTTCCTACACTCGTTACGAGACATAATTTTTGGTGGTTCCTCCTCTTTTCTAGGAGTCGACCTGACCTGAAGCGTGGCCATTACTACAGGTTTCTTTCTACAATTTTCGGTGTTATGGTTGTCCATCCAACACCGGCTACAATATAATCTACTTTGATGAAAAGGTTTTCTTTCATCATATTTCCTTTCATTGAATTGTGAGGTTTTATGTTTATAGTCATTGCGTGGCCTATCAAAATATTGCTTACCTTTGTTCTGGTCTCTATGGTCAAACTTATTAAAGTTTTGAGGTGCCTTAAAATTGTCTACCTGTTTCTTTTTATTACCAACTACCTCTGCCTGGGCTGCCTGATACCTCTCAGCGACATTGAGTAACTCACCCAGCCTCTCTGCACCTTGTTCCATGAGAAACTTTCTCAGGTCTGGAGCCATGGACTCTCTTAGCTGCTCAATAAGGATCATTTCCTTAAGATCTTGGGTTTTCCCCAGAGCAGTCCATTTCTCCAAGTAGGTCTCTAACCGTGCAGAGAACTGGTGATAAGTCTCACCCGACAGTAGTTTGGCATTCCAAAATTTTTTTCTATAAAATTCTCCGTTCTTTTCGTATCTTAATAAAAGAGCCTGCTTTAGCATGTCATAATTGTCCTGGTCATCTCTGCTCATTTTGGCAAAAACTTCATAAGCCGTTCCTCTAAGCCCCTGTGATAACTTTAGGCTCCACCTCTCTCTCTCTAACCCATATGTAGTAGCTAAAAGTTCAAATCTACTTAGGTACCCTTCGATGTCATCTTCTTTCTCAACAAAATGATCTACATGAAAGCCCATAGCTGAGGTTGAGGCTCCCTGACTGGCAGTGGCATCTGAGGCAAAGGGGCTGGCACCATTTTCAGGAACATGGCCTTGAATCTCCAACTCCCTTAGTCGTAACTCGTGCTCCCTCTGCAATCTTCTATCTTCTGCTTCCCTCTCAGCAGCCTGTCTTTTTTCCTCTCTTTCCACAGCTAGTCTCTTTTCTTCTCTTTCAGTTGCCAATATCTTTTCTTCTGCCTCCAATGCCCTAGCCTCCTTGTCAGCCTCAATCTGCAACCTCTTAATTTCTTTGTCAGCCTCAATTTGTAACCTCTTCTCTTCAGCTATCTTCCTATCTTCCCTTTCAATATACTTGTCACATTCTGAAGTTACATATTGGATCAAAGCTTGACCCTCCATGTTCATTTCTTTCGCAGTCTGCACAGCAGCAGATCGAAACTTTGCCAGATCAGCCATTTGTACTATGTAACCTTTAAAATTTCCAACTATACAAATCTCTAATTATGGCTAAACATTACGTTAAATGGGCAAACGTTAGAAGAAGTTAACACCTTTAAATATCTCGGGTCCACTATATGTAGTGATGGAAGATCAATTAAAGAAATCAAGACAAGACTTGAGATGGCCTCAGCTGCCATGACAAGGTTGAATGTGATCTGGAAAAGTAACATCAGTTTTCCTGTGAAGATCAAATTATACAAATCACTTGTATTATCTATTCTCTTGTATGGGTGTGAGGGCTGGACACTCACTGCAGATACGGAGCGAAGGATTCAGGCTTTCGAGCATAAATGTTATAGAAGAATTTTGCGCATTTGCTATAAAGAGCACAAAACAAATGTCTATGTTAGAGAGAAGATAAACACCTATGCAGGCCACCAAGAACCACTTTTGTCAATAGTTAAACGTCGAAAGCTTGCCTGGTTTGGGCATGTAACTCGTCATGACTCCCTTTCGAAAACGATCCTTCAGGGAACAGTCGAAGGTAAACGGAGAAGAGGAAGGCAGAGAAAATCCTGGGCTGATAACATCAAAGAATGGGCAGGACACGGTTTTTCCACACTTGTACGCATTGCTGAGGATAGAGAGCAGTGGAGGACCCTGTCTGCTGATGCTTCCACCATGGCACCCCTACGACCCATGACGGGTTACGGGCTGAGATGAGATGATGAATTATGGCTAATAATTTCTAATGATAACCAAGAACAACCACAGGCACTGATAGCTCAACTACTATTCAATTTCTCCAAAAGGAATGCTTTTAGTTTTATATTCTCTGAGATTCCTAATATACTTGATAATATTTTAAGAATTTAAAATCCCAGAATCAAACTACCCAATATAGCTGGTGTTATAAGAAATTCAATCCACAGGAGCGAGACCCCAATATAAGTGATAGGTTATAATCCCGGACCAGGAGACCCCAATATATGTGGTGGATTTGATGTTATGAATTGTTGTAGGTATTATTATATTTGTATTAAATGAGATTAGCTATGAAGGTCCCTGAATTTACTCAATAGTATTGTGAACTTTTCAGGGTACCTTTCCGCTACCACCTTTTTTTTTATCTCATTCAAAATGTATTTATTATTATAGTAAATGACTTCGTGTAGTGTCTAGGGTTATGAATGTAGAGTGTAATGTACAAAATCAACAAACATACAAACAAATAGTTTATTATTCACAACAGCACACAGTACTACCACAATAACATACAAACGACACTTTAAAAGGCTATCTTATTTAAGACCGTGTTTGAAAGTTGTGTAAAGATAATTTTTTACAATTTTATTATCCTGATTCAAATTTATTTGTAATCAGGACTGACAATTTAAAAGTGAAATCAAAATAATCATTTACATCAGTCAAATAGCACAATAGATCCTTTGTCCATATATATAAAATATTTTTCTAATATACGTCTGTAGTGTTCTCCTACTTTAAGGTAATACTGGTGGTACCACTAGGTTGTTGTTTTAAATCATATCCTTTCAGAAATGTTTGTTTCTATTTTGTCACTTGTGGAACTATTAAATATTTGTCCCAGTTTTATTCACTGTCATTATATAGTTCTTTTAAAGTTCTGTAGTTGAGCTTTCAGGTGCCGAACGAGAACTTAACTTGGCAGTAGAATATAGGTTGAACCTTGCCTCTGCTCGCTTGACAATCTGTTCCCTGTTTGATAGGCAATGGCCACTAGCATGGGCTCGCAGTAAACAGGCAGAGTCCTGAATCAATCAATTTTCAAGCGTTTGGTACCACATTAACGTCAGTACCCAGGACCTCTGAAATGTGAAGGTATGCATCCTTCGTAATATCTAGCATACACTAATAGTCCACAGTTAAGGACATGTACATTACAAACAAACAAAAAGGATCATATCCTTATACAAACCTATGCCACCATTTTCTTTTGATGTGACAATGTACACCAGTATTCCTTTCCCTAATAGTTACAATGCCACTGCAATTCCATCTGTAATCTCTTCCATATAATAGGATAGGTGTTATGCTCCTTTATGACAATCATACATATTCTTGTATTTTACACCTCTCTGACAGTCTATCACATGGTGGATCAATCTTTAGGCTTTGCCTCATGTTCGCTATAGACCCACTCATGCCCAGGCATATATTATTATTTCAATTTCAATTTTTACATAAAATACAGGTTAATAAATGTCAATCTTACCACAATTTTCAATGAAATATACACAGAGACGATGACTGACACAGTTTCGATCTGTTTTATTGCCCAGGCTGCTTAGAACTTGTATTTTAAAGCACAGCCTGCTTCTCATCTATCACTGTTGAAAATTTTCTTAGAAATGGCGTCCCCCACAACGCTTATTCTGACAATATCGATTCAGTTAGCCAATCGCTATTAATATCACAAGGGTAAACAGTCTTTTTCAAAAAATATCATTCAAACTTTTCCTACGTTACTAGGTTATTTATGTTTATTCAAAGGTCAGCCAATAATATTTAGTCTCACTTCAAATGCCACCCAATCAGATTCACTGTACTATCCTAGCCTATCTGTCACCTACTTTTTTCCCAAAAAATATGCGATCCAATCTAAGCAGATATGACTTGACCTGACAGTATCTCTGATCTTTATGTATTGTTTTATCAATATTTAATTAGTTAAGGGACTTTTTATATAACTAATAACATATTCTTGGTCAGCAAGTCTTCAGGTACACGAATATACAATTTTTAAGGGGCTATGCGGTTTGGCTCAAAATTCTATCTTTTTCTATGTTAGTTGTTTATTTTTAAACTACCTCCTGTTCACTTCTTTTCTCATGTACTTACGAGATAAATACGAGAGCTTAGGGCATTCATAATAAGAGCTTAACATGTATTACATGACCGTGGTGTCCACAATTCTAACTTTTTCATTGTATTTGGGGAAACCCCTAAGGCAAGGCTTGCCCCTGTGCTATGGTTGCTTTTAGTTTAAAATCAATGCGAAACGAATTAGCATTTCATCTATCCTTGCCCCCTTCTCGTTCCACAATGCATTTTAGGCAAATATTTTCTTAGAACTAGGAAAAGTGGTTGTTTATGTCAAGGACGAATTTGAAAAATTGGGTACCGTTTTGTTCGGCTATTCGTTAGCAAATAATAATCTGAAGGCGTAGGCGATACCACCCGTTCTAGCAGAAAATTCTTTTGTACTTTCTTATCTTTGCCTTTATGCCCTATATTGTTATATACTAATTTAGATATTGTATTTAGAAGTCACTATAGTCCCCAGCCCGTGTTTTTTTTTTTTTTTTTTTTTTAAGTATCCAGATGGAAATTTCCTCCAAAAACTTCCGTTCCGTTGGGTATCTATTGGTGTTCACGGGGTTGACCTGAGTTGCTAATTGATATTTGATAAAAGCTATATATACCGGGTGAGACTTGTCTAACATAGCTTTGTTCATGTAATTTAGATGCCTAATCTGAAATAATCTCCATGTAGTTTATTTCAGGCCCAAAATTTACTAAGCCCGGCCATGGTCCTGCTGAAATTCTGTTTTCTAGATATTTTACTTTGTCTTCTTATGAGTGCCTGTAACATACCCTGTAATGGGAATTATGTATTTACTGTCCACGGGCCTCGGATTTCTCTCTTTATTTACTCGTATTTCAATGTGCATCCTGTAGCGGTGGTATCTGTAACAATTTGTTTTACATGATCAGGTTGTCATCCCCACACACTACCTTATATTAGACACTTCTAACGATATGCATGAGGGAGCAGGAGTCATATTCTTTCTTGTTTCCCCACACCCCTCGGGAACTACACAGGGCATTCCATTTAGACTGCCGTGAAATAGGTGTGCGCATAAAGCAGTTTTCTCTGAACAGAAAAGTGCCAGAATGTCTGTTATTGATTAAAAGGTTTCGGTTTTTCGCCGAAGACCTAGTGCCCCTAGATCTATATGATAAAGGAGCACTACGAAGACCTCGTTCTGTTATGGAAAAACCCCTGATAATATTGATATTATTTTTAGTTTCCTGTTTGTGATAGTTTCTGTTTTGACCCAACTATGCGCTTTGATTTTTATTGATATGTAAACAATCGGGTGTTTCGTTTTCAGGTTTCAGTTCTTGCCTGTTTAGGGCAAGCGTCTTCTTCTCATTCTTCTTCTTCTTCTCTCTCTCTCTCTCTCTCTCCCTCTCTCTCTCTCTCTCTCTCTCTCTCTCTCTCTCTCTCTCTCTCTCTCTCTCTCTCTCTCTCTCTAAGTCTATTTATTTTTAATGGACAATGAAAAAGCTGCCTTCTGTGTCCGACAGATTCCATAAACTGAAGGCCTAGTTAAGTATAATGAATTATATTAACACAAAATAATTTTGTGGTATTATTCGGAAGAACTAGTATCGATAAAGACCGAATAAAAATTTTCATTGTTCAATAATAATAATAAAAACAAAGGTAAAGGTAGCCCCATAGTAGATACTGCTTAGGGGAGTGAAGTGTTAGAGCCTTCACTATACTAGATTCAGCTTTGAGAAGTGGGGTGATCAGTTCCCTTCCTCGCTGCCTTTTTCTTCCCTAACTCAAGAGCAGAGTCAGGTACTCATTTACAGCTGAGTAGATAAGCGTCATGCCACCGTGTTTTGAACCCGGCACCTTTACCGCAAGACACCAGTGCACTAACCACTTTTTCAATCGGAAGCTCCAATGTTCAATACTGATCTTAAATAGTTTTGGCTCCACTTCCGTCCCGGTCCTTACAGTTGTGTGCTACTCAATTTGCCGTCGGGGACAAGTGACTAACTTAATATATCGCAACTGCCTAACTGTACTTTATATTATCCGGTGGCGTAACTACCATCCCGGTACGTCCCAGGGGCCACGGCACCGAGTTGGCCCCTAAAAGTAGTGATTGTTAGGGTCCATCGTCTTTATAAGTATAATGTTAATTTCCTTTGTTCCCTTTGTTGAACGTCAGAGCATTACCCACTTTCTGGAGCAGCCTTTCTCAACCTTTTTATGATAGAGGAACCCTTGAAATAATTTTCAGGTTTCAGGTAACCCCTGCATAAAAAGTATTATACCTACAGCTCATGGTGTAGTTAATCCAGACTTCTTGTCTGGAAAGATACACAAACTTGTTCGCGGTGGTCCAATATGGATGGGCAGGCGTTATTTGGAGAATAGGCGGCAGTTAGCAAATATGCAGTGCCCAAAAACACTGTCGATGACGATCTTGTTAAAAATTAAGACACAGACAGCAAGATAACAAATGTGATTTTTGGAGCTCGGAAAGATACGTAGGCCTATTCGCTTCCGCCCAGACCTTGTTGTGATCAATAATTACAAGAAAATGTCAAAATAATAGATCTATGTAGTAGTGAGTTGCAGACACGATAAATACCAAAAAGTAGTAAGACCTTATATGGTAATGGAATTTGAAAACAATATTTTATATGTCATGTGGAATATTCTGCATGAGACACGAGGTTAGTGGGGGATTGACCCCTACCAAAATCAGACAGTTATTTACCATTGATTTGGCATTTGAGATGCAAATATAGGTTGCTCTTGACTGGACTTCTCGTCCACGAAGCAATATGGGTGTGTAAGCGAAAATGTTCGTTATAACCTAGCGCCTTGTAAGCCTACTGCACTGATTTCAAATTCCTTGTAGGCAAGGCCAGAATATACCAAATATGCACTGGATTTCAAATTCCGGTTCTAGGATCGTAGTTCACGTGCTCTAAGCCAGACACCTAACCCACATAAAGAGACGCCATCTTAACTTGTTGCCCCACAATATTCGGGCGTTTACTATGCAACAAGTCTGTGTTTAATTCACCCGAAACACTCGGGGTAAGTTATAATATGCATTTTATCATTTCAAATTTTACATTTTTGACAGGTATAATTTGCTTGTGGATGGGCAGTGGCATATGAGGCTAGCAACCTCATCACTGAAAATAAGTTAACACATTAGCCACCAATACAAATCAGAGGCTCATCTCCAATTCAACCTGCAAGTCTGGAAGGAAGAGCTGGAGAAGAGAGGGATGGTCAAAAGCAGCTCTAAAACAAAATCCATGGTGATATCACGAGAAGAAAGAAGACATCAGATTAAGCTGGGAGAACAGGTCCTGGAGCAGGTCAACCACTTTAAATACCTCGGAGCTATTATAGACCGAAAGGGAGGCATCAAAGAAGAGTTGGCCACTCGAAAAGCAGCAGCTGGGAGACTTTTTCAGGCTATAAATCGAGGATTCCTCAGCAAGAGAGAGGTTGGTAAGAAAACGAAGATGGCTGTATACCGCTCCACCTATGTCCCAGTCTTGACATATGGATGCGAGTCATGGGCAATGACTACAACCCAGAAAAGCCAGATCCAAACCTCAGAAATGAGGTATCTGAGGAAGGTGGTTGAAGTAACAAGAAGAGACATGGTCCGCAACCAGACGATACGTCAAGGCCTAAAATCCCACCCCGTGCAGACCCTAGTAGAACAGTCGCAATTAAGATGGTTTGGCCATGTCTGCAGAATGGGAGAAGCTCGGCTACCACGACAAGCATGGGAAACAAAGAGCCAGGGATCCAGATCCCCAAGACGACCCAAAGTCCGCTGGGAGGACAACATTAGACAATCTTTGAAGGACCAAGGACTAGAATGGAACCAGGCCAGGAGGAAGACAGCCGATAGGATAGTCTGGCGCTCTCTCTTCCAAACTTCTACACCTCACGGTAGAATGGGAACAACTAAGTAAGTATTAACCACCAATACACGAGATGGTAACTGCTTAGTGCGGGTTTCCTCGTAGGGAACCAAAAGCACAGACGGCCCAGATTCCATAGAGAGCAGGTAGTGGATGATGAGATCATGGTGTACATAGTTATTATACAAGCACTTTAGTAAAATTCATATATATATATATATATATATATATATATATATATATATATATATAGATATATATATATATATATATATATATATATATATATATATATATATATATATATATATATATTGCTATCCAAAAGCACTTTCATCCGACTCACTGGGGTTAAACTTAATACTCATGGAGGGTAAATTATTCTAAGGAAGATGGAAGTGGTGGATAGAAGCGGAGGGTGCCTGATGCTCATATCAGGGACCCAGTACTCAAAAGAGACATCAGTTTATGGAACAAGTTTGTGGTACAAGTTTGTGGTTCAACTTGCTAGCAGTCGACGCTAGACACCAACATCAGACGGGTCTTGAAGACGCTCGACAACCAATTTGATTACCTCATACATATTGCATGAGATGTGTTTGTCGTGAGAAATTCTAAATCCACATATCTAAATTAGAAAGTAAATGTAAAGCCTAACGCATTAATTCAATAAAAGGAAAGAAGAATGGTAAAAGAACAGTGCGGTCACAATAGCGTACGCCTGTGTTATAGAACGTCATACTAGCTAAACAAGAAAACCCCTTTTTATGCTCCGTCTGCATAATTGTAACGCTTTCACGTTTACTAGTAAAGCCTACTGCATAAAATGCACGCGTTTCTAAAAAGAAAACTGGTACTGTGTTTCTTAGAAAACCTTGAGATAGACACACTGCGTAATGACCTAGATTAATATTACATTAATGTCATTTTATGCACTACGTAAACGAAAAGACAGACGGGCTTAGAAGAGAGAGAGAGAGATGTACGGAGGAACGCATGCAATACTACCACGTCGTCTCGCGATTGAAAATTAATGCCACCCCACGCGAAAGGCATGCAGGCTTGCTTTTTTCAAATAAACAGTAATAAAAAACACTACCAATACGAGGTAAGGTTTTAAAAAACATGGTTAATGCTTATTAGGAAACATGACACAATACTGTTTTACGTCAGAAATCCTGACATTAGCCTGACAGTACAGAAGACACCCAAACGTATAGAAGTGAACGGGTGGTAGAAGAAAATACATTTTTTGAACGAAGCCACTTGGCTCCATTAAACTTATATATTTGGATGCCTTAGGTCTTGCTGACAAAGAATATGTTAGGTGTTAAGCAAATAGTCTAATAATTAACAAATTATAGCCAAAATACTATAGTGGTGTTGTCTGACAACACAGGATCATATTTGCTCATAATGGCATGTTTGGACACTGCTTTAGGGGAAATGAGGCCACCACGTTAGATCCGATTTGATTGGCTAGAATAATATGTAAGGCGAAACATGATTAGTCGACTGCAAATACTATTTTTGGTTGTTAATGGAAACGATAGGAAGGGTACATTTTTTCAAATGCTTTTGTAAACATGGTCTCATTGGCTAGACCATTTAATATAGTCAATTAGGAGCGTCTGTTCAGTGCCACTTTTTGAAAATAAACTTGATAGAAGCAAGTGCGTTGAGAACCAGATCATATTTTTCTAATAAAAGCCTGGGACAGAGGCAGATCGGAATTGTGCCATAACTCATCGCCAGTCAACGTACTTGTTTAATATTTCCTTGAATTGTGGTAAGCTAGACATATTTGATATCTTTTAGATGAAAATTGAATGTGAATTGATAATTTATGTCTGTATGTGTGTGGTTCAGTAACAAACAAGAGGCAAAGCCTAGATATTGCTCCACCATGAACAAAACTTGTCGGAGAGGAGTATAACTGTATAGGCATATATGGGATTGCCAAATAGTACTATGACACCTATCTTATTGAATAGAAGGAAATAATGCTGGAATTGCAGAGGCGTTGTAACCATTAGGGAGAGGAATACTGGTGTATATTGTTACATGAGAAGCTAGCAGTTGGCCTACAGCGCTGAACTCAGTGTTTGTTATGTATTGTGCTTCAGTGTGGAAATAGATTATAAATTAGTTCTGAAGTAGGAGGTACAACCTTCTTATTTCAGGGACCGTGGTACTAAAGACTTAAAGCAGCACCTGGTCTGAGTTTTGCTGAATCCAGAGGCTGGTAGCATACTCCTTGGTCAATATATCGACCAGTGTTGTTTCTCAAGAAAACGGTGAAGCAAGCGAGCAGAGGAGTCAGTTTGCCTGCCGCCCACACAGAAGTTAAGATTTCGTTGGACAACAACAACCTAGCTTGAAAAGCCAGTATTGCCTCATAGTACTACCCACAACTTACACACATATTGCAATAATAATATATGTCAATACAAAGATCCTATCTATAAATTGTGTACATACAACTTGTGATTACATTTGATTGTGATTCCTGATTCACTTTGTAGTTGAATCAGGATATCTAGTGTTGAAAGGAATTAATACATATTTTAAAAGTTATCACTTGACTTATTAAGATAGTCTTATAGAGTGTTCTATGTATGTGAGTGTCACAGTGTTGTAAAGTATTGTGGATTAAATTAAATTGTTTATCTGTATGTTGGTTGTTGTGAACATACACTTCATCACTATAATAACCCTAGACATTCAACGTAGTCATCACAATATTCCAGAATAAGTCTGACTGAGGTCTAAATGTGGTAGCAAAGTAAGGTCATCTGTAACACACCACACTTATTAGATACAGATACCTTCACAGCTGATCTCAGTCAGAACACTAAGTCCCCTATAAATATTTATATCATCCCACTTTACCACAGTGTTACAGCTTCCAGACTTGACTACTGAAGAGAAGAACAATTCAAAGCACCCGTGGGAACCAACAGCGGCTGAAGCAAACGTCAACTGACTCCACAATGGAAGCTAAGTAGCAAACAAGAGGAATCTATGAACATTTCACAAGTTTTCCACTACAATATAAATCATACGCTGATGATAAATATCATCGTCTCATTATTCAAAACCAAGTTATTTATTTTAAATCTGGTTAAACTATAAGGGATTATTAAACTTGTTTATATGTAACTCTTAAGCTATAGTTGGATTAATCAGAGTGAATAGTATGTCTGCACTCGTGTGACTCATATTATGTTAAATACATAAAAATATCAAGCTATAAAATTAATAGTTGCTGAATCACCTTCAGCTGGGGGGCTATAAAACCACGAGACAAATTTCCCAACAGAAGGGGCGAGAGAATATAAATTCATGACAGCTTAGATGATCTCATTTGTTATGCTTGCTTTCTTTTTAACATCCTTTGAGGTTCCCTTAAATAGAAGCATCATTCTTCTAGTTTTATCTCTGCCAAGAGTAATCGTGACCAAAGGTTGACACCTTTGAATACCCTCTTCATTATACTCTAAGTTTAACAATTGTTGTACCATTTTTTTGCGGTGCAGGGGAGACGATCCACACCACACCACTGTCGATCAGACTCCTCATTTCGTCAACAGTCTAGAGGCTGTGGTTAAGTCAGTCAAAATGGGGTACGTCGTACAACCATACACTACATTTAAGAATTTTGACATCAATTATAGAAAAAAAAAAAAAATTCGAACTTTTTTAGAACAACACCCAAAAGCAAAGCCCTAAAAAGGTCTGTAAGCTTTTAGTGCTAGCGTTGCTCAGTCCTGAAAAGGACTTCTAGCTGAGCCAATGATGTCCAGGAATGAGGTTATATAGTGGTAGAAGCCATCTCATGTACAACAATACAAAAATTAATATTACCCACGTGGCACTTAAATCTCTCTCCTCCCTCTCCCCTTCTCTCGTTCTGAAAACGATACATAAAATATTTCTATTCCACGTGACACTTAAATCTCCTCCTCCTCTCTCTCTCTCCTAAAATCCGCCAGCCAAGTAAACAAAACCTGGTTCTATCCCTTGAGCCAATAGTCCCACCTGTCCACAGGCATGTCATTTTCCATCTAAATTCTATCTTCTCAGACTTTCTCATACTAGGGTCTTGTTTTCATTCAGGCAAACTCTATAAACTTAAAACCACTTCGTGACATGTTGTTACGATATATTCCAGCTTTCCTCTTCTCATAACATGCCCAAAACAAGTGGATTGCTTCTTTCTAACTTGTGAAATAAGTTTCCTTTGTGCATTGGCCTCTTTCAGGATATCCTCATTACTCTTTTTGGCTGTCCATGGTATTTTTTAATATTCTTTGGTAAAACCACATCTCTGTGGCCTCTAATGCCTTCCCTTGTTTACTAATTGTCCATGACTCACTTCCATGGGTCAGGATTGGTTCAATATAACACTCAAGAACTCTCTTCCTTACTTCCAATGACAAAGAATTGTTGCATAAAATACTCTTCATTTTATAGAATGCTGCTTTTGCGTGAGCTTTTCTACTCTTTACTTCTGAGATGCATCTTCCATCCGTTTTTTAATATTCTTCTTCTTTGATCCTTAGCCGCCGACCGTCAAAGCAATCAGTGGCCATCACGCCTGGTGGTGTCTTGTAGGGCAACAACAAATTGATTCCACTTTGCTCGGTCGGTGGCCATCCTTCGTACAGTGCCCCAACTCTGGTTGATTCTTTGCATCTCAGCCTTCACAGTCCTCCGCCAAGTTGTTTTTGGTCGGCCTCTCCTTCGTTTTCCTTCAGGGGTCCATAGCATAGCTGTTCTTGTAATGGCATCGGGGTCTCTTCTGAGGACATGGCCAACCCAGCTCCAGCGTCTGCCAGCTATGATAGTGTGCATGTCCTCTTGCTTGCTCCGAGTAAGCAGATCTTAGTTGGTGATGGTATTCGGCCAAAAGATTAGGAGAATTTTTCTTAGGCATGTTGTGTGAAAAGAGGACAATTTCGACATTTCCTTCTCTGTAACTCTCCAGCATTCCGAACCACAGAGAAGCTCAGAAAGCACACAGCTCTGATATAATCTTAATTTTGTGCTTGTGCTGTACTGAGAGGACTTCCAGGTGTTATTTAGACTAAAAAAGGCTGTTCTTGCTTTATTCATTCTGTTGTTGATGTCTTTGCTTGCTCCGCCGTCTGGTGTTACTATGCATCCTAGGTATGTGAAGGTGTCTGTCTGTTCCAGTTGCTGATTCCTTACTGATATGGGCTCAGGGTTGCTCACAACATTGAGCGTCATGACCTCTGTCTTCTTTAGATTGATGTTCAAGCCCACCTGCTGGCTATCCTTATTAAGTCTATCCGTTTTTTCCTGGATGTGTTGATGTGAATATGCTAGTAGTGCAATGTCATCTGCATATTCCAGATCTTCCAATGTAGAAAATGTAGTCCATCTTATTCCTCTTGGACTGCCCTCTGGCGCACCACCCAGTCTATGACTGTTAAAAATAGAGTGGTTGATAAGGGGCATCCCTGTCGTACTCCTGTCTTCACCTCAAAGGTTAGATTGCTCTGCCCAACGCTACACGTAAAGTTGGCATAGAGGCTTTTTATGATTGACACTATGCAGCTTGGAATTCCATAAGCCCTCAGTATTTTCCATAAACTGTCCCTATGTATACTGTCAAAAGCCTTTTCAAAATCAACAAAATTAATGTACAGCTGTCTTTGCCATTCTGAGCACTGCTCTATAATGTTCCTGAGGGTAAATATATGATCTACACATCTTCAGTTCTTTCTAAATCCTGCTTGTTCTTTCCTCAGTTTGTGGTCTACTGCTTTTGAAATTCTCTGTATAATTATCCTGCCTAGTATTTTGTTGGGAACTGAGAGAAGAGTGATTCCTCTCCAATTTTTGCAGTCTGCAAGATCTCCCTTCTTGGGCAATTTGACAGTTATTCCTTTGTTCCACTCCATTGGTGTTGTCCCTGTTTTCCAGACTTGTGCAAATAGTGGTTCTAATAATTCTGCTGCTAGCTCAGGGTCTGTATTAAATAGCTCTGCATTTAAGTTATCATGGCCAGGAGCTTTTCCATTCTTTAACCCTTTGATTGCTGTGATGATTTCTTTTCGTGGAATGTCTGTACTAATATCTAGATCGTTTTCAGCTTCAGGAACATTCAATTGTGTCTCTGGTGGTTACTTGTTCAGAGTTTCTCTGAAATGCTCTGTCCATCTTGTTTCCTGTCCCTCTGCTGTCGCGATGAGATTTCCTTGCTTATCTCTTACTAATGTAATATTGTTTGCACCTCGTTTTCCGCTGATGATTTTAGTTATTTTGAATACTGTGCTTTGTTAATTTCTCAGTGCTGCCTCTTCTGCCTGTCTTGCAAGATCGTCTAGGAAATTCCTTTTGCTGGCTCGGGTTTGCGTTTAACTTCCTTGTCCAGCTGACTGTACTGTTCGCTATATAGTTGCTTTAACCTGGGGGACTTCGCTTCTGTTTTCTTTCTTTTCATTTCCTTTCTCATCGTTATGGTGTTTAATGTTTCTGGTGTTATCCAGTCTTGCTTCTTCCTTTCCTGGAATCCCAAGCATGATTTGCTGCTTTCCTTATATATTGTTGAAATGGTGTTGAATTTCTGGTCTATATCATCAGTCAATATCTTTTCCTGACTTTTGGCAATTTGATATCGCTTCTTTATATCAGCCGCAAAAGCTTTTCTGGTAAGAGGGTCCTTCAATTTGCTGATGTCAAACCTTTTCTGTGTAGTTACAGTTTGTCCAGCCGTTCTGAGTTTCACTTTTGCTACTACTAAATGGTGATCACTTCCCACATCCGCATCTCTTCTTACCTTCACATCTTGTAATGCATGTCTCCATCTGCCATTTATCACAATGTGGTCTATCTGGTTTCTGTTCTGACCATTTGGTGATTCCCATGTTAATTTGTGAATTTCTTTGTGTGGGAAAAGTGTTCCTCCAATGACCAGGTTGTTAATGCTACAGAAACTTATTAATTTATCCCCATTTTCGTTTGCTGTTCCGCTGCCACATTTCCCCATAACTCTTTCATTATATGTATTGTGTGTTCCAACTTTCGCATTGAGGTCTCCCATTACTACAATAAGATCATATCTAGGTGTGTCTTCCATTTCTTTCTGCAGTTGTTGATAGAATTCATCCTTGACCTCTTCATCGCTGTCATTCGTTGGTGCGTAGCATTGTATTATTGTAGTGATGGTGAATCTCCCTCTCAATCTTATTCTTATCAGTCTGTTGTTGATGGGTTTCCATTCCGGTAATGTCCTATCTATTCCTTTCTGTAGAATAATGGCTATGCCTTCATTGTGCTGTCCATCCTCTCTTCCAGAGTAAAGTACTGTTTCTCCTGTTGCTGTTTTAACTTTTCCTGCCCCTGTCCATCTGCTCTCGCTTATCCCTAGAATGTGTAATCTATAGTTTCTCATTTCTGCTGTGACCTGTTTTAGTTTACCCATCTCGTTCATTGTCCTGACATTCCAAAATCCTATTCTTGTTTCACGTTTTGCAGTCAGGACGTCCGTTTTCATGTCAGTGGCTTCCTTTCGGCTTTCAGCACTGACAGTCATACAAGCCTCAAACTCCAGATGAAAGTTTGTTCATTTGTTGTCGTTTCCGTAACTTCATGTTTTTTAACATACGTAACATTAAAGTGGATTTGCATTTCATTAAACAAGGATAACATAGTGAAACAAAACAAATGGTAAATACAAATTAATATATTCTTGCTTCTGTAGGCATTAAAAAGAAAGTGTCACTGGACAGGTCATACTCTCTTGACTTATGAGTATATAGCCTGCCAGGACTTTAAATAGGATCCACAATGAAAGAAAAAAATGTGGGATGATAATGGAACACATTATTCATGGAAAAGATAACCAAAAAAAAAGACATTAAAAGAGAGACTCATCTTGGAATAACAAAAAGAAGACAGCACAAGAATGCTGTGCACCGATAGAATACTACTGACGAGCATTTGTCTCTCTCTATGTCATGGAGATATTAAGGTGTCTGAAAAGATGTGCCAACTGGCAATCAACAACTTCTATCCTACCAAATATGTTGTAAAAGGTGACTAAGGAAGTAACTGAGCATGGGGCCCACCTTCTCCACCCTGTAGACTTGCGACAGGTAACCCAGGAGCTGAGGGGCTCTACTTTACAAACATTGAGCGGTCTAAAGATCTACCTTGATAAACATATGTCTGTTTTCAGGTTTCAAAATATTTGGAATCTGGAGTACATACAGACGATCTGTTTACTACATTTTTATTTATAGAGTCGTGGATAATTTAAACTAAATGATATTTTACCGAATGTTAACTTCACTTCAAAGAAATTATGACTTTTCTATCTCAGGCTGATACCTTCCACGGACAACTGGTAGATGGCAAAAGAACAGTTGGGCGACCACAGCTGAGGTGCAAAGATGTGTGCAAGAGAGACATGAGGGCACTGGACATCATGAATCAAGTGAATTTCAGTATGCTGGCTCATGGGTTTTCCCTAAGAACGCGAGAAGGTCGCCGGTGGGAGAGGGCTACTCCAAAATTTCCCTTGCTATAATATAATGTCTTTCTCTTTTTTTTTTCACCTTCCAACACCCAAGATCTACCAAATCATCCAATGAAATTTACTGGTAGATCACGACCGAATGATTGCCGAAACTTTGAGCCACACAAAAAATTAAAGCAAATAATGGACAAGTCAAACAAACTAAATAACTTACATTATACTTGGTCATCCAAGATGGACGAAGGTCCTCAGTTAAGGAGGCTCTTGATGCGGCTCAGAGAAATCTGAAAGTAGTCTTGGCTGCTGACTTGCTTTTTTTTTTTTTTTCCTTCTAAGAAAGTCTCCAGATTTGGCACCTGGGATGTTCGTGGGCTAAGGGCCAGTGAACAGGATAAGAAAAGAAGATGCTGGCAATGGACAGGGGACACACTAAGGAAACCAACCGATAGCATTACAAGATAGTCCTTGTTCTGGAATACCCTGGGTAAGAGAGGTAGAGAGAGCCAAAAAATATGCAGAAGACTATTGGAGACAGAAATGAAAAGGATAAAGAAGAAATGTAAAGACCTTGAGCTGGCGGCACAGGAATGGAGGGCGTGGCATGAATTCAATCAACCAATCAATACCCTTTAGCTCCCTGAGGAGCATAGGCCTTCAACAAACACATGCCAAGTCTTCCTGTCCCGTGCCATACGCTCAAGTTCTTTCTTTCACCTCTGTATCCAGCTCTCTCCTTCTTTTCTACGCAAGCACCCATTTATCCTAGACGAAAAAAGGTTAGTTGGCAATCCAGACTCCTTTCGGCTTTCTCTGGGTTGCTTCATGCGCCTCCTTTCCAGTGGACCTTCTTCTGTCTTGGGCGGCTGCGTTGATTTATATTCTGTATTTGACTTGTCCATGTTTGTTGAAGTTTTTGTGGTAAAAAGTTTTTTATGGGATGGGGTATCCAACCCCATGCCCAACCCTCCTTAGTCGCTTTTTAACGACATGCATGGTAGGGTACAGTGTTACTATTCTTTGCTCCGCTTTCGGGCCCCGGTAACACACGGGTGTTGGCATGAATTAGTAAATTTTTTTTTTTGAACTACTTAAACTGAAAATTTTAATTTTAAATGATTGTCACACTGCAGCTCAATCAACTTAACTTCAAAATCACTGTCATCAGTGACTACAAATGAACTGCTAAGCAAAATGAACATTTTTCCTTTTAATCTAAAAAGTACTTTTAAAATAAATCTTGTGTGATGCTACACTGTAATTCTGTCTTTTAACAGGCCCGATTCTGTGGTTCTAGTTTGAGTTTTCACCATTTCTCTTCACTTTGTAATTATGTGGGTTTGCCTTGTTTCTTCTCATGTGAATATATCGTGTTCGGTATTTTTGAGGAGGTAATTTTAATGGGTTCGTTTTAGGTCGGTAGGTTTATTTTTCACTCGGCCAGTTTTACTTTCTTCTGATTTTTCGCGATTCCCGTAAATTTCATTGTTTACGAAAATCGATATTTTCGGGCACACCTGTATGACGCGCCAGACACACGTGGCCATCACGTAATGTGACGCAAATTTTCGGACAACGCGGGATTTGCGTAAGGGCTAGTATTGAGTTTTCCTAGAGCTGCCATTGGTCCGAGCAGATACGTAGGAGTATATTTGCGTGGGTGTTTTCTCTTGTATATAATGAGACAGAAAACGGGGATTCGGTCTCTATGTAGAAATAAGTGTCAGCCGCAAGACTTCGTATTATCGTCTCCATTGTGGGAACAAAAAACGATAATAGGTATGTAACTATTTTTTTTAATCGTTTTACTTAGTGGGTTTTTGAGAAATCTCAGCCCGTAAGTTAAGTTCGTGGGAGACATTAACTTAAAGTTTAAACGGTAGCGCCATTAATTATTATCTTTGTAGAACGATGTAAACGTAAAAAGTGTGCATAAGTCTTTTTAGGATTTTTTGGCAGTAGATTGGAGAGTGTGAAGTTATGAGAGACACGTGTGCTCCTAATGGTAGAATATTGGGAAACGCCCCATTTATTCCTGTATATTTTCTAATGTAATTTTATTGGGAAATCCTTGGTGTGTACGTTAATTTTTCTGAGCCTTAAATGTGAGGAATGCAGTGAGCTTATGTTATCAGTGAATTATACGGCTTGGGGAAATAAATCAGTCCTACAGCGAGGTTTAATTTAAATTGGAGTAAGCCAGGGAAACTCCTGTGTTAATGGGTAAAAGGATTTCCCTATTTTGTCATGTGTGAACACGTGATCGGCCATGCGTAACGGCCATGTAACCTGTCAGACGCTGTCTGGGCTTTTGTTTATTTTACCTGGCAGATTTTAGATAGAGAGACACGTGGGTCGGAATATTTTAGGTATTGGTTTTCAGAACGAGAGAAGGGGAGGAGGAGTGTGATTTTAGTGCCACGTGAGATAGTATTATTTTATGTATTGTTATGCAGAACGAGAGAAGGGGAGAGAAAGAGTGAGAATGAAGTGACACGTGGATAGAATTATTTTATGTATCGTATATGTTAGAGATAAGTGATTTTAGAGTGGGTGTACATGAGTCGCTGTTTCTTTTAATTTCAGCGAGTCCCGGCGAATCAGTGGGGGAGCATAAATTGGAAATACCAATTTACCCATGGCACAAGGACATACCTCAGTAGTCAGTGGACTTGAGTTATCATCAGAAGCAAAAGAAAAACCAACTTACGGGTTTTCCCAGTGAGGAGCGGGAACGGGGGTTATTTATCATACTGCCCGAGCTCATCGCTATTATAGTCTCCAGCAACGACACGTGGCAGCGAGAACGGTTTCAATTTCGTACAGCCAGAAATCCAGGCCTTGTTTTCCTCTAACTCCGGAGCGGGTTAAAAGAGGGAAGTATTCAATGGCAGAGAAGATTTTGGCAGTAAATCAAGCACTGCATTCAGGAGCAGGAGAGAGGGTTAACATCCCTGGGTCCTGATAGTAACGAGAGAAGAGAGTAGCGGAGATGCCGCATCATCAGTCCTCGAGTGTTGGAGAGACACTGAGACCAAGAGAGAGAGAGAGATAGAGAGAAGGAGGGAGAAAAATAGACAGGACCAGTAGGGTCTGTTCAGTATTCATTTGACAGATGGACCCTGAGCCATCAGCTAAAGCCAAGTCTATTATTTTAGCAATTCTTGTGGTGTAGTTATCGGCGCATATCGCCTAACAAGTAGAAAGCTGTGTAGCCATTCGTTGAGGAAAAATCACAAGGACTGAGACGGTAGAAATTTATTAGTGTTAGAGAGTGGAGGCTAGAGTTGACAGCCCCACCATATTAGAGTTGTTTTAATCACTAACCATTTTTATTGTTCCTCAGCAGGGTGACAGGAAGAGTGAATGCGAGTGGGGGTTTCTTTTTTTTGTCTCTCAATCTAATTGTTACTTTGATTTTTCCAGGGCGTGCAACAGTGCACGCTATTTTTGTGGTTTATGTATGTTGACAATTTTATGCTTGATTTTTGTAAATAAATATATATATTTACTGTACACTGGATCAGCTTCTACTCTGTACTATACTTACTCTATGTTGTCTGTATAGTGGTGTCTGTGGTCGTATTTATACACCTTATCTCCTTGTGTGTCAAGGTAGCTAGAGGGAGTGAGATTATAACTTTTTCTGAAGTCACGAAGCGGCAAGGGGAGAGTCAACTCCTGGTTCTATCTCTTGAGTCAATAGTCTCATCTGTCCACAGGCATGTCATTTTCCATCTAAACTCTATTTCCTCAGACTTTCTCATACTAGGGTCTTGCTTTCATTCAGGCACACTCTATAAAAGCAAAACCACTTCGTGACATCTTGGACTGCATTCATTTTTCTTGAATATTTTCTATAAGTAGACTTGAGTTACTAAAGTATTAATATGAAGATGACATGCCAACAACTGAATAAAGTCACATGTGGAATGCTTGTAGCAGATGTTAAATTTTGCCAAGCACAGACATTAAATTTTGCCAAGCACAGACGTTAAATGTTGCAAATTATTTACAATTGCCATGTTACTAGAACTGGTACTAAATGTTACTTTATATAACAAGTTTTCCCAAAATATTATAATTTAATTATGCTCTTTGGATTGATCATATTTAGTATTTACAGTCACAGCATCACAAGACCATGTCAATTGTTGAAAAATATCCATGCAAGTTATGTTAACAAAATATTATGTTTTCTTTAAACAGTTTAGCAGGCTAAAATTGTATGCCCCATGGGCCACAGCTGGCCCATGAAGCTTAGGGTTTGACAATCCTATCTACATAACATCTAATTTTTCTCTGTAGATAACGTTTTTCTCAAAAAATACATTCATTACTGCCTTCCAACTTTTCAACTGTTTACTTGCTGTCCCTAAAGATGGCCAAAAACACAGCTTTCTCCATACAGGTGAATTCTTAAACCATATAAAGATTTTTATTTCTAACTTTGATTATTTTGTTGTTTAAGCTTTTATCTTCAAACTTTTTATTCCTATGTAACTATCAACCGGGTACGACAGGCAGAGGGAGACCAAGGAACAGAGGGAGACCAAGGAACAGAGGGAGACCAAGGAACACATGGAGAAGAGAACTGGAGATACACAAGAAGACATGGAAAGACCTTGAGCTGATGTCACATGACAGGAAGACTTGGCATAAGTTTGTTGAAGGCCTATGCTCCTAGGGGAGCTGAAGCATGTTGATGATGAGCTATCAACAGGCCCGTAAACCTATGTTATTTTCTCTATGTTACCTTGCATGCAATCTTGATTTTGATTTTGGAAAAACACATATGTCACGTAACTGCACAGTTCATGACTTTCAAGCATTCTACTGGAGTTTTCCATGTTAAACAAGTTATCATTTATCGAAGATCTAACAACAGCATGGATAGAGAGCAGTGGAGGACCCTGTCTGCTGATGCTTCCACCATGGCACCCCTACGACCCATGACCGGTTACGGGCTGAGATGATGATGATGAACAACAGCAAATAGAGAGATACCAACACAGAAGCAGTTTCTAATCACCTTGCTGTAGAAATGTTCAAGTCTTTGTTTCAAAGACTCCACCTGTCCATTGGCTCTCATGAGGATGGTTGCAAAGGTACCATTGAAAAGCTTGGATAAAAAAAAAAAGAAAGAAAAACGTTAGAAAAGATTTAAAAAATAATAAAAATTAAGACAACCATAAGTGGAAATTAATAATACCAACAAAAAAAAAAATCAGTAAATGGATATGAATTAAAGACACACACAAACAAATCTACAGAAAACACTGCAGACGTTATTCTCTGTCATTACGACTATACTGATTTAAAATAGAAAGAGTATCAAATAACATTTTTTTTTAAACGTATGCCCGCTAATACTCAAGGCGAAATCTCAGGTTAGTATGTCTAACCTGAGACTGATTTTTACGTGAGTATCCTATTTTCTCTGTACGTTGATAGGTGTCCTCTCGCCATTTAGGCAGATACTCGCCATCTTCTGAGAGTACACATTAGAGCTGGGTCGTCTCAGGAGCCGTTCGGGTTATTCCAGTCCCTGAACAACGACACTCCTTCAAATTTTCTCGCCAGGGCTTGAACCTGGATCTCTCGACCGCCAGCGCAGTGTGGTAACTATTACACCAGCACAGCTCCCACATTCTTCTTTAAGTACCAATCCTGGTGGTGCAGGTGATCATGTCTGTCCACAACTTCTTGTCTCCGGTACTGTTTATCAATTCTGTCTTTGACTTCTGTCCATGCCACGATGTCAAACTGTCCAGTATCTGCTCTCTTTGTCTTCCTCTACATCTTTCTGCTCTAATCTTTCCTGTTGTCACAATATATTCTAGTTTTGTTCTTCTCATAACATGCTTAAAGAAAGTGGATTGATGTCTTCTAAGTAAAAAAAAAAAACTTCCATTGAGCACCAGCTTCCGTCAGGACATCCTCATTAATCTTTTTACCTGTCCATGGTATTCTTAATATTCTTTTATAAAACCACATTTCTGTGGCCTCCATGGCTTTTTTCTCCCTCAGGTGTCCTCAACTTTTCTGAACCGCGGGAACATTTTAGCTATATAAAGTGGGTGGTGGGCACCAACCAAATATCGCGACTCACTTATAGATGGCTCAATTTTACAACAAAATATTTATATGATGCTAGGTAAACATATTTAATGTTGTAACAAATATTCAGGATTTTAAAAAAAAAATTTGTCTTCAACATTTGAGTCAAACGTATAATTGGTGTGATCTTTGGCACTTCATGTCACTGGCTAGCTTTTCATAATTATGAGTGTATGATGATGTTCCTGTTGAATAATCAATTAAATGCCTAGATTGTTAGGGTAGCATATGTTAAATGTAACATAACTTTATGCACCTATCGGCAATATTTTTGTACATTTATTGAGACCAGCAGCCTCCAAATACTTAAGAAGTTTAGTAGAAAATAACCTATAATTGCTGACGATGCAAGCAAAATTGTATATTTATTTTTTCATCTGCAAATCTTCCATGGGCACATAAAAAAGCCTTGGCTGGCACCAAGTTGAGTACCCCTATTCGGCCTGACTGCTAATTGTCCATGACTCACTTCCATTTGTTAGGACTGGCACTATTTAACACAGAAGAAGTCTCTTTATTACTTCACTGACAAAGAGTTGTTGCATGGAACACTTTTCAATTTATGAAACGCTGCTTTTGTCTGGGCTATTCTACTTTTCACCTCTGACATGCCTCTTTCATGTGATGTTATTAATGTGTCTAGGTATTTGAATCTACTAATTTGTTTTAAACATTTACTTTGACAGTGCATTTAGGAGAAGTCACTTCCTTTTAGATGACCATTACTTCTGTCGTTCTGCTATTCAGGCTGAGGCTTTTATTTTCACTTTCTGTCACTAGTGTATCAATCATTTGTCAAGAAATGAAACAAGTACTATTACTAATAATTAAAACAATCACTCTCTTATTTTAATTATTCATAAAATGATGAAAAACTGGGGTTTTTATTTTGGGAGGAGGGGGAGATGGGCACAATTAACAGAAATCTCTGGAAAGAAGAAGGAAATACTGAGGAATGGGACTTGAATCTATATCATGTAAAATGTGACAGAAACAGAAGCAATTGCAGCAACAATTTGTTTTGTTATTGTTGAACAGAATCGACATCATTGCACTCCAGGCACACGCATAGGTGCTCAGTCTCCATCAGTATATGTCAAAGAGTGTGAATGCTTACTGTTCCTGTAGCTCGCTAGTTGTATACAAAATGGATGCGTCCTCTCATACATTCATCTCTGCTAGCCTTATGTTTGATGCCAAATTCCAACAGTCTTAACCTTGAAGATTCATCTGTTGGAGCAACAATTTACGAACAGGAAAAACTGAACAATAACAAATGAAAACAAGACCTCCAAAGTTGACAGGAAGATTTAAAAATAACTGGATCATTCTTAGAAAGAACCTGCAGAAGACTGTCTGGAAGCAAGTCATACTGAACTTCTTCTATCAGCAGTCTATGACTTCTGAGTAGTGAAACAGCAAAGATAGAGAAGTCTGTACAGGAACCTAGCAATAACATTACAACTCACCTTAAACATTTTGTATGCCTGTCTAAGCATTGATTCAAACACAGGATCTTGGACATAATCATCTCTGTATTCTGTGACATTCTGTCCATCCTTCACTTTCTCTTTGGCAGGGACGGAAACAGTCTGTGGAGATATAAAATTTAATCTTTAAAAATGGGGCAGAAAATGAGAAAGGAGATACAGGTGTCTCCAAATGTGTAGAAAAAATACGTAAGTGTGTATTGTCTGAGTATTTGTATGTATATGTGCAAACAGAAAAGTCAGGTTGAGAAACAAAATTCAATGAATCTATTGAAAAAACTAAAATAATTAGAAAATGTTGACAAGACAAACATAACTACATGAACGATGTTTCTGGAAATAACACAGCTGTGTAGATAATGCTTCAAGGATAAACATACTTAACTCTGATTACCACAGACTCTAATGTTATATTCCCTAGGTTACCAGAGTATTTTGTTTAGATGTGTTTACAACAGCATTGTTATGTTTTCAAATACTCAATTAATCATTTTTGTGGTTTTCAGGGTTTACATGTAAGTGGAAGATCTTTGTACTAAAATAAAATCTAACATGCAAATTGGATCACGTGACCTAGCAGCCATTTTGCATTGTGAACAAAATCATTTTTAGGATGCATATTTAGCTGGGTCACCCGTGTGTTACCGGTGTGTTACCGGGGCCTGAAAGGGGGGGAAAGAATAGTAACACTGTTCCCTGCCACGCATGTCGTAGAAAGCGACTAAGGAGGGTTGGTCATGGGGCTGGTTACCCCATCCTGTAAAAAAAATTTAAACCACAAAAAAACTTCAACAAATATAGACAAGTCAATTAAGGAAAATAAAACACAGCCATCCAAGACAGGGGAAGGTCCTCTCGCAGGGAGGCGTATGATGCAACACAGAGAAAGCTGAAAGGAGTCTGTGTTGCTGACTAACCTTCTTTCTTCTAGGAGAACTTCCAGATTTGGCACCTGGAATGTTCGGACATTAAACGAACAAGGGAAAGTGGCACAAGTAGCAGCAGAAATGAGGGAATATAAAATCGAGGTTCCGGGAATGTGTGAAACAAAGTGGAAGGGTGTAGGCAAGAAGACAAGGCAGTCTTTGTTTTGGAACCCCCAGGGCAAGAGAGGCAGAGGTAGACCAAGAAGCACATGGAGAAGAGAGCTGGAGACAGAGGTGAAAATGATGAGGAGAACGTGGAAAGAACTTGAGATGATGGCACGTGACAGGAGGACTTGGCATGTGTTTGTTGAAGGCCTATGCTCTTTTGGTAGTGGAGGGTTATGAATGAATGAATGATATTTAGCTGGGTGGGTTTTTTTTCCACTATCTGAACAAATGAAAGGGGTTGAGAATTGGTGAAGTGAGATGTAGACAAAAGAAGCATAAAGTAATGTAAGCTAACGATAGAGCCTAGTCAAACTGCTGAAAATTAGTTCTGTCAGTTACATTTTTCAGCTGAGAAAAAAAAAAACTTGATACTTGTAATCAAAGTGTTAAATGTCCACACAATCAAATAAACATACAGACTGTTTACACTCTACAGCGAAGTATTTACAAGTTTGATAAAACTATAAAAAGTAACTTTTAAAAATGGCTTAATATATTTACTGCTTCCTCCACTCCACCCTATGTTATTTAGTCAGTTCTACCTACCATACTCATCCAAAAGCATGGCTCGGGCTCAAAGAAAACCTGCCTTGCCTTCTGAGTGTGTAGATTCTGACAAGGCTTGTCAGAAAATGTTCTGAAAATAAATGAATTGAATTTTACAGGCGAAAAAAATATAACGATTTCTTTCATAAGTTTTATATTTTGCTTACTGTAAAATATGCCATGAAGTTGCGTAATTTTTGTTTCCAAAATTACAGTCCTTGGGGAGAAACCTGCCCTACTACCGGGAGTGTCAAGCCGGTGGTGGATGGTTGAAAGGCCTCTAGATATAGAGGTTTGCTGTGAATACTGAATAAGCAGCCGTGAACCAAAACAAGTGGCTGGCAATGAAGGCGAGGTGGGACAGTTGTGACGGGCAGCTATCTGTATAAAACACCTTTAAACATTCATAAAGCTTTGAGGTGTGAAAACTGGCAAGATGGAGGTACCTTAACCCCTCCACATGTCACTGCCTTGTGGGTTAGACTTTTTAGTATGAATCTATCAGAGATTCACATACACAAACCAATGGAAGGGAAGGGGAAACCACCACCATATTGTCCCATGTACAGTCATGAATCGAAGTAACTTCCACAGAAAAAAAGCAACGATGTTAACAGGGGTTCCATTCCCATAATTTATTTTACTTGTCTTTTGTGTTTATTTTTAATTCTTTAATTGCTTTTTTTTTTCTTCTAATTTTCAGCTTTTTAAAACAAAATCACTGAATGTATGCTGACATGGCTTCTCAGAGGAATTTTAAGAATACCTTACTTACTTAGTCGTTCCCCTTCTACCGTGAGGTGTAGAGGTTTGGAAGAGAGAGCGCCAGACTATCCTATCGGCTGTCTTCCTCCTGGCCTGGTTCCATTCTAGTCCTCGGTCCTTCAAAGATTGTCTAATGTTGTCCTCCCAGCGGACTCTGGGTCGTCCTGGGGGTCTGGATCCTTGGCTCTTTGTGTCCCATGCTTGTCATGGTAGCCGGTCTTCTCCCATTCTGCAGACATGGCCAAACCATCTTAGTTGGTACTGTTCTACTTGGGTCTGCAGGGGGTGGGATTTAAGGCCTTGACGTATCGTCTGGTTGCGTACCATGTCTCTTCTTGTTACTTCAACCACCTTCCTCAGATATCTCATTTCTGAGGTTTGGATCTGGCTTTTGTGGGTTGTAGTCATTGCCCATGACTCGCATCTATATGTCAAGACTGGGACATAGGTGGAGCGGTATACAGCCATCTTCATTTTCTTACCAACCTCTCTCTTGCTGAGGAATCCTCGATTTATGGCCTGAAAAAGTCTCCCAGCTGCTGCTTTTCGAGTGACCAACTCTTCTTTGATGACTCCCTTTCGGTCAATAATAGCTCCGAGGTATTTAAAGTGGTCTACCTGCTCCAGGACCTGTTCTCCCAGCTTAATCTGATGTCTTCTTTCTTCTCGTGATATCACCATGGATTTTGTTTTAGAGCTGCTTATGACCATCCCTCTCTTCTCCAGCTCTTCCTTCCAGACTTGCAGGTTGAATTGGAGATATGCCTCTGATTTAGCAATCAGGCCAACATCATCAGCAAATGCCAGCTCCGAAATACAGACCTGTCTCATCTTCCAGTACCCCACTGAATTCTTTCTTGTTCTCTCCTTACATGCCTTAATGACATCGTCCATGAGGAGTATGAAAAGGTAAGGTGACAGGATATCACCTTGTCTTACACCAGTGGTGGTCCTGAACTCTTCTGACTTATGGTTTGCTGTCCTCACATAATTTCTGCAAGACTTGTAGAAGCTCTGTATAGCATGAATCAGAGGTGCTGGAATGTTCTTCCTTGCCAAACAATCCCAAAGTTTGCTCCAGGGGACCCTGTCAAACGCCTTTTATAGATCTATGAAACAAAGATGGATCTCACTCTTATACTCAAGGGCCTTTTCACTCAGCAGTCTGAGTGTGAAGATTAGGTCTTGAGTACTTCGGTTCGCTCGGAATCCGCACTGGACCTCATCCAGTTGTGGCTCAGCTAGGCGTCGGAGTCTCTGCTCTAGGATTCTAGAGTAGATTTTACCAGGGACACTGAGAAGGGATATACCTCTATGGTTTCCACACTGTCGATTGTCACCCTTTTTGAAAATTGGTGTTATGATGGCAATCTCCCAATCCTTTGGTATGGTCTTGTTGTACCACGCTGCCTGTAGAACCCTTAAGAGTAATAGGTCGCCTGATGCTCCCATGTACTTAACCATTTCTGGTGTTATACCATCATGCCCTGCTGCTTTGCCCATCTTGATTTTCTCCAGTGCTGCCTTCAGTTCTTCCATCTTTATGTCATCTTCACCATCATTGGTTTTCTCTCCTGTGCTAGTGGTTATCATTTCTGATGCTTCACCATGCTCACCATCCAGGAGTTCTGAGAAATATTCTTTCCATCTTTCCATTACTTCCTTCGGGGCAGTAAGCAATTTGCCTTGCTTGTCCTTTATAAATTTGAGAGGGCATTGTTTTTCCTTTCTCATGTTCTTTAGGGTCTTATAGAACAATTTCTGGTTTTCTTGTGCATCTTTTCTAGCTTTTCTCCAAATTCTTCCCAGGACTTCTGTTTTGCTGCTAGCACCTTGTTCTTTGCTTCTGTTCTGAGTGTCACATATTCTCTATATTTTTCCATCTGTCCTGTTGTGTTTCTAGCTCCTAAGTATTGTTTCCATGCCATTTTCTTCTCTCTTATTTTCTCTTTGACTTCCTCTGTCCACCAAGGTGTCCTCTTTCTCTTGTTCCCAAGTCGGACTTCACCGCAGGCTTCTGCTGCAGCTGTCTTTATGATATCCTTGAATTTATTCCAGAGGGTTTCCAAGTCATCAGGTCGTTCTTCTGTGTTGCTCACCGCTGCAGCAATAAGCCCCTGATATCTGGTCTTAATTTCTGGCTCTTTCAGCTTGTAGGTCTTAATGCTCATTTCTCCCGCTCGTTTACTTGGTTTCTTGCGTGATGTTGGGCAGTTCCTAGGCTGAGCAACTCTTTCAGTTGTTCTTTTGATTGTTAGCAGGTAGTGATTACTTCCAATCTCTGGCCCCCCTCCAGACTCTAGCATCCCGGACATATTTGAATGAACTTCTCCTAACAATGGCATAGTCGATCACTGACTTCTCATTCTTGGTTGGTTCACATCTAGTGTATGCATGTATGCGCTTATGGGGGAACTTTGTGTTTGTGGTGATCAGATTCTGCTCACTGCAGAATCTAAGGAGTCACTTTCCATTGTCATTGAGAGTATCTTCTCCATATCTTCCGATAACTCCACCCCATCTAGCATGGTCATTTCCAACTCTGGCATTAAAATCTCCGAGCATGATAACTTCATCTAAGCAGTCATCCACTGTCCTTTGAAGCAGCTCGAAGAATTCCTCCTTGACCTCTGCTCTCTCATCCTCATTTGGCCCATACACTATGACCAGGTTGACTATGGTTTCTCCTTCTTTTAGTTTTACAACCATAATGCGCTCCGAGACAAAGTTCCATCCCTTGATACTATCTTTCTGGTTTTTGGCCACAATGCAACCCACGCCCCCTTTAGCTCTTTCAGATGTGGGTACACCACTGTATAACAGTGTGTTGCCATCGAGATCCATGACTCCTTGTCCCTTTTTCTTTGTTTCGGTAATAGCCAGGATTTCTAATTTTGCTTTCCTCATCTCTTCCATCAGCTCCTCTTCTTTCCCATTTATACTTCTTATGTTCCAAGTTCCATAAGTCGTAGTCCGTAGTCCGTTCCAGTTCATCGCCTTTAGAATCAGTCCGGTTTTCTCTCTTATATTGCTCGTAATCATATCCTGCAGGGGAATTAGCTGCCATGGTGACTCTATGCTCAATGGGAAGCAAAATGGAATATGATTTACTGATGTTTATATAAAGCTGTTAAAGATAATTTACGTGGACATAAAGTGGTTAAAATCAGTAAAGAGAACATATAATTGTTGAAGATTATTCAGCTAAGTGGGCATGCTATGGCTACATATATCTTACTCAGCAAATTTCACAATGGCTTCACTAAGACCAACTTTTCTGATCTGTGTGTCAATGTCAGCTTCTGACGGATAGTAAAACAAAATCTTCTTGTGCTCCTGGAAAAAAAAAAGGTCATATTCTTGTGAGGAACAAAAAAAGGAACAGCAGTCACACAGTAGGAATGCACAAGAAAGATACCAAAACCTGGTGCACCGGGCATGTTCCGGGGGCTCCAGCCCTTAGTGGGCCAAAGAAAGTAGTGGTTCAAAGGGATCCTCGCCTTTACATACATCCTTTTAATTTCCTTTGTTCTCGAGTTTAAAGGTCACAGCATGTCCCAGTTTCCAGAGACGGAAATGAAAGGTATAAAGAAAACACGGAAAGATCTTGACCAGATGGCATAGGACAGGAGGACCACCTGGCACAAACGTGTTGTTGTTACGTACGCCCACTATTACTCGAGGTGAAATCTCAGGTTAGTATGTCTAACGTGAGACTGATTTTTATGTGAGTATCCCTTTTTTTCTTGTACAGAGACAGGTGTCCCTCGCCATTCAGGCATATACTCGCCGATTTCGGAGGTACCCATTAGAGCTGGGTCGGCTCAGGAGCCGCCAGACCCTGGTCGACGACACTCCTTCAAATGTACTCGCCAGGGCTCAAGTTAATCAAGCCAAATCCCGGTCGGCAAAAAATCTTCAAATGTCCTCGCCCAGGTTTGATCCTGGATCACCCGGTCGCCAGCCCAGTTTGGTAACAACTACACCAGCGCAGCTCCCACAAATGTGTTGAAGGTCTATGGTCCATGGGAAGTTGAAGGGTAATAATGAACATGATGATGAAGTAAGGAGTTAGATTTTTAAAAAACAAATTTTCTGTATACTGATTATAGTTGTTGAATCCATAATATTATTGTTGTTGTTGAACTTGGGCTGCTGAGCTTCACGTTCTTTTCCAGACCAAGTTGAAGACTCCTTGGTATTGTCTACACTATAGATCTAGGCTTTCCCTGTGGCTTTTCTGCCATTTCGAAATGTGCTGAGTTTAAATCAAGAGCTCCAGTTTCTACAGCTTGGCTTACATGTAAAGGATAATCACATCTGGTCTCAAGTTAAGAGGAAGAAGTGCGTGGCATACTATGCATTCCTCTCCATCCAAGGGGGCTCTCTAAATATGAAGAGCTAAAATACAGTGCTCTGGTTCTGGGCTCTCCCAAGGAATTGTCACATCCTACATTGACCCACTTTTCAGCTCCCCCTGCCTTTCATGGGTCCATAATGAGGTCCTCCTGCATGCAGCCAACCAGGTAAAGCCAGAGTTACATCTGGGGCTCAAGTGACTCCTCCAAGCTTAGTAAGAAATGCTGAGTTCTCAACATGTTTCACCACAGGGGAATCCCTGGAAGTGTGTGGATGATTTCAACAGCCAATGAGGATGTAATTAGTTTCACAGACAGAGGTTTACTTCCACATCTGTATATTACAGCACTGTGCGTATCTGGTGGTCATATAAGGATGATATAAGATATGCCTCCATGCATGAACCCATTATATAAGGAAGGCCTCACTTAATTTTTACCCGGGGGCCTGTTGTTACACTGTAGTTACGCGACTACGCCAGAAAGATAACAAGTACTGTTTAATTCCTTGCTTTTAATTTTTTTTTCACAAAAACTTTATACATAATTACATGTCAGTCAGTCAATCACTGTCCTTGGCTACCTTACACAGGCTGGTATCACTCCTATCACTTTCTTTCTCTTTCCAGGTGGACTGTCCATCCTAGAGTTATACGAGCCTTATATTAAAAATTGCATATGGAGTTTGATCTTTGGCCCATCCTGTATATATATATATATATATATATATTTTTTAATCGTACGCCTGCTATTACTCGAGGCGAAATCTCTGGTTAATATGTCTAACCTGAGACTGATTTTACGTCTTCTTCTTCTATGATCCTTAGCCGCCGACCGTCAAAGCAGTCAGTGGCCATCACGCCTAGTGGCGTCTTGTAGGGCAACAACAAATTGATTCCACTTTGCTCGGTCGGTGGCCATACTTCGTACAGTGCCCCAACTCTGGTTCATTCTTTGCATCTCAGCCTCCACAGTCCTCCGCCAGGTTGTTTTTGGTCGGCCTCTTTTTCGTTTTCCTTCAGGGGTCCAAAGCATAGCTGTTCTTGTGATGGCATCGGGGTCTCTTCTGAGGACATGACCAACCCAGTTCCAGCGTCTGCCAGCTATGATGGTGTGCATGTCCTCTTGCTTGCTACGAGTAAGCAGATCTTGGTTAGTGATGGTATTCGGCCAAAAGATTCTGTGAATTTTTCTTAGGCATGTTGTGTGAAAAGAGGACAATTTCGACATTTCCTTCTCTGTAACTCTCCAGCATTCCGCACCATAGAGAAGCACAGAAAGCACACAGCTCTGATATAATCTTAATTTTGTGCTTGTACTGTATTGGGAGGACTTCCAGATGTTGTTTAGGCTAAAGAAGGCTGTTCTTGCCTTATTCATTCTGATGTTGATGTCTTTGCCTGCCCCGCCGTCTGGTGTTACTATGCTTCCTAGGTATGTGAAGGTATCTGTCTGTACCAATTGCTTATTCCTTACTGATATGAGCTCAGGGTTGCTCACATTGAGCGTCATGACCTCAGACTTCTTTAAATTGATGTTCAAGCCCACCTGCTGGCTAAACTTATTAAGTCTATCCGTTTTTTCCTGGATGTGTTGATGTGAATGTGCTAGTAGTGCAATGTCATCTGCATATCCAGATCTTCCAATGTAGAAAATGTAGTCCATCTTATTCCTCTTGGACTGCCCTCTGTTGTCTGGCGCATCACCCAGTCTATGACTGTTAAAAATAGAGTGGTTGATAAGGGGCATCCCTGTCGTATCTTCACCCAAAAGGTTTTCGCACTGCCCAACACTGCAGTAAAATGTATGATTGACCATCTTATTCCTAAGCCCTCATATATTTTCCCCTGATCTACTGCCTTTGAAATTCTCTGTATAATTATCCTGCCTAGTATTTTGCTGGGAACTGAGAGAAGGGATGATTTTATGTGAGTATCCCTTTTTTCCCTGTACAATGCCAAGTGTCCTCTCGCCATTCAGGCAGATACTCGCCAATTTCGGAGGTACCCATTTGAGCTGGGTCGGCTCAGGAGCCATACAGGTTATTCCAGTCCCTGGTCGACGACATGTCTTCAAATGTCTCCGCCAGGGCTCAAATTATTCCAGTCCAAGTCCCGGTCGATGACACTTCTTCAAATGTACTCACCAGGGCTTGAATCTGGATCACCCAATCACCAGCGCAGTGTGGTAACCATTACACCAGCGCGGCTCCCACCCTGTATATTGATTAGTGGGGATATGGCTGGGACATAGAAGGTCTGATGGGGTTCTTATAAAACATAATAATAATGACAAATAAGTCATTTACATATCAACCCAAATACCTCAAGATTTTACACCCCTCCCACCTTTATCTGTTTATATGCTTTTTAAAACCTTTGTTTGGCTTTTATGCCTGTTGTTTTTATACCATGACTAGTATGATGATACTGCTGTTTTAAGGATTAAGGAAAAACACACACATTCAAGTTGGAAATTTTAACTGACCCTATTTACAATAACTGGACAGGAGATATGGTGCCACACTGGCATATCACAAAATGAACATATTATATGGACATAAAGACACGATGGACTACCTTTTTTAAAAAATAAGTATACATTGCAATCGATCATTTTGTTTTCCAAGTCACCAAAAATCTCAGTATCATAAATACCATTCCAAACTAAAGCAAAATCAATCTGACTGAAAGACAATCAAGGGTGACATATTTCCACTTCTGTCCCATTGGCTATGGATACGAGGGCCGATTAACGTCCGTAAAAAGGGTAAAGATAGTACCACAGCAGATACTGCTGTAAGAGATACTATACTAGGTCCAGCTTCGAGAGGTGGGGTGACCACTCCCTTCCTCTCTGCCTTTACCTTTTCTAACTCAAAAGCAAAGTCAGGCACCATTTAAGCGTGATGCTGCCATATCTTCGCAGCGAGAGGCCTGTGCTCAATCCACTCGAACACTGGATTAAAGTCAGTACACTCTTAAATATGGATCCTGAAATAAGAGGTAAGTTGGATTTTCTTACATTTTCAATATACGTTGTTGTATTTTTTAACATATGGCCTCCATATTTTTTTGCACATCATAATTTTTAAAAAAATTATTTTTTTGAGTTAGGGTTAAGGTTAGTGTTACTGAGTATCTTTCTGTCTCTGCATTCTGCCTAATGCTGAACCAGTAACCATAACCGTGTTTCTGCCAGTTTGTTTTCTTTTTGGAAATAATTAATGGCTACAAATCTCAAAACAATAATGGCTAATGACAATCTTAAATCTAATCTGGTTGAAACGAACAATAGTGGACCATGTCCTTTCATGTCATACAAATAAGTCCCCAATATTGTTGAGGTTTGGATTAAGGTTTATGATTGCTAAACCTAACCCTTACCCCTTTATACAGTGTCTCTGAATTCTTTTATAAGGCCCTATTGAACAGATGGCCCACTATTCTTCATTTCAACCTCTAATCCTTACCATCTGTTCAGCTTCTTTCACAAATAACTATTGGCAGGAAAAAAAAATGATGATCCTAATGCTGACATAGTAATTGTTACACTGTATTGCGAGTTGTGATTGCTGAAGAAAAAGAGCTTGCATGCACAAAACTGACTTTGGCAACATATAACGCATTGATAACCATTTGGGTGAAATTTGAAGTATGTCCCCCTCAACTGCATTTTAACCATCAATCCGTCTCAACGTTTTAAATACGCCTTCCCATTTCAAATATTTTAACCAATCTATTTTTTAAAACAAAAACAGTAATTACAGGTATTATCTACCAGTTGAAATGAAGAACAGTGGGATGTGTTCATCGATGTCATAATAATAAGTCGCCGGTAGGTGGTGACGACAATAGACAAAGTCCGCCATACTGGCTATCCATACTTAAATTACAGCTAGCTTTAACCTAACCCCAAAACCATAATTCGAGCTTTGTCACACAGCTAGCCTTAACTGGTTGAAATGAAGAACAGAGGGTCATGTTCATCACTGTCATCCACATAAGTCACCTATGTCATTAGGGTTAAGATTAAGGTTAGTGTTTAGGGTTAGGTTTAGGATTCCTACATTTTGGAGACTGTATCGAACACATGGCACACTATTCTTCGTTTAAACTGCCTTAACTTAACACCAACCACGCATTGTCAAAATTAATAACGACTGATAAACACTGAGGCCGTTTTAAAGATAATAGCCAAAAACAAATTCCAAGTTGAAGCGAAATGACACATTTTTTGGCAAATAAGGCGGCTACCAGTGTACTGTCTCATCCTTCAGCCTAAGTTGCTCCCGACGTTAGGGTACATATTCTTACACCTAACCCTATCTCTTATTACTGTATCTTTTTTTTTCAAGGCCATGTCGAACACTTGTCCCACTTTGCTTCATTTCAATCTTTATCTAAATACAGGCAAACCCCGCTTTACAGCGCTGCGCTTTACAGCACTTCGCTGATACTGTGCATCTCAATTATAAACCTTCTCCACATTTTTGGCACATTCTTCGCCCTTACTGCGCTTTTCGGCCAATCTGCAATCACCAAAAGAAATCTACGAAATCGGAGTCAGGCGCAATCTTGATGTCGATCAGTCAGTCTGATCCTGCCATTTGATCATTCTGTATGTCTCAGTGTTTTCTAACGTTTTAAACTTGTTATATTATATACAAATGTGAATGTTTACTTAAATTATAATGACATCCAAGTCTACAAGTGAGAAAAAGAGGAGTCTTAACCCTCTTACTTTAAATGCAAAGTTATAAATGATAAAACTAAGTGAACTAGGTTTAACAAAGGCTGAGACAGAACGAAAGCTAAGTTTAGCACGCAAAACAGTGAATAGGCCTACAATTAATAATGCAATGGAGCTCCATCCATGTCTCCACCATCAAAAAGACTAACATTGTCAGATGATGATGAAACTGTTCTACCTCCTTCATCTTTCCTACGATAAATATTAACTGTTTCTCAAGTTTGCATTTACGAATCACTGTAAGCTAAGGATTAAATATTTTAAGGTAAGCAATGAGATCGCCTATTGTTATGCCTATTAGTATTCTATGATTTTTATGTCCAGTTCTATTGCTAACTTAGTATAGTATAGTGTAAACATGTTTTATTAGGCTTTGCTATGCATTTGCAAGAGAAGAAAGCGATTCTCCGTTTTACGGCGATTCTCGCCTTACAGCATGGGCCAGGATCCTAACGCGCTGTAAAGTGGGGTTCGCCTGTACCTTTAACTACTACCCCGCTATATTAAACACACCTCTCCTTCCTTGGATCCATATTCAGAATTGAAAACAAAGAAGTTTAATAGAGATATCGAACTACTAGAATTAACAGCCATGTTATTCTGCCTGCTTGCAAGATCGTCAGGAGTTTTCAAAGTGATGAAGTAGTTCTGCGATTTCAGCTATAAAGTTTACGGTCCAGAGAAGCCATCATGCTAAGGGAGAGCATTCTCGGAGAAGGTTCCATTGCCGGATTAAGCCAAGAAGGGGCTCTAGGCTTTTAGGTGTTTGGGCACCCCTTTCACATAATAGGCAATAATTTTAAATTTAAAAAAAAAAAAAAAACCTTTGCGTGGTGGTGGCATATACTAGTATTATTAATAGACTGGTATGTTAGTTGTTATCATTGCTTATTTCTTTTATTAGTAATAATTTTTTATTTATTAGTATAGCAAATAGTTCATGCGCCGTTATGATTTTGCTGGGGTGCATTATGCCTTTTAAGGGTATGTTAGTTGTTATCATTGCTTATTTCTTTTATTAGTAATAATTTTTTATTTATTAGTATAGCAAATAGTTCATGCGCCGTTATGATTTTGCTGGGGTGCATTATGCCTTTTAAGCTTGTTTTTTTTTTTTTTTTTGCTTTTACTGTCTCTAGAACGTTAGAAATTCGATTGCAAAGTGCAAACATTTTCTTTTTGTATATGAATCTATACATTAAAATTTTTTTTAAAACTTATGCACGGGCCTCAAAGAGCTCTGGGCACCTAGGCTTCAGCCTACTTAGCCTAATGGGTAATCCGGCCCTGATCCAATGCGTTCACTCATTTTCATTTTGCTACGTATAAGTTCTAGAGGGTGTTCGAGGACACAAAATAAAGAATCCCCCCCCCCCCCCCGCCCGCAATTTCTTGAGATTAATAATAATTCGCAGTGCCTTTTAAACACTTTTGGCGATGCGCGTATCGTTCAACCTAAACATAAGGGCTCTTCGGTTATATTAGGGCGCATGTCCAAATATGTTTTATATGACCTTGTGGTATGGTTATAGCCTTTGAGTTACCGTTATTGATCTATCTTGATTCGAAAAGGGAGCAACGAATAGCAATGGTCCCTGTCAGTGGCGTACTAAGGGGGTGCTTGGGATAATGTCCCTGGTGATAGTCACGTAGGGGGTACCCTGGGACACTGTTATGATAGTACTTACTGTAAAAAATATAAATGTTTTTTTTTTTTGGGAGGGGGATGCCAAAGGTATGATCCGCCCCGAGTGCCAAATACGTTTGGGACGCCTCTGGTCCTTGCGACTGCATGATGCCTGAAATAAAACGATGTTAATGGGGCTAGACCGAATAGCAGAAAGAGGAACTTTTAGCATATGTGAGCTGCGTGGAGAACGATCAGAATTAATAGATAACGGTAATCAGGAGTGACCACCAATACCCGAGGAAGAATCCTAAGATGCTATTAAGATCGTTATAAAAGGCAAGGCAACCTCGCCTGACTATATCACAGTAGAAGAATTAGAAGCACTGGGCGAGTTTGGAATAAAAAAACAAAAATACACAAGAGCTACCCAGAAGCATTTAAGGTAGTTCACACGTACCAGACAATGTACTAAAATCCGTGTTTTTGATGAAGTTTGGTTTCGTTTTTAAGGACTATCTTCATTGCAAACGGACAACTCCATCAGTGCTCCCATGTCCTCCCTTTACACAATGAGGATCTCAGCATGGTGCAAGAACCTCGATGCACCTGCGAGAATCCAAATATGTGTATATAGGAATCACACATTCTATAAATATATTTTTGGTGGGTGGGTTTCTAATTGTAATGTTGCCACGGCAGCGGCCTTACAGCCTACTCTTTACGATTTCCAACTGCAGTGGGATTTTCAAAGTGCGCAACTTGCACACGGGACCTCCTATTTTTTCGTCCTTATCCGAGACGGCTAGGCATCCGATCTCACTACCCAGGAGGCCAGGGGTATAAATTATATTCCTTCAACTGGGAATCGAACCCGGTACCTCCAGAATTCGGCGGACGCCATACCTCTAAGCGATTCCTACCCCCGTGTGTTTTTAACTTTCCCAAAGAAGCAAGAGGCTAATGAATTTGAAGAACACCAAACTACTAACCCATACGAGCACCCGGATGCAATAACCTCTTAGACAAACAAATTTGTTGGGTCAGCCTTTGAGATGTAAAATAAAATATTGGATACAGTAATACGCAGAGGCGTGCCTACATTACTTGGCACCCAGGGCGGATCTTACCTTAGCACCCTCCCACACCCTCCTCAAAAAGAAATAATGGATGGGTGTGAAAAAAACCCCCGAAAAAAGGTGATTCGTCTTACGAGGACAAAAGACAAAGAAAATAGCCAACGTTACGGCCACAAGGCCTTCGTCAGGGAAAGGAAAGAAAGTGAAGACTAGATAGGACACATAAGAACCTAAATAAATATAAAAATTAAACCTAGGTACTTCCGTGAAGGAATCGAAGTCCTACCACTTTTGTTTCCCGCGAACGGACTCTTTTTTTTTTCTTTGTCTTTTGTCCTCGTAAGACGAATCACCTTTTTTCGATTTTTTTCTTCACACCCATCCATTGTACTCTACGTCTTACACCAGTTCCCCTCAACTTCCTCGACCAAAAAGAAATACAATCCGAAGTACATTTGTATTAGGAAGTATTATCAAAATAGTGTCCATCGGCACCCCCTTACTGGCTGTCGCCCTTCCCCCTCGTACCCCCACAATAGTACTCCACTGGTAAAATGTCCAAAGTGTTATCAAGCATTATAATGAAAAGTATGAGATTTAAGATAAAAATGGAAATGGCAAACAAAGAATGTTAATTTGTTTAGCTAAAGAGAACGTGTAATGATGTATACAGTATACGAATACTAATGGAGAGAATCCCAAAGCTGGGTTGTCGCAAGGAAGGTCCAGTGTTCAAATCCTGGGTAAGCCACTCATGTCTGTTGTTTTTCTGTTGTCTAGTGTTCTACTTCTTTATTTCTTACGAGTGCCTGAAAACATACCTTTATGTTTGTTTCATATTAATTTACCATTTACAGGCCTCGGGGTTCCCTTCCTTTTGTTATAAAAGAATTATGTGCTATATATTTTTTTATTCCACTTAAATTTAATTCTTGTTTTTAACCACATCAATGGCGTTGTTTTTTTTACTCGTTTACATCAGCTATATATTTCCTGTTATTCTGTTAATGGCTGTCATCTACAATACTCAATCATTTTTGCGATGTGTTTTAAAGTATTCTTTTTAAATTTTTGACTTAAGCGATGACGAAGGTACGCTAGGTAGTTGTAGCAGCATGACGACACACACGCCACTGCGTAAAAAAGTGAAGCCATGATATCAGCAGACTTTTTGTGAGGAATGGCGGCTAACAGACAGCAAACTAAAGGATTGGATAAAGCCGGACTCTGGCAATCGCTATGCTGCGATTTGTACGGTCTGTTCCTGTAAATTAACTAATGCCAACAAAAACAGCTTTATTGACACATAAAAGCACACAGAAGCACATGAAAAACTTCGAAGCCAAAAGCAAAACTCTGAACATTAACAAGTTTTTCATCAAATCAAAAGAACCCTGTCTCCAAGACAAAATTGCTAAAGCGGAGATACTGTTATTGACTTTCATGTTACTGTTAAAATATCTCATTTTTAAGAGTTCATATATTGGGGTGTTAATAAAAATCATTTTTATATAATTGTGAATTTTTGGTAATAAAAAATAAAATAAAAATGAAGAAATAAATACAAATAGGTAGCACACAGCTTATTTGTGCTAAAGTTGCACTAAAAGATTGTGTAAGCATCGTCTATCCCGTGTATTTGAGGCATAACAAAATCTGGGTATTTCTGGGTTTCTTTAGAAGAAAATCTGGGTTTATCTCTAGAACTTGAGTGGCAACCTTGACCATAACTGCTACGAAACAAGACATAACTATATACACATATTCACTGCGGAGCAAAAAAGCACGAGTAATAATAATAATAATAAATTCTTTAAGCACCAAACACGGCGCATAAGGCAGAAACCAGTGCTCTCCAGGTTGTACGTTGTGACGCCACTCCTCTTAGCTCTTGCACATTGTTTAATCCCAACGTTCTTCCTTCTCTTATTATTGTTCTTCTGAGTGTTTCTTTTGGTCTTCCTTTTTTCCTCTTACCCCCAGGAACCCAAGTGAGTGCCTGCAATGGTATTCTGTTGTTTTGCATTCGTAGGACATGACCGATATATGACCATCGTCTTTTCCTTATATAGTTGGAGACATATTTCTGCCTAGAGTCTTCTCTTATTTGTCGATTAGTCTTGAATTCTTTCCAACTGATGTTCATGAGTTTTCTAAGACATTTGTTCTCGAATGTATTCAGTTTGTTCTCCAATGATTTTGTTATTTTCCAACTCTCACAGTCGTATGTTAACACTGAGATAACATTTGAATTAAACAGATGAAGCTTGGTATGTATATTCAATGATCGTAATTTCCAAATGTTAGATAATCTATTGAAAGCGCTAGCTGCCAAAGCAATTCTAGTATGAATTTCTCTTGTTGTGTCACCATCCTGAGTCATTTTACTGCCTAAATAATTGAAACTTTCAACTTTCTGTAGTTTTTCCCCGTTCAAGATGATATCAAAGGTCTCGTTAGAAAAGTTCATAGCTTTAGTTTTAGAGGCATTTATTTGGAGACCTATTTTAACCGAAAGATGACACAAATTATTTACTGCTTCTTGGGATTGTCTGAGTGTTGAACTTAAGAATGCCAAATCATCTGCGAAATCCAGATCCTCCAGGAATTTTCCATTTGTCCATTTTATACCTAATTGTTCATTGTGGGTATAGTTTCTCATAACCCAATCAATAGCTAATCCAAAAAGTAGTGGTGACATAATACAGCCTTGTTTCACCCCTGTTTCTACTGTAAACCATTCTGTACTCGCTTTATTTGTTCTAACACAACATCTTGCATTGTCATATAGCGCTTTGATTATATTCACATATTTTGTTGGAAAACCATAGATTGTAAGTATCTTCCACAATGATGGGCGGTGTAGGCTATCAAAGGTTTTTTGAAAATCGACGAAGGTGATAATAAGTGGCGATTGCATTTCCACTGATTCTTCTATAATTGTTCTTAGTGTGAATATTTGATCAATACATGATCGTTTCGGCCTGAAACCCGCTTGTTCTTCTCTGATCTTTTCGTCAGCATGCAACATAATAATTTTCCAGGTACTGATAATAGAGATATACCACGCCAGTTATTACAGTCTGATAGATCACCTTTCTTCGGTAACTTTACAATAATACCGTCTTTCCATTGTTGTGGTGGTTGTTCTTCTCTCCATACTTCATTTATAATATCTAAAATTCTCAAGAGGTTGTTGTCATTAACTGCTTTAATCATTTCCCCTGAAATTTCGTCAACTCCAGCAGCTTTAAAATTTTTAAATCTTTTAACGGCTTGTTTGATCTCGTCCAGCGTGAATTCATCGCAAGTTATTGGCAAGGTGGTTGTGGGTGTTTCATTATTAAAATCAGGTGTTATTGTTGGTGGTGGTCTGTTTAGCACCTCCATGAAGTGCTCAGCCCATCTCTTCATTTGTTCTTTTTCTGTTGGTATTGGATTCCCTAATTTATCTTTAACAGGTGTTTCCATAGTTGTTTTGTAATTTGATAAAGGCACCTACTATTACCAGTTCTTGCAGCATTTTCAGCTTCTACGGCCAGTTCATTGATGAAATGTCTTTTATCTCTTCGAGTTTTTGTCTTCACTTCTAATAGGAAATTACCAAATGTATGTAAGGCAGTTACGCCGTCAAAAAAAGTTTCGTGTTCCGTGGAACACATTATTTTCACATGTCAAGAGTTATCATTCATAGAAAATTGCAAAACCTCCTGCACTGATGTAAGATACCAGAATAGCTTTCAAATCTTATAATAATTAAATTAATTTAGATAAATGTATAAACTTGACAACTATTTATGTTATTAAAATATACTCACCGTTTTAAATTTTACGTTCTTACAGTAAGATTTATTGTAGATTTGGTTTATTTTAATATTGTTTAGTAAATTTATTTAATTAATTTATTTAAAAAAGGGGATGTAATCCTGTCTATCAAAGTGGGATAATCAATTATATTTATTAAAGGGATATAATTAAACTCCGCCCATGCCGGTCCCAAGCCGGGATGAAAAAGGAGGAGGGCGGCCTGCATGGAGGCCGTAAGGAGGCAGCCCCTCCACCATGCAAAGGCACAACAGGCCAATCACCTGTTTGCTTTAAACCACGATTACGAGTAACACAAGAGAGAAAACCGGACTGATTCTAAAGGCGACGAACTGGAACGGACTACGGACTACGACTTATGGAACATGGAACACAAGAAGTATAAATGGGAAGGAAGAGGAGCTGGTGGAAGAGATGAGGAAAGCAAAACTAGAAATCCTGGCTATTACCGAAACAAAGAAAAAAGGACAAGGAGTCATGGATCTTAATGGCAACGCGCTGCTCTACAGTGGTGTACCCATATCCGAAAGAGCTAAAGGGGGTGTGGGTTGCATTGTGGCCCAAAATCAAAAAGATAGTATCAAGGGGTGGAACTTTGTCTCAGAGCGCATTATGGTTGTGAAACTAAAAGAAGGAGAAACCATAGTCAACCTGGTCATAGTGTATGGGCCAAATGAGGATGAGAGAGCAGAGGTCAAGGAGGAATTCTTCGAGCTGCTTCAAAGGACAGTGGATGACTGCCTAGATGAAGTTATCATGCTCGGAGATTTTAATGCCAGAGTTGGAAATGACCATGCTAGATGGGGTGGAGTTATCGGAAGATATGGAGAAGATACTCTCAATGACAATGGAAAGCGACTCCTTAGATTCTGCAGTGAGCAGAATCTGATCATTACAAACACAAAGTTCCCCCATAAGCGCATACATGCATACACTAGATGTGAACCAACAAAGAATGAGAAGTCAGTGATCGACTATGCCATTGTTCGGAGAAGCTCATTCAAATATGTCCGAGATGCTAGAGTCTGGAGGGGGCCAGAGATTGGAAGTGATCACTACCTGCTAACAATCAAACGAACAACTGAAAGAGTTGCTCAGCCTAGGAACTGCTCAACATCACGCAAGAAACCAAGTAAACGAGCAGGAGAAATGAGCATTAGGACCTACAAGCTGAGAGAGCCAGAAATTAAGACCAGATATCAGGGGCTTATTGCTGCAGCGGTGAGCAACACAGAAGAACAACCTGATGACTTGGAAACCCTCTGGATTAAATTCAAGGATATCATAAAGACAGCTGCAGCAGAAGCATGTGGTGAAGTCCGACTTGGGAACCAGAGAAAGAGGACACCTTGGTGGACAGAGGAAGTCAAAGAGAAAATAAGAGAGAAGAAAATGGCATGGAAACAATACTTAGGAGCTAAAAACACAACAGGACAAATGGAAAAATATAGAGAATATGTGACACTCAGAACAGAAGTAAAGAACAAAGTGCTAGCAGCAAAGCAGAAGTCCTGGGAAGAATTTGGAGAAAAGCTAGAAAAAGATGCACAAGAAAACCAGAAATTGTTCTATAAGACCCTAAAGAACATGAGGAAGGAAAAACAATGCCCTCTCAAATTTATAAAGGACAAGCAAGGCAAATTGCTTACTGCCCCGAAGGAAGTAATGGAAAGATGGAAAGAATATTTCTCAGAACTCCTTGATGGTGAGCAAGGTCAAACATCAGAAATGATAACCACTAGCACAGAAGAGGAAACCAATGGTGATGAAGATGACATAAAGATGGAAGAACTGAAGGCAGCACTGGAGAAAATCAAGATGGGCAAAGCAGCAGGGCATGATGGTATAACACCAGAAATGGTTAAGTACATGGGAGCATCAGGCGACCTGTTACTCTTAAGGGTCCTACAGGCAGCATGGTGCAACAAGACCATACCAAAGGATTGGGAGATCGCCATCATAACACCAATTTTCAAAAAGGGTGACAACCGACAGTGTGGAAACCATAGAGGCATATCCCTTCTCAGTGTCCCTGGAAAAATCTACTCTAGAATCCTAGAGCAGAGACTCCGACGCCTAGCTGAGCCACAATTGGATGAGGTCCAGTGCGGATTCCGAGCAAACCGAAGTACTCAAGACCTAATCTTCACACTCAGACAGCTGAGTGAAAAGGCCCTTGAGTATAAGAGTGAGATCCATCTTTGTTTCATAGATCTGGAAAAGGCGTTTGACAGGGTCCCTTGGAGCAAACTTTGGGACTGTTTGGCAAGGAAGAATATTCCAGCACCTCTGATTCATGCTATACAGAGCTTCTACAAGTCTTACAGAAATTATGTGAGGACAGCAAACCATAAGTCAGAAGAGTTCAGGACCACCACTGGTGTAAGACAAGGTGATATCCTATCACCTTACCTCTTCATACTCCTTATGGACGATGTCATCAAGGCATGTAAGGAGAGAACAAGAAAGTATTCAGTGGGGTACTGGAAGATGAGACAGGTCTATATTTCAGAGCTGGCATTTGCTGATGATGTTGCCCTGATTGCTAAATCAGAGGCACATCTCCAATCCAACCTGCAAGTCTGGAAGGAAGAGCTGGAGAAGAGAGGGATGATCATAAGCAGCTCTAAAACAAAATCCATGGTGATATCACGAGAAGAAAGAAGGCATCAGATTAAGCTGGGAGAACAGGTCCTGGAGCAGGTTGACCACTTTAAATACCTCGGAGCTATTATAGACCGAAAGGGAGGCATCAAAGAAGAGTTGGCCACTCGAAAAGCAGCAGCTGGGAGACTTTTTCAGGCCATAAATCGAGGATTCCTCAGCAAGAGAGAGGTTGGTAAGAAAACGAAGATGGCTGTATACCGCTCCACCTATGTCCCAGTCTTGACATATGGATGCGAGTCATGGGCAATGACTACAACCCATAAAAGCCAGATCCAAACCTCAGAAATGAGGTATCTGAGGAAGGTGGTTGAAGTAACAAGAAGAGACATGGTACGCAACCAGACGATACGTCAAGGCCTAAAATGCCACCCCCTACAGACCCAAGTAGAACAGTCCCAACTAAGATGATTTGGCCATGTCTGCAGAATGGGAGAAGATCGGCTACCACGACAAGCATGGGAAACAAAGAGCCAAGGATCCAGACCCCGAGGACGACCCAGAGTCCGCTGGGAGGACAACATTAGACAATCTTTGAAGGACCGAGGACTAGAATGGAACCAGGCCAGGAGGAAGACAGCCGATAGAATAGTCTGGCGCTCTCTCTTCCAAACCTCTACACCTCACGGTAGAAGGGGAACGACTAAGTAAGTAAGTAAGTAAGTAAAGGGATATAATTATAAAAAAATATCCTAATTATAACCCTTCAGGGTTTGCACGTAATATGTTTTACTACCGTTTAAAAAAGAAAATAAAATAGACCAATAAATAAATAACAGGAAAAAAAAAATACTGAAAATAATGTTTCTAAGCGAAAGCTCGCTTTATATGCGATATCAATGTATTGTTTAAAAAAAAAAAGCAGTGGTATGAAAGCATTTTCGTCACAAGAAAAGGCCTAAAGTTTCTCGGCCCTCATTAGACCTTTGTGTACCATGATTTAAGTATCAGGATTGCATCATTACGAAGTAAGAACATAACTTTAAATCTTCGTGTGTATTTCGTAACGGGCTCTAGCAATTATCAGTTATTATGCAGGTGTTGTGTCGAAGGTTCCGAATGACGTGTTCGGAAATAAGTGAAAGTAATTTTATTTTTTTTAAAGCGCTTTTCCGTTAACAGCCAGAGACTTTTTTTTTTTTTTTTTAACGCTAAGAACCATGACTTTAACGCTTTAAAGTCCTTCCGTGTTAAACAATAAGGAATGGGAGTTCCCATATTTCTCACTTCCGGCGAGCAGATAGTGAACCGTGCATCTGGCCTGCCTTGACAAAATAAATAAATAAAATAAAATAATGAACTGACATGAGTTTAGCCTGAAAGTCAACATTTTAGACATAATCCGTGCTATTGGAGTTACTCGTACAGCAAGTATAAAGCAATCACAGTTAACAACCACGAAAATTCTCCTGCCAGATCCGATGACTTGTTTGTGGTTTTAAAGTTTCTACAGGAAAGAGTAATTAGACAAGCGCCAGTGAAACAAGAGATGAGAAGAAGACGTTGGAGATGGATGGCACACACATTGAGGAAACCTACTGACAACATTACAAGACAGTCCTTGTTCTGGAGCCCACAGGGTAAGACAGGTAGAAAAAGACCAAAGAAAACACAGAGAAGAGAACTGGAGACAGACATTAAAGGGATGAAAGGATTTGGAAAGACCTTGAGCTGATGGCACGGAATACTTCTTCTTCTTCGTACACTCTCAGACGTGCACTTGAATGTTCTCAAAGAAAGCAGTAGTCAGTTTGAGGCTATTTGAATCCCCGTAATGCTTTTCCACGAAAGGAGCTGGCGTCGGCCATATGCGCTTTCTCTGTACCGCATATAAGGGGCAACTTTGAAGCAGACGTTCAGCAGTCATTTTATCAGTGCTACAGTTACACTGATCGGTAGTTCCTGTAGCGAAAGGGTCTTATTGGAGTAAAGAATAAGGTTATCCTGGACAAAAAGATGTATCAGATGATACCAGGATAGTGCCAGGTAAGAGACTGGTCTTACAAGAAATACCCCCTTTTCTGAACAGAATAAGGGTGTATCCTAAGGTTAGGATCAGCTGTATAAACCTCCAGGTGTGATGAGAGTGAATGTCCTGAAAGTCTATTTGCTCCCTTTCAAGATCCGCCTATGATATTATGTATTATTATTTGATTATGTTGGCTAATTTTTCTAGGGGTATTAATTATTGTTTATCTCTATAACTATAATATGTATCCAACAAAACTTGTAACTCAATGTAAATAATTTCAGACAGTCTGCTGGTACATATTTACAATTTATTAAACCTATACCGGTTCTCTTTTCGGTTAGGTAATTTAAAGAAATTCAAAGATATTTACAGCATAAAATAAATAAACATAGAAACTTTAATTATCAAACAGAATCCTGTCTTGAAAGTTCTATTTTTCTCTACACTGATTAATTATTATAATACAATATATTGTGTCACTGAGTTAAACTGTGAAGGTAGTAATATATTCATTCTGTCCACAAGAATTCATCATACACTGTACTTGTATCTTTTATTATTCTTATATTGGTGTTAGAGTCTGAATAGGCTGACCAGTGGAATTTCTATTCCACTTATCTTGTTGGGGGGAGATGCATCCAACTCCAGCCAGGATCACTCAATGTCTGGATCTCCAGGCTGGGAAAACAGGGTAACCAGTTCTATGAACTTCAAGAACTATCGCACCACAGAGTCCCACCGAAGTGGATGTTTCGTACAATTTTCGGTAGTTGCAGGATAAACCTGGAATACAAATAATCACAACCTCTGTATGGTCCAGCACTATTCTATCCTTACATACAATGGACGTACCCAACAGTGTCAGATATTGTGCTACATATGCACAGGACCATTTACCTCACAACCAATCACAGCCAGTTCACTGTGACTACAATTTCCTTATAAATCCTAAGTTATATCCAGTTGTCCATGATCTGCTTCCATACAATGATTTGGCCTAGTAATAAAACTACTAAGTAATATCTTGATCGATTCATTACAACAATTCCTGTCAATCCTTCCTTAGGTTCCTGATAAATGCCATTTCTTTAAGAAATCCCCCTTCAAATACATTATTAAACTTACAGTCGTATTTGTGCCATCATTCTCAATTATTCTACACATTTTACAATGCTGGCTTTCGTCTCTAAAACTCAACACATGCCTGCGTTTCAACCGGCAGCACACTCGTTCTGTAACACATGCCATGCACTTCCTAACACACCATTGGACTAAAACACAGCAAAAATACATAAATATATACATATATATATATTCTTTCTTACCCTCAGGCAATACACACAAGCTGTAACAGGCTGTTAATATGCATCTAGGTCTGCTAGTCAGATGCAGCGGCAAAGTATAATGGCATTAACACTTTTTACCGCTCTTCGTCTGTTCAGCTCGGTTTTGAAAAAGTTGTGGCCTTGTGGCGTGAGGTTTTATTTGGCTCTAGGGTCAGTATAGTACTGACAATTACAGAAATAGAATTTCTGCAGAAAATGGTGAAGTCCCAGTGTCTGAGAGAACTACTGGTATCACAAAATAGTTACGGCTGTGAATGTTCTGATCTCGAAAAATTAGTAGAGAGGAGACCGACATAACTTGCCACCTCCGCTGTGTAACTAACTGTGATATTAAGACAAGGAAACAGATTTTACTTAACAATGATAAAATTGACAAGTCTTCAAATACAATTTCCTTATTATTTATTTAGTATATGCACTATCTACTCTTGTGCTGAAGGGTGAATGTTGAAAAATGGAACGTAATGAATTTGTAAGTTTACATATGATTTACAAATATTTATATTTATATAGATATGTAAATATATTACATCAAGTTTTCCAATTATAGGAACAAAAATTATATCAGCTGTGCTGTTATTCAATTATAGTCCATGTATCAGCTGTGCTGTTAATTACGTATAATTTATCAGCTATAATCTTATTATTGTCTCTTGCTACGCTAATTCACTTTCTCGTCACTGACACTAGCTTTTGCTCACAATGCCGACAGAAATGGTACCACTGGGTACTCATCTCTTAAAACGTTCTAATCTCCTTAGTTTGGGTCACACAACTCCTGTTGAGGCTCGTTACGTTAGCCCACCCAAGACTGAGGGGGACTAAAGATGTAGCTTCTGTACAATCTTTATGCTCCTGCGAAGTTCCAGGCAGCTGGATTGACTCGAACATACGACCTCAGGTTTTATGACACGAATAAAACCTGTAACAAGGAAAAATAGGGGCTAATTTCTGTCATCAAGCCCACCTATTTCTAATGTGGATGAAATGAGCGTGTGCCTCAGGTGTCTGCATGTAGGATGAATGACAACATGGCTCAGTATGATTTAGCAATAGCGAGACAAGACAGGTGTCTACTTGCAAAACCTTCTTTCTGATAAATTAATACATGGATACATCCAATAATATGAATTCAATACATGAATGCATCCAATAATATAAATTCAATACATGAATACATTCAATACATGAATACATCCAATAATATGTACACCTAGGTGTGATACAACGATTTCCTTCCCCCTATAGTATACCAGATATATCCTAACAATATTGTTATGTTCTTATGATAGGAGTATATGAGACGAGGACTGTTTGGTGATATATCAGGTGGGAGTTATAGGAGACAATAGATTGATGTTAGATGAGACAATAGATTGAGTCCTAACAAGGACTGTTTTGGTTATATTTCAGTTGGTTTTATCTGAGATAATAGACTGAAGTTATAGGAGACAATAGATTGAGTTATAGGAGACAATAGATTGAGTCCTAACAAGGAATGTTTTGGTCATATTGCAGTTGGTCTGAGAAAATAGATTGAAGTTATAGGAGTCAATAGGTTGAGTCCTAACAAGGACTGTTTTGGTTATATTGCAGTTTGGAGTTATCTGAGACAACAGACTGAAGTTATAGGAGACAATAGATTGAAGTATGAGTCCTATTAGTCTTCGTCTATTCAATCATATTAGGAAATACAATCATTATACCTAATTCCCCAAGATACTATCAGTAACCTGATACGTTCATATTAAAACCTATTTTCCTACCAGTTTATAGTAAATTATATTTACCCTCCAAGATTTAAACAGGCCAGATTTTGACTCGACTTAGCGAAGCAGGCTGCAGGTCAATGCTCTCAGGTAAGCTATAAATCAAAGCTGACAGCTCCTCTCTTCAGTCGGTCGTCTCTGGCTTCGTGTTCGGTGTTGCGTGTTTTTAGCATAAATCTCGCCCGATTATATAGGCAGGTAAAATAACTTCTACTGGTAAAGGAAAGCGTTTGGTTGGTTCCTGGCGGAGCAAGCTGATTGGTTGCCTGCAGTTTCGTCTTATGCTCATACAGCCTAATTTTATTCAGTTTTCTTCCGCCATCTTGCGTGAACAAGATGGCCACGACCCACATCCGAAAAAAACAGGGCTTAAGTTTTACCTGGCGTAACTGCAGGTAATTTATTCCGGCTCAGCAACTGTGCGTTGATTGGCTGGGGCAAATTTGTATCCCGACATAATGATTTAACAAAGTAGTGGGGTTACACACATTCGTTTCACGATATAGCCCCATCCTTTCCTAGCTGTGACATGTCATAGCTGAAGTGTAAACACCTGCTGTAGTTAATCATTTTGCGTCTGTCCTTCCAGAGTAATAGGGTGACGACTTAAAAAATCCGCTCCTACATTGTCTCTTCCCGGAATGTAATTCACGGTAAAGGAATAAGGCGCCAGAAGCAGGCTCCACCTTAACAATCTCGAATTTAACTTTTTAGATGCAGCCAAGAAAGTTAAAGGCTGATGATCGCTTTGGACAATGAAGTGTGTCCCATACAGGTAAGGTGAAAATTTGTCGATGGACCAAATTAGAGCCAAACATTCTTTCTCTATGGTCGAGTAGTTCAACTCAGCTGCATTCAGCTTCCTACTGGCGTAGGCGACTGGTAAAAGTTCCTCCTGCTGGGCTTTTGATTTCTGCAAGAGAGTTGCACCAATACCTATACTGCTAGCGTCCATCCTTAATACAAATTCCTGTGCGATATCGGGTAGCGTAAGGATTGGTTTGCTGGTGAGTTTTGCTTTTAGCACTGTGTAAGCTTTTTCACAATCAGCATTCCATTGGATTTTGTCAGGCTGTCCTTTCTTCGTTAAGTTAGTTAATGGTGCACACAGAGAGTTAAAGTGGGGTATGTACTTCTGATAGAACCCACATAATGACACGAATGATCTCAAATCTTTCTTCGTTTGAGGTATGGGTGCCTTCTTTAACTTCTCTATATTCTTTGGGTCAGGAGACATATGACCTGTAGAAATAGTGTGACCTAAGAATTCCAACTCCTTACAACCGATATAGCACTTGGTTGGACGTGCAGTCAATCCAGTGGCTCTCAGTCTGTCAAACAACATGGAGAGCGCTACTATATGCTCTTCAAATGTGTTTGTAGCAACAAGAATTCATCCATAAAGTTAGTGATATGGGGATTTTGTAGAGGTTCCAACAATGTCCTCATCATTCTTGAAAAGATACTTGCAGCATTTTTCAGCCCAAAGGGTAGTACATTAAACTCGTAGTGTTCGTCTGATGTACTAAATGCCAGCATTTTCCTAACTTCTGGTTTCACTGGTATTTGGTAGTATCCCTTGCTTAGATCTACCTTCGATAAATACCTAGCCTTACTCAGTGTAGAGAACAGCTGGTTGGTGTCAGGTAATGGGTTCACCTGAGATTCTGTGATCGCATTAAGCTTCCAGTAGTCAATACATAACCTGTGTTCACCACTTGGTTTTCTCAATAGCACCACACTTGAGCTATAGGGAGAGTCTGACTTCGAGATAATTTTCTCCTTCAACAGATAATCAACTTCCTCCCTTTGTGCTTGGGCTTTCGCATAGGGTATAGGGTATGTTCTCATGCATACTGGGGTAGGGTCTGTAACCTTCATGTCGTACTCTAACAGATTCGTACGACCTGGCTTATCTGTGAGCACATCAGCATGAGTTTCCAACACTTTCTTAACCCTCTTCTTCTGCTCTGGAGTTAAATGTTCACTAATATTTACTTGAACATAATCCTCTGTAGTTTTGAGTGGATACTCCATAGAGTGAAGTGGTTCACCGTGCATTTCTGTTGCAATGGCCAGGGTCATGATATGTGCAACTTCTGATGATTCCTTGTCATAGTATTTTTTAAGAAGATTGACATGATATACCTTCTCCTTTCCTTTCTTGTCAATCTTATAATTGGTCCTGGAAAGTTTCTCCAGTATGAAATAGGGTCCCTGCCATCCAATCTGCAATTTATTATTGCTGCTCGGCAACAGTAATAACACCTTTTCACCCACCTGCAGTTCCCTATCCTTTGCTTTTTTGTTGTGGTACGCAGCATGCTTCCTCCTGGCCTGTCTTAAGTTATCATTGGCCAGTTTCCAACCTGCTTTCAATCGAGATGTCAACTCGTTGACGTACTGGTATGAGGAAGTCACTGTTTCCTCTGCCTTTTCATCAGTCTATGTCCGCAGCAATGCTTCCAGTGGACCTTTTATTGGTCTTCCAAACAACAATGTAGCTGGAGCCAATCCAGTTGAATTGTGGGGTACTTCCCTATATGCAAATAGTGCAGCGGGTAAGTATGTATCCCAAGTATCAGGTTTTTCACTCGCCAGCTTTCTAAGGATTGAAATTAGCGTACCATTGAACCGCTCTACTTGACCGTTCCCTTGGGCATGGTAGGGACTACAATGATAGTGCCTGGCTTGAAATATCCTGAATACTTTTTGTGTTAGCTTTCCCTTAAACTGAGACCCATTGTCAGTCAATATCTGATGCGGGATACCTAATCGGGTAAATATTGTCAACAGGGCCTCTGCCACGTGCTTTGAATCTATAGCTGACATGGCCACTGCTTCTCCCCACATAGAGCAAGTATCAACCAAGGTTAAGATGTAAGCATTTCTCTTCTTGGTCCTAGTGAGGGGTCCAACAATATCTACTGCAACACGTTCAAACGGGGTTCTCATAATAGGCATTTCTCCCAGTGTTGCTGGTGCAGTCCTATGCTTAGGAGCTACTCTTTGGCATTCTGGACAGGATCTTACATATCTTTTTATGTCCTCTGTAATTCCTGGCCAAAAGTAGTGACAGGCTATCCTTTGTCCAGTGGCCCCTATTCCCATATGTCATCTGAAGGGTATAGCATGTCCTAGCGTCATAACCTTCTCCCTGTAAGATTTTGGCACTACATGCTGTCCATGCCCTTTAGGTTCTGTTCCAGCTTTTCTGTATAGTAGGCCATTCTTCATATACAAGTCTTCTTTCTCTGGAGGGTTATGTGCTTTAGGCAATTTGCCAAAACAAGGCTTCAATGTGCTATCTGCTGCTTGAGCCTTTTTCATCTCTTCTGGATGAGTATTGATAAGATTCTCCTCCATTTTCCTGGAGCTTTCCCTGGTCTGGACTGTTGCCATAACTACAGGTTTTATAGGTTCTCCAAGGAAAACATACCTACACCCCAAAATCAAAGGGTAAATAGGGTAGTCCATCACTGCTGCTTTGATTTCTCCTTCCACATAGCGAGATCTTATGTTGATTCGAGCTATGGGTAGTGTCATGGTTCTTGCTCCCTTGATCGGTCCTCTGATTTCCACTGTCTCTGTGGTTATCTGGTCAGGACTCACTAGAGAAGAGCACACAACTGAATCAAAGTCAAATCCTGTGTCATATAAACACAGTACTAGAGTGCCATTCACGGTCACTTCCTCACAGACAGGGGGATGATAGAAGTCTTTCTGACTTACTGCCATTTCCTTCCTTCCCTGATTCCCTGTTGTAAGACATGCAGCATGATGAGGAGGATTCTTCCTTCTGCAGTCCGCAGTATTGTGGTTACTCATTAGACAAGTTGTACACCACTTTCCTTCCTTCCGGTAAGGTGTCTTATCCGATCTTAGAGGGTTTTTGTCCTTTTGGTCAAATCTTTGTTTGTTCCTTGTGGTATGGTCCTTTTGTTCATATTTGGTATAGTTTTGTTATGATTTAAAGTTTTCACCCTGCTTCTTCTTATTTCCTAATAATTCTGCCTGAGCTGCTTGATATCTCTCAGCAACAGTTACAATATCTTCCAATCTCTCTGCTCCTTGTTCCATGATAAACTTCCTCATTTCTTGAGGCATGGACTCTTTCACTTGCTCCATCATTATCATTTCTTTCAGATCCTGACACTTTCCTAAACTACTCCATTTTTCCAAATAGGTTTCCAATCTAGCAGAGAATTGGTGATAGTTTTCTCCTGGAAGAAGTTTAGCTGTTCGGAATTTCTTTCTATATGATTCTGAGTTCTTTTCATATCTCACAAGCAGTGCCTGCTTCAGGACTTCATAATCTTCCTGGTCATCTCTTGAGAGCTTCAAATATACATCGCAGGACACACCTCTCAATCCCTTAGATAGTTTAAGACTCCACTTTTCTTTCACTAAGCCATAGGTAGTGGCAAGTCTTTCGTATCTATCCAGGTACGACTCAATGGCGTCTTCTTTCTCAACAAATGGGTCCAGATGAAAATTCATGGCCCTACTTCAGGTGCTCTGGCTGGAGCTACTCTCAGAGTGAGGTGATCTACCACTATTATTGCCAGTATTTGCCTGAATTTCAAGCTCTTTTAATCTCAACTGATGGTCTCTCTCTGCTTGTAATTTCCTTTCCTCATTTTCAGCCTCCAATTTCTTGGCTTCAATTTCTAATCTTTTGGTTTCTCTCTCAGCTTCCAGTCTTTTGTCTTCTCTTTCTGCTTCCAGTCGTTTGTCTTCTCTTTCAGCTTCCAGTCTTTTGGCTTCTCTTTCAGCTTCCACTTGCAATTTTCTGTCTTCCCTATCCACGTGGTTGTCCACTTCTGTTGTGACATACTGAGTAAGAGCATCACCTGTCATATTTAATTCCTTACCCATCTGCATGATCGCAGTCCTGAACTTCACTAGATCAGCCATGGCGTTACTTAGATAGGGTATGTAAATTTACTATAACCAAATATTATAATTAAACTTAATTAATTAAATGAACAAATAATTTCCGTGCAACTTTGTGAGCATCAACTATTTACTGAGTACTAAATGGTACTCCTCTAAAGAAAACAATAAAAAATTCTATTATTGAATTTCTCAAAAAAAATTTTTCCTTATGTTATCTATGGGTGGCACAAGATAGAGTGTAGATAGATGATTAGACTAAGTATGGCTCAAGTTATACAGAAATATCACAGGAACGAGCCCCCATTGTGGCGTGAGGTTTTATTTGGCTCTAGGGTCAGTATAGTACTGACAATTACAGAAATAGAATTTCTGCAGAAAATGGTGAAGTCCCAGTGTCTGAGAGAACTACTGGTATCACAAATTAGTTACGGCTGTGAATGTTCTGATCTCGAAAAATTAGTAGAGAGGAGACCGACATAACTTGCCACCTCCGCTGTGTAACTAACTGTGATATTAAGACAAGGAAACAGATTTTACTTAACAATGATAAAATTGACAAGTCTTCAAATACAATTTCCTTATTATTTATTTAGTATATACACTATCTACTCTTGTGCTGAAGGGTGAATGTTGAAAAATGGAACGTAATGAATTTGTAAGTTTACATATGATTTACAAATATTTATATTTATATAGATATGTAAATATATTACATCAAGTTTTCCAATTATAGGAACAAAAATTATATCAGCTGTGCTGTTATTCAATTATAGTACATGTATCAGCTGTGCTGTTAATTACGTATAATTTATCAGCTATAATCTTATTATTGTCTCTTGCTACGCTAATTCACTTTCTCGTCACTGACACTAGCTTTTGCTCACAATGCCGACAGAAATTGTACTACTGGGTACTCATCTCTTAAAACGTTCTGTTCCCTTAGTTTGGGTCACACAACTCCTGCTGAGGCTCGTTACTTTAGCCCACCCAAGACTGAGGGGGACTAAAGATGTAGCTTCTGTACAATCTCTATGCTCCTGCGAAGTTCCAGGCAGCTGGATTGACTCGAACATACGACCTCAGGTTTTATGACACGAATAAAACCTGTAACAAGGAAAAATAGGGGCTAATTTCTGTCATCAAGCCCACCTATTTCTAATGTGGATGAAATGAGCGTGTGCCTCAGGTGTCTGCATGTAGGATGAATGACAACATGGCTCAGTATGATTTAGCAATAGCGAGACAAGACAGGTGTCTACTTGCAAAACCTTCTTTCTGATAAATTAATACATGGATACATCCAATAATATGAATTCAATACATGAATGCATCCAATAATATAAATTCAATACATGAATACATTCAATACATGAATACATCCAATAATATGTACACCTAGGTGTGATACAACGATTTCCTTCCCCCTATAGTATACCAGATATATCCTAACAATATTGTTATGTTCTCATGATAGGAGTATATGAGACGAGGACTGTTTGGTGATATATCAGGTGGGAGTTATAGGAGACAATAGATTGATGTTAGATGAGACAATAGATTGAGTCTTAACAAGGACTGTTTTGGTTATATTTCAGTTGGTTTTATCTGAGATAATAGACTGAAGTTATAGGAGACAATAGATTGAGTTATAGGAGACAATAGATTGAGTCCTAACAAGGAATGTTTTGGTTATAATGCAGTTGGTCTGAGAAAATAGATTGAAGTTATAGGAGACAATAGGTTGAGTCCTAACAAGGACTGTTTTGGTTATATTGCAGTTTGGAGTTATTTGAGACAACAGACTGAAGTTATAGGAGACAATAGATTGAAGTATGAGTCCTATTAGTCTTCGTCTATTCAATCATATTAGGAAATACAATCATTATACCTAATTCCCCAAGATACTATCAGTAACCTGATACGTTCATATTAAAACCTATTTTCCTACCAGTTTATAGTAAATTATATTTACCCTCCAAGATTTAAACAGGCCAGATTTTGACTCGACTTAGCGAAGCAGGCTGCAGGTCAATGCTCTCAGGTAAGCTATAAATCAAAGCTGACAGCTCCTCTCTTCAGTCGGTCGTCTCTGGCTTCGTGTTCGGTGTTGCGTGTTTTTAGCATAAATCTCGCCCGATTATATAGGCAGGTAAAATAACTTCTACTGGTAAAGGAAAGCGTTTGGTTGGTTCCTGGCGGAGCAAGCTGATTGGTTGCCTGCAGTTTCGTCTTATGCTCATACAGCCTAATTTTATTCAGTTTTCTTCCGCCATCTTGCGTGAACAAGATGGCCACGACCCACATCCGAAAAAAACAGGGCTTAAGTTTTTCCTGGCGTAACTGCAGGTAATTTATTCCGGCTCAGCAACTGTGCGTTGATTGGCTGGGGCAAATTTGTATCCCGACATAATGATTTAACAAAGTAGTGGGGTTACACACATTCGTTTCACGACAGGCCTCAATTCAGCCAAGTTCAAGGACTTTTATAGTACCGCACCCTCCCTCTCGGATGGCATGGGGTAAAAACGGTGTTAGGAATCTAAAATTGAGGTGTATTTTTGCCTTCAGTTCAATTAGCAAAAATTTAAATATTCATTATCTTTCTTAATTCTGGGCAGATTTTGATCATTTAAAGCTAGAATTATACTGTGAATTTATCTCTACCGTTCTATATAATAATTGTTTAGGTAGCAAAATGCATTTTAATATATGCATGCTTTAACTAACTAAATTGGGGACTACCCTGATGTATAGACGTCATTTTAAACGATTTCTCTTTCTAAAGGAACTGTGGCGAGTGCGCCGGAGAGGTTATTGATGTTACCAAACTAAGTGTACTCGGAGTGAGGTCAAGCTATGTAAGTCCCTGAGTATAATTGTTGATGATGTATTCTCGGGGTACCTATCCGCTACCTCTCTAAGATCTCACGCCGGAAAATATTTTATGATATTGTTATGTGTTTTATATGGCTACGCGTCTAGGGTAATGCAAGTATAGTGATAAGTGCATAAAACAAACACAACTGTAACTCAATGAAATTGAATTAATAAAGACTGGGGTTAAGTTTAGATAATTATTTTACAATTTTAATTTCCTGTTCCCTCAAATCTTTTTGGGGCAGGAATGGTTAAAAATGAAGAGAACTGTATTTGCATATAATAAATAAATAAGTAGGAATTTTTGTCCATGTCTTGATAATAAACAAATGTCACTGTAGGTGTATAACACAGACTGATGTAGTACTGTCTAAAAGTGAAAGTCAATGGTGGGAAGGACTATTTTTGTCGTCATGCCCACGAATAAGATAGTACACATGTGGAAATTTTTAATTGAATAAGTTCTCAGAGCCCACGTAAGGGGACTTCACCTGATGTTTCTAGTTGACGTAGGTTTCAGTAGATAATATAAATTTCAGCATAAGGTCTTTCTTTGGCCATAAAATGCAGAATACAGTTTGTTGAGGCTTTCTCTTCCTCCAATTCTGTCTTCAAGAGGTTTTCCTTTCACCAGATGGTAATAGGCAATATAACTCTGAAACAGAAGGACGTTCCTCTACTTTTATATGCTGGCTAATAATATTTCCACAATTAATCAAACTTACCATCATCCGTGGTCAGGCTCGTGTGCAAACATTTGCACTAGCCCTTAATTTATTTGACTTCACTCTGTATTGTGTTTACATTCTTCTTCCATATGGCTGCAACGCCCCTGTCACTTAAACAATGATTTTCTTCCATACAATCAGATAGGTATGCAGTTGTCTTTTTGTAACATGTTAATTCTTTTGTGCAATCATTCTAAGTATGTTTTCTGACGTCATGTTTACATTGTGACACTGCAGAAGACTGCCAGTAGCTTTCTGGACTTACAGTCGTAATATCTTTTGTATGGCAATATTCAAACATAATTTACTTTCGTTTCTCAATAATTCTGCTTAGGCATGCTTGCTGGGATGTCGTAATTCTTTTCCCATGGCAATGTCGTACTACACAAATTTTTGGGCCCCTATCTGGGTTTGCCTCTACATATTAACAAAATATATCAATAAAATTATTTAACTTAACGCAATCAATGAAATATTTCACACAAAAGTAAGATTAACTGGCGATCAATGGTACAGGTGTAGATCGCTGTCGCCCAGTCTGCAAAGGCATTAAGGTCACAACTGCTATGCGTCTGATCTTAAACTACTATGTTGAAATATTTTTCTCAAGTGGCAGCGTATTCTGGTAACGCATTAGTTTTATCCCCCCTCTCCTAAACTATCGTTAACCAATCAAACGAGTCAAGCAAATTTGACTGTTCAAAAACGCGTTCCCTAAAATGTAACTTTTGAAGACTTTCAAAATTGAGCATTCCTCAGTGTGTTTGTCAGTCCGTCTCAATTTTTAGTTTCTACAATATCTCGGTTATTATTGGGTCGATTTCAATTTCTAAAAGTGATTCTTAAACTGTTCGTTGGCCTCTATCTTCCTATCTAGTTTTCATCTATCTTTTATTCATCGTTTTCATCTATGTACTTTTTCTCTATATTTATTCTGAACAAAATACTTTTCTATAAGGCAAGATAATGTATTCTAAGGGAATAGTATGGTATTTTAATAAACAATATTATCGCTATAATTCATCCATCCATTTTATTTACCCTCTATATAAGTTATCTAAGTTTCTCTCTCCCCTCCTCTCTGCACAAATTAGGTTTCAGTTTCAAAAGCATAAGTTAGCCTTGATTCTTTCCTTTTCCCCCCCCCCCCCCCCCCCACTTTTTCCCCTCTCTCCCGTTTCAAGACGAGGTAACAAGTGGTTTTTTTTCTTTCTTCTGCCAACTTTTCCGGCTTTCGTCATAAAATATTGGGAAGGGAAACGCGAGCTGCGTGTTGTTGGGGGATGGGACTCAATACGCTTGTCTTTGAAGATTCAAATCTTGGGCCAATCGTGGACTGTTAGGCTAGTAAATGGTGCATAATTTCAAACATTTGGAGTTATTTATAGTTACAACCTCCACTAAATAATAGGGCATGTGTGTATACGATTTGGGGAAGGGTAAGGTTTTTTCAAACGATAATAGTAGAGAAAATTCAAATACTGTGTCCAAATCTTAGCAGACGTTTTGCCTTTTGCCCTTGGCAATTTTCAAATATAGTAGGAGTTGGTTATAGGCGGAAAATGTACGTTACTAGGTTTTGAATGGGGGAATTTGAGCGGGGGGGTCACACGGAGTTAGTTTTACTACAGGAACTACTAATTGAGGAAGTCTTTGCACTTACCTCTAAAGTAACATTACCGTTGTTGAAATATCTATACCTTTCCGTTTAAACATCTTTAGTCCTTAAGAAATTAAATAAATTCGTACTATCATTTACACAAAATGGGCCTCTATGTTAAGCCTAAAATATTCCAGTATACACACCACGAAAGGAGCGTTTTGATTGGCTATTGTATCGGACAGTTTCCCACAGTAAGGCTTTCGGTATGACGCGTTGTAAGACAGACCAAATCACGACAGTTCCTATCTTTAGCTTGTTGAATAGATGGTATCTCAATCTGTTGTGGCCAGTGCGGAGTCTGAAAATTACCACTTGTTCTCTTCTGTTGAGCTGGCGGTAAACATCATTCTGTGTGTGGCCTAGGTGTTCTACATTCCATTTGTTTCTGTATATCATTCTGATAAAACTCTTTGCCTTCTCGAAAGTTATGCTTGCACCAGGCTGAGGTAAATGTGAACCTTCTTTTGCCATTCTGTCAGCCTCTTCATTGCCGGTGATGTTACAATGAGATGGGATCCATTGGATCACGACACTTTTGAATCGTTGACAAAGTTTGTGGAGCACTATTCTGAGGTCATCCAGGTCTGTATTATTTTGGCATTTCAACGTTGCAATTACTGACTGTGCATCAGTAAAGAAAGCAACTTTTCTCTCTGTGCTTTCTTCTGTCAATATAACCTCTGCTGCAGTTTTCAGGGCCTTTGCCTCTGCTCTGAAGTTACTTGAGAATTGTCCTGTTGCCACTGACAGCCTTTTTTCTGCACCAGTGCTTAAGGTCAGAAAGACACCCCCCACCTCCATTTTCTGTTGCATTTGTTGCTGTTCCATCTGTGTATGCATGGGTCCGGGTGTTGCGTGGGTAATGTTTCTCTATGTATTTTGTCGTTACGGATCTTCTCTCTGTTGCAGTTTGGCTCTCTTTACTTTCAATTCCAGGAATGTGTTTTCTATCATTTCAGGGAAACGATTTTGTTTCCCAACTGGAAGCTTGTGTGCAGTGTAGATGGGTTTAACAGTGGATATTTCATTTATGGAAACTGCTGTCATCTGTGGTTTGGTTGATTCTACAAAGTTGCCTCGTTTGCCTTCTAAGAGCATTTATTCTATGTCACATTGAGTGGCCTGTTAGTCTTTTGAATTTTTCGGCCTGTTGTTGAGCCCTGCAGTCTCTTCTATCCTCCATTGGCTGGAGACATGTAATCTTTTCGAGTTCTTTTATAGGTGTTGACTTCATGCCTCCCGTTATAATTCTCATTGCACGGGATAGGAAAACGTGGCATAACTTTGTTGAAGGCCTATGCTCCTTTAGGAGCAGACAGGCGAAGAAGAAGTAGATTCATTGATCTATTTGTGTGAAGCGGAATTTTCAGCAATGATAATCTTCAAAAACGAAGCAACCGCGAGAACTGTAACTGTGTTCCTTCATTATTCAACATATCATAAGCACTTGCTAGTGTAACAAACATTGTGATATAAATTTTTTTAAAAAGTATTTGTAAGTACGTTGTCCCAGTTTTCCCATCCTAATTTTATTGTTTTCTATGTCCATAAAAAGTCTGTCGGTGATTCAACTGTATTTGGCGGGAAAAAACGTCACACAATTCCCAGAAAATAAATAAACTGAAAGCTGGGACACTGAAAAGAGGTCACATGATTATGAGTGTGACATTAGGCGGAAACTGGAAAATCTCGAATTAGGGAAAGCGGGAAAGACAGCCAAGAAAAACAGGTAATCCCAAAGTGGATACTGCCGTTTGAGAGTGAAGTGTTAGAGACTGCACTTATAAATAAGTCTTAGTTTTATGAGATGTGGTGGCTAGTTTCATTTCTCGCTGCCTTCGCCTTAAGAAGCAGAGTCAGGTACCAATTCTTACAGCTGGGTAGGCTGGAACGTGGCGCGACCTAGTTTCGAATCCGTCCCCTTTCCCCCGAGAACCAAGCACTGTAAACATCCTGCCACCAGACAGTGGATATCTGTCAAGTAATGTAAGTTTTCTATTCGCAGATTTGTGTTGCTCACGCATAAAATACAACAGTTGTTAATATACTCTGCAAAGTTCTACTTAGCTTATAGTACATTCCCTTCAGCTCCCCACGGAGCACAGGCCTTCAACAAATTCATGCCAAACCTTCCTGTTCTGTGCCATCCGTTCAATGTCTTGCTATGTCTTCTTTACTTCTTTCATGTCTGTCCCCAGTTCCATTCCCCATGTTTTTTTTTTTTTTTTCGGTCTTCATCGACATTTCTTACCTTGGGGATTCCAAAAACAAGGACTGCCTTGTATGTATGTTACCATGTTTCTTCAGTGTGTCTCCTATCCCACTTCTTACCTCTATATAGTAAATTTTGCCAGGGCAGCGGACGTGTGGCTTACATATTTACCATTTCCAACTGCCGAGGGAATTTTAGCGTGCGCAACGCAAACTAGACCTATTTTTTCACCCTTATTCGAGAAGGAGCCGCTGTAGCATAGTGGTTACTGCACTGGCTTCCTAGCTCAGTGGTCTATGGTTCGATCCCCAGATGAGGTGGGATTTTTTTAGGTCGCAAACGGCTCATGGGTCGACTCAGCCCCAACTGGGTACCAGAGCAACTCTGGGAAGGTTACGGCGGTCGGCGTGATGCTGACCACATCACCCCTAGTGTGCCGACGGTCAAGAAAATATGGGCCTAACACCATATTCCCAATATGCCTCAATGGGCGTGTAACGGGATCCTTATTCGAGAAGGCTAGACATCCAATCTCACTACCCAGGAGACCATGTGGGAGTATGACATTATTAGGGCCCACTGGTTCTGAAAAAAAATTTCCATCAGATATATTCCCTGTACTGATATATTCCTTGTACTGACATATTCCCTGTACTGATATATTCCCTGTACTGATATATTCCCTGTACTGATATATTCCCTGTACTGGGAACCGAACCCGAACTGGCCAAATTTACAAAAATTAGGAGAACCTACCCACCAAAATATATTTATAGAATGTGTGATTCCTGTATACACAATGGGATCCTCGCAGATCTATGGACTGTGCTGAGATCTTCCTTGTGTGCTCTAAGGGATGAGATCGGAGCAACGATGGAGTTGTTCGTATGCAGTGAAGATGATACTTAAACCAAATACCTCTATATAGTACAATCATCATCGTCATGATCATCATCAACAGCATCATCATGACCATCATTTTATTTTGTGCTCCTTACCGAGCATGGAGCTACCACTGTAGCTAGTCCCCTTGCAGGAAGCCTGCACCAAGGTTTCACATTCTCCTGCAGCTGTGGTTTCTGTGACCATTTGTTTTACATGATGAGTACAATCACAACGCTGAAAAACTTCACACTTAACATTCATGGCAATGTGACCAATGCGGGAAGTCATTTCTAGAAGCTGCAGAAGTAAGCGGGAAACCGACTATAAGTTCGCGTTAACCGGTGGGAAATACCATCAAAAGTAGGTCATCTTAAGATTTTCCCCGGAAACACTTTTCAGCAACGAGGTTATTAAAATTAGCAGACATTTTTTCCCTACCATCATCCTGCTTCGTTTCGTCATAATTTACATCCGGGACCGCGGTGAACCTATTTTAAAAAGCAGCGACAGCAGACTCGGGACCTAGGTGAACAGATAAACGGCGCGATCCGCCCATGACTTTCAATGTTTGAGATGTTCGAAAGTAGATTTTCATTCCAGAGTTAATTTCACGTCCCTGGTAACCATTAAGGAAGGTCTACAGACTGCCTGCACGTGATCCGATCTGATCTTGTTAATTCAAACTCTAAAGATGTCCAAAGGAACCATTGCCCAGAATAAGCCAGCGTATCATCACGACTGTCTTCGACCGAAACGACTGGGCTTAGTTCATCCACGAAGACAATTCAAACTTTAGAAACTGTAAATTGTTCGCCCTGAAGTAGGATCAGAGATCGTTATAAACATGAGACATTTATGTGATAAATTACTGCTTAATGTGTGGCCAGACGTGTTTTTTTAACACTCTATCCTACCATTCTGAACAAGTGGAGAAACTAAGTGGTAAGTTTTTGTTTGTTGAATACTGTGCTTGATTATAATGGGGTTGTTATCACTTTCTTTCTGTATCTTCTATCTCAATTCTTTTACCAGAAAGGTTGTGAAGGTTATGCTGTCAATTTACTCATCTCTTGAAGTAGACAGTCTTGGAGTTCTGCATTCAGCTACTTCATAGATATAATTTTTTTTCAGGATCTTCCTTATATCATATAGGCCTATACATTTGTTTGTGTGATCGATTGATTTAAAAAAAAATCCTGTACAAGAAAACTATATTTATCATTGTCGCGATTATGGAAATAGAGGATGTCTGAGTTTAGACAGAATATGAATGAGTAATGTGAAAGCAGAGAAAATTAAAGTCACTAATGAAAAAATGGAGAGAGAAATGACTTCTAGGGAGAAGAGAGATATAATCAGATATCTAAGGTCGACTTCCCAGCCATACTCAAGACTATGTTTTTTTAAATATGTCATACCCTCATCCGTCCTCTCTTGCTAACTAGGATAATCTACTGTAGTAATGACTACAACAGCAAACATCAAGTGACAGTTAGAATAGAATGAATTCTGACCGCTATAAACATATAAATATATTTATTAAATAAATCACAATACCAACATAAAATAATAACTTCACAAGCTCTGATGGGCTAGTGATTATGTCACAATCAGAGAAAAAAACTTCACTCAGTTTCTCAGGCTAAACATCTCACTCCAACACTCGTACACTTTCTCACCAACAAGATAATCTAACAAATGGGTTAGGCCCCCAGTTTCGCGAGGAAACGGCCTCCTGTAAAGTTAACAAATCCTAGTAAGTAAATTTACTCCTCAGCTAGGAAAAATAATACTGCACTGTTCCACCTAATTTAGTATTCTAAGGCTCTCTCCGTTACAGCTTTGTATTAATCCTAAGCGTTCACAATTTCTTGTGGCTGGTGGCCACACTAGCAGGTGAATGAGATTAACACAAATGCTGAACCACTTGCACCCACTGATATGTCCAAACAGGAACAATTACAGCTGGCAAACGAATATCCAGGAGGGACCCGCAGGTGCGCCTCTTATGCTGGATAGTGAAGACTTGATCTCTCAGACAGGGGACGAATACTAGCAATAGACGAATCCTCTCTGGCGTTATCTCAGTATACGAGTTAACAGGACGTAAATGGGCCTGACGATAGTGCCGAAATGACTGGATGGCAAAGGAGGTAGCCCGTATGTGCTGGAATGACAGGTAATTTCGAACAATAGGCCGTGTTTACGTTATCCACGACGCAGCCGTATATGCTGAAACTGGCAGTATGATCTGGACTGCTGTATATTCAATACTAGGCAGAGGTGCTGATATAACTAGAAGCTGCCGTATACTCTGGAAGTGGCGAATAATTAGTAAGTACCAAATTTAATCTGGAAGTTGCAAGGTGCCAGGAAGCACTGTACAAATGTGATCACGCTCTGAAAATACACAAGCAACTCAATATCTCATTACTAGCCGTAACAGCCATTCCCCTAACAATTTTCTCAATTGCCATTCTCTCTCTCTCTCTCTCTCTCTCTCTCTCTCTCTCTCCCTCTCTCTCTCTCACCAAATCAAAACAAACAAATCCCCCTCTCACCCGCTCTCGCTCTAGTTAATCTAGGGATCACAACCAAGCAAATCCCGCCCTGCGTAACGGTTAACACGCAACGCATGGAGCGCGTGCAGCGGCTTAAGGCGGCCTGAGGCTAAAAATATATTCACACACACACCTACATATTCCCACACACTATGGTAAAGCGAGACCAATGTTAGGCATCAAACTATCCTGTGCTAATTATAAGTGGCCTGGGTGATAATTAACCCAAGTAGGAATAACCCGGAATGAGTTACCAAAATAGCTTTGAGCTTTACTCAATAGTTATCAAATAGCAAAAACTCTTAACCGAAATATTCAATACCATAATACCCGCCGTAAGTACGTCGGTCGATCAGTCACATTTTGCACACCGTCATTTGCACACTTTTTCTATTTTCGAGAGAGTACATTAACTTTCAATCACAGCTAAGGGGTGCAACTGTGGTTGAAAGTTAGACAATAATTGCATTGTTTCCCTTATATGTACTCTCCCGAAAATAGAAAAGTGCGCAAATGACGGTGTACATGAACAGCTTGATTATAGAAAGTCAAGATTTTAAAAGATGCACGAACAATTACGAGACATGTTGTCATAAAAGAAATGTTAGTTATTTAGTCAATTTATGGGCCAATAGACCGTTATCACTGCTCCACATGTCATTTAGGAAGGTTACGTCTTCATATTTAATACATCCATATAATTTTCACTACAAATATCTAATGACGGTCGCCTGCAATGAAATGCCCACAGTGGTAATAGTACCGTCTGTAATACAAGTAACCGAAACAACACACTATAATTAAAAACCTGTCAATATTGACGGGTTATTGCTAGTTATACACATAACCAAGTGAGAAAGTAGGTAAAAATACTATACATGAGCTCACGCTTTCTGTCTTAAGGAAAAAAAACCCACTCCTAGCTAACACTTACAGACTATGGATCGTGGCTCACTTAATCAAATTCAGAAAATCCCGGTCACGGAAAAAATTTACCTTAAGGACAAAAAATGTATATATATTTATTGATGATGAATTAAAGTAACACGGGATCTCTATTCCATTAGATTAAGCTAAAACCCCAATGTATTAAATAAGTAAATGTGTGCTTACTGAGTTAAGAATAATTCCAGCACTACAACTGCAATTAGCTCTGGCGCAGAATATCACTTTGTCCAGTGGCATAATTTTCTTGAGACAATGGTACTGAGTGATAAAGACACCTCGCTTAAATAGTAAGATAAAGTCTGCAGATGTTTAAGCATAGCTTTTTGCACGTGCATGGATCTAGCTTAACAAGACATACGGGTATAGGGAAATGTTTCCCTGGCGACTCTAGATACAAGAAAAAGACGTAATCTGAAGCAACACTAGGCAGTTCTTACGAGTGACCAGAGTCCGTGATTCTAGACGCGGGCGGAAGAATGAAAAGTCAAAGTTTCTCCCACGGGTCCACGAGTTCTCTGTAAATCAAAGAATCAGGGAACTAGCCGTTCTCTACAAGAAAGGTAGAATAAAAAGACCTTTAGCTAGATGCCGCTGTCCACGCGCAGAGGCGTGGAATTTAGCCTGTCCAACGTAAGATTGACATGAAAATGCCAGAAATAGCACTATTAGAAGCTATAAGACAGAAAAGTGGGCGTAGACAAAAATAGAGAACAAGACAGGGCAGACCACTCGTCTAAAAGTAACAGAAATTTCATTCAAATCACGACAATCCTGTGCATGGAATATACGTCTCAGCCACATGTGGATTATAATTTAGATGTATTGTGTTCTGTATTCTACAACATTTGTTGTTTTTTCTTTGATTCTTCCAGGATGCAAATTCCCGGGCGTATGTTATGGCATTCCATAATGTCTCTAGGACCGTGTTTTTAAAAAAAATGTTTTTTATGTAGAATTCTAGTGACGTGATTCAAGTTACCCTGAATACGACACAGCCTACCTATTCCATTCACTGTGAAGAATAGTTTTGCTGATATTTGTTTCTTTGAAAGGCGCATTTCTGATTTGTATTTCTTCTTTTGCCATGACTTGCCCTACTTATGGGGCAGTGTTGTCTCGCAAGTTGTAGCTTTCTAACTGTGTTTAATTTAGTTTTCATATTTGGCTTTTGTAGCACAAATTAAGTAAATAAATACAATATTACATATTGACTGTTTGAATGTCAACGTCATATCCGATTATCCTTGCATTAGAGCCGACTATCTTCTTGTGTACATGCTTCCGTTTCTTGAATCGTCTCTTCGGGACTCGAATTCCATTACGTTTTCTACCATGATAGCCATATTTATTCATTATTCCCTTTTCACTCCTTATGGAGCATGAACCCAACACTGCAGTTGGCCCCTGTCAAGGAAGTTTCCACCAAAACATTTTAGTGTTCTTCCAGAGGTGATTTATGTAACATTATGAGATTGCCAGACATATCAGGATATCCATACTGATATGAAGACATTCTATTGGTGTCTGTCTCAAATTTCAGGATGTTTGAGTCTTATGTACGTGTTTCCCTTTCTTCTGTCCCCGCTTTAAATTCACATTTCCTTCACTAGTTCCATGTCATTTAAAAAAAAAAAGGAAAAAAAAATTTCCTCGTTTTGGCGAGGCACGCCTCGTTCAATCTGAGCACAGAATCCGTCGTCTACATTAGGGTGCATGTCCAAATATAAAAGATATTGTGGTCTGGATTATTTTTTATTTTTGGTTTCATATCATGATTGTTCCTATTGATAAGCAGATAATGTACTGTTGACCATCTAATGCATCACAACGTTTGACGCTTCAGTACGGTCTCAGTCTGTCTTCATCTGTATCTACCAGATTTGCCAAACAACTGCGAGCTATCTTTTCCTAAACATTGTAATAAATTTCTTACGCGCGTTGGCCTCTTTCAGTAGCAAGTAATTTATATCCACTCTTTAACATCTGTTTTTGCAGCTCAGTGTTACAGGGGAACAACTTCTGCTACAGGGCCTTGAAAAAGTATTGTTCACACTGCAGTTCGAGAGGGGCGAAATGTTGACAAACATCAGCAGGACAGATTAAGTGAGATATCGTAGACTGACAGGAGACGTGAGTAGAAAAATCGTAGACAGACTGGAGAAGTGAGCAGAGAAATCGCAGATAGACTGAAGAAGTAAGCAGAGAAATCGCAGACAGACAGGAGATGTGAGCAGAGAAATCGCAGACAGCCTGAAGAAGTGAGCAGAGAAATCGCAGATTGACTGGAGAAGTGAGCACAGACATCGCAGACGGACGGAAGAAGTGAGCATAGAAATCGCAGACATATAAACGTTGAGGTGAGACCATACACTTTATTTAAACAAGCGCATCAGATAATGTCACGTGCTGCTAAATTTGTGATTAATCAAATGTACAACGTGTCACTCAATGTTGCTAAACGATCTTTCTCCTAAAATTTTAAGAAGCTCTGACCATTTGAGAAACATTGATAATATTGCGCGGGATCTTTCCCAAATTTATGTCATTAACACCAGATAATATCTTCTTCTCTTCCATTTCCCATCCCTTATGGAGCATACGGTCACCACTGTAGTTGGATTCCCTTGCAGCAAGCCTGCGCAAAAGCTCTTTCTGGGATAGTACGGTAGTGGTTACTGAAGCATTTTTTTTACCTGATGAAGATTGCTAGTTGTATGCATCCATTTGAATCTATACTAACTAAAATATGGCTAAGCAGACGTAACCCAGTAAACAGTTAAAGCTTTTAAATACTGAACTTTAAAGTAGAAAGATATTCAGTTAAGTAACTCACTGATTGGAGAATAACATAGCCAAGCAACCAGTTCTATTCGAAGCAAGCAGTACTCGCCATAACATGATGAGGAAGACACTGACAGATATATCTTTTATTTTTTTGAAATATACAAGTATGAACCGTTGTATTAATTTTGTACAATTTCACACTGTATAGCAAATATAGATATTTATTACAGTTCTATTTGTGTGTCTTATAACGGAAGTTATCCAGTCTATGTTGCGAGTTTGTGTGTCTTATAACGGAAGTTATCCAGTCTATGTTGCGGGTTTGTGTGTCTTATAACGGAAGTTATTCAGTCTATGTTGCGAGTTTGTATCTTATAACGGAAGTTATCCAGTCTATGTTGTGGGTTTGTGTCTTATAACGGAAGTTATTCAGTCTATGTTGCGGGTTTGTGTGTCTTATAACGGAAGTTATTCAGTCTATGTTGCGGGTTTGTGTGTCTTATAACGGAAGTTATTCTAAGGGCATTAATTTTGTTCTTCTGACTCATTATAGTCAATGATGGCTGTATGTGGGAGCTCTATTCGTAACTCACACATATACCCATAGGTGTTACAAAACCCCTGGTGCATAGGATAGATCTAGAGAGAAGGTAACAACTATCTTTCTACGACTATCACCTCGACCTGTGAAGTTAACTATATGTTTGTCCTGTGCTATCATCTAATTCAGATTCTACAAGTCTTAGCTATTTGCACTATTTATCATCTCGACTCTTTATGGAACTCCTCCTATAATATCCATCCGCCACACTTTCGACCACTACAAGTCCGGTCCACCCAAGCGGTAGTTACGTCACTGGCTGTAATTTCAACTAGTTCCGAGTTGTGGTTGGACTAAATGATAAAATTCGATAACGGAAAAGTACTGTACAAAAGATAGAGGAAGTTAATTAAGTGATGAATGACGAGAAGTGATTTTTGTTGTTGTTGGCTTTACTGTTTTCTTTATCGTGTTTCTACTTTTTATTATTTACAGTTTTGGAGTCACACATATAAATATTCTACTGATGCCTTGTACAAATGATGTGTCACTTTATGATTAGTCATTTCTTTTGTTGCTCAGAATAATCGCATTGATTCTTGATGTGTACTTTAAACCAAAAAAAAAAAAACAAACAAACAAACAAAGAACGGGCTCATATCCCTCCTCGCTGCCGTTGCCTGCCTTAACTCAAGAGCAGTCGGGCACCATTTTTGTAGGCGGGTAAGCTGAAGCGCAACGCAAACATGCTTTTGAACTAGACCCCTTTGTCCCGAGAAGCAAAATCTCTAACCACTCGGAACGCTCTAAGTATTTCTTTTTTTTTCCAAACAATAAAGACAAATTAACATTACACTAAATCAGTGGTTCTCAGCGTCGGCCATATGGCACCCAGAGGGCCATGCCATATTCTTAGGGGGCCATAGTAAGATGGTGAAGTACACTTTTTCCAGCTAACAGCGATTATGCCCGGGGGGGGGGGGGGGGAGAACAGAGGTAAATGAGGATCAGAAGGGGTGCCATGAGCAAAAAAAAAAAAAAATTGAGAATCCTTGCTCTAGATTAACTGTCTTCCTAGTGTATCCATTATCTTACTTTGCGTTCCTTACGGTGTATGGAGCCACAACTGCAGCTAGTCCGCCATACAGGAAGCATACACCAAGCATTCGCACTCTCCCGCAGCTATGGTTTCTGGGGCGGTTTGTTTCACATGATGAGTTTGCCAGCCTCATACAATATCTACTTTATTATTCATTTGTAAAACTGACTCCAGTACAATTATTTCTTTTATGTATTTAGTGTTTTTTGTTTTTTTTAACCAGCAGTGGCTATAGGCGATCTCTCGATCGTTATTCAGTTACTCGTGTGTCATTTTATCTGTCGGTCTTCCTGCCTACCTACCTAACCCCACACACCATCTGCTAGTCTATGTTGCTACGACATAGATGTAAAACATCAATAGAAGCCTCAAGTCTCCAGGAATTGGTGTGGATCGACTGTTCTAGTCATGCGGGTGTACGCGGCAATGAGAGAGCTGACAGACTTATCGCGAGAGCATCCATGGATGGGGACATTGGATATGGATAAAGGTGAGATACTAAGAACAATTGATGATCGCCAAATAGAGAAATATACTGCCATAGATGAATCAAAAAGGCTCTCTACGTTAGGCTAGGTCAGATCGATACAAAATACCGGGAAATGTTTATTGGGCCTGTTTATTTTCTGCCAATGAGAGGTTGTTTCTAAATATAGGGTACCGGGTCTTTCCACCACTCCACCTAAGTTGTGTCATTTAGGTCAGAAAACTAGGTAGTTAAAATACATCGTGACTGGGCCATAATGATTTTCAGTCACTGATAATTACACAGTTAATAGTAAATGCATGGTACAGTAACGAAGTATAGTAATGATAAACCAGGATTCGTCCCATACAGAAAATACTCCCCCTGCAGGGGAACATAGAAAAAAATAGGTTGGGAGGACAAAAATTATACCGGATATAACGCAAACAAAAAATTATATTAAAGGAATAACAAGGAGGGCAATATTAATAAGTGTCTGAATGCAACGTTCTGTAACGAACAAGGAAAAAATACCGACAAAAATTTGGGCAAAATGCAGAAACGGCGCGCTTTGCACCGTGAAATGTGAAGCGAACACTCATTAAAAGATCACAGGCCTTTCAATTTTTTCGTGGTGCACTGACCAGAAGTCATGATACGTTTGATTGCAAAGATCCAATGAAGTTGAAATAGAATGAAAAGGAATGAAATAAGCACAAGAGAATTAGTGCCTTCATCATTAGAACCACTGGTTCTGAAAAAAAAATGTCCATAAATTATATTGCCTCAACTGGGAATCGAACCCGGTACCTCTAGAATCGAGGCGGAAGCCATACCTCTTAACCACTCCGACCCTCTATGTAGCAAATATAATTTTTGCTGGGGAAGTTAAGATGTTATACCTAACAAGAAAGATAGTTGTGTCTGTGTTAACTGTGTGAGGTCAAGCACATGTAGGTCCCTGACTATAAAAGAATGATGATGATGATGATATATTGATCAGGGAACCTAACGCTACCTCCCTAGATCTCACACAGTCCGTATTTTGATTCTAGTGGCTGGTGTATGATGTCACTAGTGTCTAGGGGTGAAATGAAGATGATGGAACATCAACACAATACACTTTAACTCACTAAAAGAAAATGAATAAGACGGTGGTTAAAGTTTTCTTTTAAAATTTGAATGTTTTTTTTTTCTTTATACAATTTAATCTGCCTGTCCCGCCAACTTCTTTTGGACAGGTCTTTAAAAATGAGGACATATATTTACATATAATGTTGTAACTAAAAATATGGACTCTTGGTCCTATGAATATATTGTTAATATAGAGTTCCTGTAGGTGTATTCACAGAATAAAACTTTAATAGTTGCTAGTGATTGTCATTTGTTATGAGGAGCTGTTGTTTTCATCATGCCCCATATAATTCAATGTTATTTTGATAGGAACTATTTTCTTAGGACGAAATGTCAGAGGTCCCAGCTGATAACTTGTCACCTGGGATTCTTGGCAGATCGAATATACGTCAGTATATCAATGTAGAGAAAGTGTAGATCAGCACCCACACGTAAGCTCCTTCAGGCTATCAGCTGACAGCCTGAACTTTATAATGGAGACTTTACACCCACTCATCAGGTTTCCTGTCACCGGATGGTAACAGGAAATAAAAACTCTACAATAAAAAGACACCCTGGCCTTTTCAACCTGATCATAACTTCTTATCCCTATATATACATGACGGTATGGGGTCAGCCTCTTGTGCATTCATGTGCATCAGCCCCTAATTTATGACTCACACCCTTCTGTGACCACACCTTAGGTCCCTATGGCAGATACGCCACTGTACTTTTACATAGTTTGCTTCAATGCAATAACGTGGAGTAACCACATCTCCTTTTATATGAGTTTTTTTCTTTTCTTTTCTAACTTATAAACGCTCTAGGCATGTTGAAAAGTGTTCATAGAACACAGAGGCTTCCTAACATTTCCAATACAAAATATTAATATAAAATCATAATAATATGCAACAGTCAAATACAGTTCAATGTGAGGACTCAATAATGTTTGCTTCCGGCATGTCCTTCACTTTTCCACAGCAGTATCTGACTTTTTCAGTTTTAATCAAGCATGTAAATACATAAAGCATTCTTACCACTAGTTCAAAGAAATATGTCACAAATAACGTTGACTGGCAAAGAATATGGCCTCAGTCTCGCTATGCCCCACCCAGATAGTGAATTTAGTAGTTAATTTTACAAGTTATCACATTTGATCTCAACGTAGTTGTTTGAATAAAATTTTCTAGTCAAATGGCCACGAGACCACTATGCCTCTTGCCAATATCTATTAGAGCCGACCAATGAAAGCAGGCACTACTACATCTTTTTTGAATTTAGTTTGAAAAAAAAAATTTTAAACAACCTATGTGCCTCGTAGTCCATTGGTCAGTCTGTGTTAGTTATGCCAAATAGAAAAAGATGTTTAGTTTTAGTTACATTTTTCGTATCTCTCCCGTTTACTCCTATACTCTTATACCAACCAATAGAATTTGAATTACTACAATGCCTCTTTTTTAAACTAGCGTCCCAAATAACGTTATGTGTAACGAGCAAGAACAACAGTCTGTCCAGTCAAGCGTTCGTAGACATTTAGTATTTTCTCAATAACTTGGCTAATACTTGGACTACCATATTTTTTAAAACATATGTTTGCTCAGGGGACTCTAAGCTATACTACCATATGATTTTTATGGTCAGTTTCAGTATGGTTTAGATTTTCAATTTTGTCACTGTCAATCGTCAAAATTAACTTTTTACACAAGTCGGCCATCTTCCCCCCTCTCTAACATTTTCCTCACTATTCAAATAAACCAACTAGTTTGAGTGACGTCAGAATATTACCGCTAGGAGGAACTGAAAAAGTGTCTGTGTGTTTGCCTCTGCTGGCTTTGCCCACATCGTGTATATATTAAAGACCACGTGCAGAGCGAAGAGGGGTTTTTCAAAACTTTGGTAGTTTTTTTTTTTTCGTACGCCCGCTAATACTCGAGGCGAAATCTCAGGTTATTATTAATATCTAACCTGACATTGATTTTACTTGAGTATCCCTTTTTTCTTGTACAGAGACAGGTGTCCCTCGCCATTCAGGCAGATACTCTCCGATTTCGGAGGTACACATTAGAGCTGGGTCGGCTCAGGAGCCGCCAATCCCTGGTCGACGACACTCCTTCAAATGTTCTCGCCAGGTCTCGAGTTAATTATTACAATCGCCTCATTCTTACTACTGTGAAATGTCCGAATTATTTCAAATGTTAGTGTTAAAGTTAACATATTACGTTAATTCAAACGCCAGTTTGGTCTCACAGTTCTGGCAAGTCGTTAATTGCAAGCTTTCCCCCCGTTTCGTGCAGCAGATCGGCGAGATGTTAAAATGTTTATTGTACGTTTTCGAAACCGAAACTAAAACGTGTTTGATTTTTACGGCGGGTCATTTTCTTAGCATTCTCACTGCACAAAAGGCATCGCCCTACTGGCGTTGAAGATGAAACCAGTCAGACACCTGAGGGCTGGTGTATTTATTCATCATAGGACTAAAATCTTACTGAAATAAGCGATTATCTCACAGATTTTGCTACACTCTACTTTAATTGTAAACTGTATGAGATAGGAACGCGATATTTTCTTTGAAAAGAAGTTAACTTTCGGTAAAATATAATTTACCTAAAATTTCTACCGCTGTATTGGTAGAATTGCAGGAGTGATCGTCCGGCACAGATAAAAGCTACATATAGGATGTACGAGTACTTATTCTAAATTCCAAATGCAGTACTCCGAAACCTGAAAACATACACGATTTTTAGCACGATAGATCTTTAGAGAGCTCACTGTTTCTAAAGTATATACCCACAGCTCCTGGGTTGCCTTCCGCTGACTTATAATATACTATCCGGAAAAAAAAGAAGAAAATACAGCAACTTAAACAACGTTACAGATACGGATACAAAAGGCCGGGGTCTCCACACGGAGATGTAAAAATAGACAATATTTAAAGTAATAATGCAATCTGGATTAAGGAAGTACCGTATAGAGCAGAGAAACAGGACAGAGCTCCGTTTACGGTATTTCAAATGCCCTCTAGAAAAAATTTATGCTATAGAGTACTATAGACAAATGTGTTCTGATGTAACCGAAGGAGACGCGTCTGTTGTTGAAGATAGCGCGGCATGTGGAAACGTGGTAAACATCGTAAAACAAAAACAACAAAAAAACAAACAAACACACAAACAAACAAAATACTGTTATATATATGAAATGTGGGCTGTACAAATGAAGACCTGGAAATGGCTTTATTATGTGTGGAAAATAAGATAGCTACAGTTATTAATAGGCGTCCGATTGGCTAAGCGGTTAGAGCTGTTGCGGCGAAGTTACCGGCTCAGGGATCGAAACCTGATAGCGTCACGCTCCAGTCTACCAGTTGTAAATGGGTACTTCCTCTCCTATTGAGTTAGGGAAGGCAAAGGCAGCGACGAAGGGAACTCCCCCACCTCATAAAGCTGGACCTCGTACGGTAAAGTCTCTGACTTCCACTTTTTGCGGCAGAATCTGTTTTGAGTGTACCTTTTTTTTTTGTTTTAAACAATTATTAAGGTATGGAGCGGTCTGTGATCGTGAAATAGCATCACAAGTTAAGGCAAGGATCCGTCGGCAGTCCCGTATGTAACAAGTTTGATAGCTATCAAACATTAAGGTATTGAGAAGAGAACTTACTTACTTCGTCGTTCCTCTTCTACCGCGAGGTGTAAAGTTTGGAAGAGAGAGCGCCATACTATCCTATCGGCTGTCTTCCTCCTGGAATGGCTCCGTTCTAATCCTCGGTTCTCCAGAGACTGTCTAATATTGTGCTCCCAGCGGACTCTGGGTCGTCCTGGAGGTCTGGATCTGTGGCTCTTAGAAGAGAACGTTAAACAAAATAAAATGAAAAAGAGGATAGGTAATTAGAACTAAAACTGGCTGACGTGGGCAGAAAATGTTTGTAGAGATTTTATTTTTGGCTTATGCTCCATAGAGCAGCGGAGGAAACCGCAGGGATCTTCTTTAGAAACACCGAGCTACCTGAAGATCTATACTGCTAAGATCATGGCTACAGAATTAGCTGGAAAATCAGTTTCCGTAATGAACAGTTTTAAAATGTCTCTCAATATTACATTCTTGACCAAAGCAAACGGTTGTCGTGCAGTGCTTTTAAATGTCGGAGGGGGAGGGCTGGGCCGAAATTTTCTTAGCTTAAAAATGCCTCCCCCACCCCCATCTGTAAACTTAAGATCTACCAAATCACCCCTCGTGAACTAATACTCGATCGTGATCGACAGGTTGTTGAACCATGCCATAGAGAATGAAAGTCAAAGGAAAAGGATTATCTTTAAGATAACATATACATTACTGATCTTATGATCAGAAGCGTAATTAGCGGTCGGGCAATCGGTCAGCGCCCAAGGGTCCACAGCAGCAAAGGGCAGATTGTCCCCTAACCTACACCTGGCTTAATCTATTTTCACTGTAACCAATCCTTTTTTGACCGGGGATCCAGATCACTACCCGTCCGCCCCTGCTTTTGATTCTTCGTTAACATGCAGGGCCGGTGCTACCATTCGGCACCTAGGGCGCAAACCTCAGAGGGGCGCAGAGTGTAGAGTGTCAGTGTGTTAAGAGAGTGAGAAGTGTTTTTTTTGGGGTGGGGGTTACAAGTACTTAGCCTTGCCTAGGGCGCAAAATAGTCTGGCACCGGTCCTGTTAACATGCATTTTATAAAGTAAACAGTTGTGTGTGTGTGTGTGAGAGTATTGTTGGTTACTTCACTTTGTTATCACTACCGGCTGGTGCTTTGTTAACCTGTGTAGGATTATTTCTGCACAGGGAACAGCTGTAAGATATAGAATGACCCATTTATTGATCGCGCATGAAAATCCTATACGTAATCGTGTAATCAGAGAATTTAACTAGAGTTTCCTAATGTTTCAAATATGTTATGGGAGCGACAAACAGAGTATATTTTCCTTGAGAAAGACAACAATAGATTAGTTGTTTTGTTTAAAGACTTGTCTATGTTGATGTTTTTAACTAGGGCTGCTGAACCTGTCGTTCCTTTGCAGCCAATGCCAAGTTGATTTCCTTGGCATTAATGAACAGTGTAGATCTAAGGTTTTCCGGTGACTTTTCTGCCATTCCGCAACTCGCTGCGTTGGAGTCATGACTTCTAGTTTCTTTCCATGGCATTCTATCTTAGCTCAGCATGCGTTTAAAGAATCATCGTATCCGGTTTTAAGATATCAGAGAAAGAGCTAAGAGCAGCATGCTGTGCGTTCACGCCATTTATGGGGGCTTTCCAAATACGCAGGGATAAAATATTGTACTTTGGTTCTGGGATCTTCCAAAGAATCGTTACATCCTGCACAGAACCACCTCATCATCTGTCGTGCATCCAATGTGGAATCATCATGCATGCAGTTACCCAGGTAAACGCCAGAGTTACGTCTGGGGCTCGAGTGATTCCCCCCTCCCCCAATCTTAGTGTGCAATACTGGACTCTTAACAGGTTGCACCACAGTGGGAATCAATGTGTTGAGCCACCCTGGTGCGGCTGCTCGATCTCTGAGCAACTCAAGATCTATTAAAAAAAAACCAAAAAACAAAACAAGATTAAAGGTAGTTTCATAGCATATATTGCCATAGGAGAGTGTGAAACATTAGAGACTTTACTGTATTAGGCCCAGCTTTATGAAGAGCAGTGATCAGTTTCATTCCTCGCTGCCTTTGGATTTCCTATTTCAGGAGCAGAGTTAGGTACCCATTTCCAGTTGGGTAGATTGGCACATATCGCTACCAGATTTTGAGCCCGGCTTCCTGAAACTTTGCCTCGATCAAGCGATCTATCCGCTCTGTCAATTGGATGCTCTAATGAATGAAACAAGAAAAAGAAACAAGTGTTCTGCGTTTAAAACAGGGGTGTGGAGTCGGCCAAAAATTTTTCCGACTCCTGAAATTGTATAAGTCTGACTCCCAACTCAGTTTTTTTACTAGTCATAGGGCAAACAATTTGGAGTCGGAGTACGGACATTTTTTTTACCAACTTCGACTCCACTGAAAAATCATTGTGACAAAACGTTTGTACATGTACTCTTGAGCCCCTCTCTCATTCCTTCATCTGCTTTTTATTTGGCATATTTTATGCACCTTCATTCACATCTTTTGCTCTGAAGCCGTTCCCAGACTTTTTTACTGTTCACCCGGTGAACTGTATTATTATCGAGGTAATTACACTGGTCAGCGGATAATACGTTTATCACTTGAGTCGCATAGCCACATTTGATAGAGGCGATCTCTATTCACACAATATGGTCGCGCACGATCGATGAAAGGAGGCCATATTGTCTGTCTGAGAAATCCGATAAAGGTGATAATGAGATAATTGTTTCCGCCGGACCATCCCTGTATCAATATTACCGATAATCTGTCTAGGAGAGACTGTCTTGGCGGAAAGCATGTGGACAGGAAATTAGTACACAGATTTGTTTGTGAGTTTGCATAAAGATGCAAGCGGAAGTATTACGGACATATCTGAAAGAAGTCACGCATTGTAATTTTAAATTTAATATTTTAAAACACGCGCGGGAGATTGTGAATTAAACACCCCAACCCAGATAGTGCTAAAAAGGCTAACCATTGGCTTGATTTGAAAGCCGGAATATACTTTGACTTTCATTGGAAAATTTGTCGGAAATACAATCTGGGATTTGAACTGAGAATTGGAAATATAATCTAGCGAAATCGGAGTCACAGATCACACTGCATCGCCACGTCAAGCTCGCTATTCACCAGAGCCAGGAAGGGAAGGAGCGGACAAAGGATTCCAAAATTATAAGTGACAGATCGAAGTATTTGGGCAACTTTAAAACTAAAAAGTAAACCCGCTTTTTTAAATACAGAGACTGGAAACTTAAAAGGCGATGATCGAAGTATTTGGGCAACTTTGAAACTTAAAAGTAAACACGCATTTTTTAAAATACAAAGACTGGAGACCTGGGGAACCAGATCACCCGTCATAAGAGGAATACAAATATTTCCAGACCAAGTAATTCGACAGCATCTAACCTGAGTTGCTAGTGTCCATTCTAAACTGTGCCAGGAGATTGTGTTCCCAGGGGTTACTTTCTGGTAAGTGTTGACATTTGTTTTACAAATGTGAATTTGACATCTTTTTCTTGCTAAGTAGTTTTATATGAGGCTGGCGACCTCAACATACGAAAATAGTACATTCATAAACCACTACAGCAAGCGCTGGTGTTTGTTTTATGCTAATTTGCTCAGACACTCGAAAGCAGCAGCAACCCCAGACTCCAATGAGTGATGATTACATTACACGTGCCTAAAGTGTATAATATCATATTGAGAGATATATGTGCCTGGCTAATTGTAATTCAGACAAATCATTGCTCGCGCTATCCAAGCACATACTTTCCCAGTTTAATACCCAGAAGAATATTGGTGATTTCTAATCATCTTCCCTGAGCTACTGTGACCGTACGGCCTACTACGTCCCCCCTTAGCATCAAGTAGTGCTACTACCAATTGACTATAGTAAAAGTACTTAAACTAGACTTATACTTGAGTAAGACTAGTTAGTAAACAGACACTAGTCATAACCCAATGACATCGTCTGTTATGGCACTCATGAACTTAAGATGTCATTAAATCTTGTGTGGACTTCCATGCAAGTTAGACCGGAAGATCCTTAGATTAGATATATGATTGGTCCCTAACACTTAGTAACAATAAATTTAGAATAGAGGCCTTGTAACTAGTTAGGTTAAAGACTATCTTAACTGCTAACTAGACCCTAAGACCAATCATTGAATAGTTCCGGCCTATCTTCCCAATAAGATATAATATCCGGCAAGCCTTAGACACCGAATAACTATACAAACGGATGTTGGATAGCAACCAGCGGTCTTATAGTATGAACCATTGCAGATAAGGTCTTAATGTATGGGTGCGGTGTAAACCCCCCTGTTCTTACCTTGGTTCCTACGTTGTGAAACAGAATATTAGTAGTCTCCAAGACGCCTCCTACCAAACAGTGGTCATAGCGAACCAGCGCCGTTTACTGCTACATATTATTGTGGTTCCTCAGCTTTTCTGGCTTTGATACCAATGTAAGTACCGCGAATGTTTCGTTTTTCTCGCAATATTTATTTAGTTAAGGTGTCCACAGCAAAGACATGACATAGCATTTTGCCACTGAGGCTATAAGTAGCAGATTGGACAACAATGTTCAAATAAAGGAACGTTCTTTTGTAACTTTGGATTTGGTACAATTACTGCCGTTATACATTTAGTTAAACTGTTTACAGTTGGTTTATTTAAGCACCACATACGATCATAATGCCAACCATACTACTTCTCGACACGAAAACAAAGAACTTGGGTTTTCCTTTATTTTCTGAAAACATCAACTCTTGCGAATAGCAAGTATCTCACAGAAGGCAAAACAGAAAAGAACATTGAAGTTATATCCCTTAACTAATAAAAGGGATGTAACCATAATTAGAGCGTCTAATACTATTAGGATCATTTATCACAAACAATTGCACTTCTATCCTTTTGGTGCCAAATAGTGTACTGTTACGTGCTTGCACTTTGATACCGTCACCAGTCATACGGCCACACTACGCTGTGTATACTCAAGAATATAATTATTCAGAGAGGCTAACATTTTGGGTTGGACAGCGAGACAATGCGCCTGTTAATTTGCAGCCCACAAATGTACTTAGCAGAGGCATTTGTTCTCTTTATTTTGTTTAAAGATCGTGGAACGAAGCTATCAGTCTGTTCGTGATACGAGGCTGAGAGACGAAAGTTCTACACTAAAAGCAGGGAATCAGCACCAACCGCCTAAGTTGGACAAGTTGTGTGAAGAAGTGCCCTCGTCACGGAAGAATTGACGAAACCACGGATGCAGTAGTCATTGATTCTAAGCTAAGTGCTTACCAAAAGGCAACAGCAAAGAACACTACCATTCCTCTATCCAGTCTCTATGAAGATAAAACTTTCATCTAAGATTCACCATCATTTCATCTCTATTTTGACCTGTTAAAATTAATTGATTATTAAATTTGTTACATGCTATTTTAAAACATAACAAATTATGGTTGATTCATGTCGTAATTTTTCTCTGAGAGATTTCTGATGGATATTGGTACCTTTAGAGTGTAGAATGATAGTGAAGGCTCTGTGGGAATAAGGATTTAGGAAAGTCAGGTAGTAGATTCACAAGTGCTGGGAAGAGTAAGTACAGTCTCGGTTTACGACAATAATTGACTCTCAAAACTACTCCTACCACTCTTCTGAGCAAACAATTGTTTGTCAGTTCCAGTCACTCAGGCGCACTCACCGATTTGGTGATTCTGACGCTCAACGTACATGAATACGGACTACAATAACAAATATGGGAAATGTTTGTTTTGGGCCAGCCGACACCAATGCTAATAAAGTTTTAATACTTTTATTATCATAAAAATCAAGTCACAAATAATTATCAATTTACAGTCAGAAATCAAAGGTTACAGAATACAAATATGACAAGGGGGAGGGGGGTTTTGAGGAGAAGTATCCCATACACCTTTACCCGCTTGTATTTACTAACAGAAAAGACCCAGTCCCAAAGACAAGGAGGGGGGTGATGATGATGATCAGAGATAGGAAATTTAACCCAATGGTAAATTTATTACACTGAGACAAGGGGTTACATTGATAAGGGGGTAGAGGAAAAGCTAGGGTTCTCAAATGTTTTCCTTTATCCAACACATTTTACGGGAGGGGGAAATGAACACAGTTAAACAATCCCGCTAGGAGAAATCCCGTACAATGAATACAGTACACCTTAATACTAGGTCGAACTAATTATAAGGGTAAAAAAAGATTAAATCTCCTTTCATTCAAAAACACGCTTGGCTGGCCAGCACATAGGCACACACACAGACTTACCAAATGGTGAATTCTGGCACTTCCTAGGAATTTTACAACAGCAGATAATACCGTAGAACAATGGAAGTTGTCTTTTTATTTCTTCTGTGTCAGGCCCCAGATTTATTGAGGTGGGCTGGTAGCTAATAGTCTCAAAATATCGCCAGACGGTGAAGCGTAAAGGCTACTGTTTTTTTTTTTTTTTGGATAAAAAGTTCCTAATGAATGGCACAGGCACTTGGCTAAGTGTGAGGTATGGTGTGGTTTCTAAGATGGGCACAGCTGGTGGAGATAACTTTCTTTTGCCGTAATGTCACAACTACAAAACACTGAGATAGGTTCTTCTTCGGGGGAGGGGGGGGGGGGGGTTAAAATCCACTGAATATACTTGACAGACAGTGTTCAGGTAAATCTATGTTCTTCACAAAAAGAGAGCATGAGTAGAATATTGCTACTGGCGACTGTTCTGCTTCCAGTTTTAACGACTTTATGAATTAGTATTTTAAAAGTGGTGGCTTTGTTCTCAGTTAAATTCAGAGGAGCGAGACCCGCCACAGGTCGCCACAAGTTTAGCTTTAAACAAGTTCATATGTCACTGGAGTAATCGAACTGGGTCGGCAAGGCTCTATATATATTCTATTGCTGCGTAATGGCTGCTTAAATGCTGCCTAATTGCTGGGATGCGAGGTTCGAAAGATCACTCTGGATACAAATAGAAAAAACATGAAATGCAATGAAATCATATTAAAATCTAACGCGCGATACATTTACAGTAAGACTATTTTCTGCGCTCGCGTCTTTAATTAATAAATCAAGAAAAAACTCCGCGAGGTTAATAATTTTAAAAGCACATCTATCTATACAGAACTAAACTGTATTAAAGTCACAATTCCCTTAACAGTTGCAAAATTAATTTACGCTTCTATTGTATTAGGAAATTAACCTATAGATGTAACATTTAGTTTGCACTGGAACTTTGAAAATGGGTTTATTTAATAAGTTTAAATTTACACCACAATCCAGTGAAATAAAAATGAAATAACTAGACCACTGATCACTCGAAGCTAAAGTATAAATTACCGTCTGCACAGAAAAAAATTCACTCCAATAGCCAACAATTTAGATGAAATCTAGCAGGAATTTAACTATATGCTAGTGAATCTTAGAATGCTGTCAGAACGAATGATAAAGTTGCCCTTTTCAGATTCTGTATATATCTAACGGGAATGAAAGTTAAATGGGTCGTGTGAAAATTTCACGCCTCTTCAGATCCCAGGGAAAGTCGAAGTTATTTAGCCGCCATGCTAACCGCAATGGCCCGACTGGCTTCCGATCTTCGTTCGTCTCAGGCTGCTCGCGCGAGGATGTGAAATTTCTGCGAGACGAGCCTCATTCGCGGTGAGTTTCCTGATTCCTCAGATCGTATCCGCTACGCTGAGCGCTCCGTCTCTCCCGTTCCATAGTCTTTCGGGCAAGCCTGCCGGTTGCCACAGAGGTGCGAAGTCTGCAAGAAGCTTTCTTCTGACCGCTCGTGTCCATCTTGCGAACGGTTCAGTGTTCGCACGGAGATGCTAAATTTCTGCTTCTCTGTTCTGGGGATCGTCTTTGACTGCTTAGATCATAGCCGCAACTCTTCGTTGATGAAAAGTTACAACAATACTGATGTTCAGGGGTTCTAATGTTATGAAAAGCTAAAGTCCCTTTAATCATCCATCAAATCAGGGAAAATTCACTTGTCAAACTAGACGTACGTCACAATCGTCCCCACTTTTAGACATGAAACAATTTTTCATGTTTCCTTCTTGACAATGGAGGTGACCTGATTGGTGACTTTAGGATGAGTGGTATCTTCAGTTTGCTCTTCTTCCTCTGTAGACCAATTTCTACTCAAGAAGTCAGCTCCGACATTCTGTTTTCCTGGAATATATTCCACTTTGAAGGAATAAACGCTCAATAATAATGCCCAGCGCATAATCCTTGCGTTGAATTCCTTATTGGCACCAAGGAAAGCTGATGGAGCATGGTCGGTTTGTACTGTGAAAGAAGTACCATACAGGAACTCAAAATGGCGTCTGATGCCATGAATCAGAGCGAGACATTCTCTTTCAACGACACTGTAGTTGCGTTCAGCCTTGTTCAGTTTCTGACTGCCGTAAGCTACTGGGAATAGCATATTCGGGTCACTGTCCTCGGCTTGCAACAATGTTGACCCGATGCCCTGACCTGACGCGTCCACTCTCAGTACGAAAGGTTTCTTAAGGTCAAGTAACCTTAGAATGGGGTATGCCGACAACTGTCCTTTCAAAGTGCTGTATGCATGTTCGCACTTTTGATCCCACATAACCTTATCAGGACAACCTTTCTTGGTGAGGTCAGTCAGAGGTGCCGTGAGTCCGTTGAAGTTCTGGATGTATTTCTGATAGTAGGCACATAGTGATAGAAATGACCTGATGTCTTTCTTTGTTCGGGGTCTTTTTGCTGCAGCTATTTTCTCCACGTTTTTCTTAACAGGCCAACTACAGCCGTGAGAAATAGTATGCCCCAGGAAGTCTAGCTTTTCAAACCCCATGAGACATTTGCTAGGTCTGGCTGTGAGACCAGTTTCCTGTAGTCTCCGGAGGAGCATAGCAACAGTAGCAATATGTTCTTCATAGGTTTCCGATGCAATTAAAATGTCATCCATGAAATTATGGATATGGGGACATTGCAAAGGTTCTAACAGCTTTCTCATCATTCTGGTGAACACTCCTGGTGCGTTATGCAATCCGAACGGCATCACATTAAATGTGTAATGTCCTTCACTAGTGCTGAAAGCTAGCAAAGGTTTAACTTCCTCCTTGACTGGTATTTGATAAGAGCCTTTACTGAGGTCTATCTTGGAGAAAATTGTTGCCTTGCTGAGCTTGGGGAACAACTCAGAAACAGTTTGGAGCGGTTCGGGCCGGAATTCCGTTACAGCGTTTAGCAGCCGGTAATCAATACACAGCCGAACTTCCTTATTGGGCTTCTGCAACAGCATTACACTAGAACTGTAAGGAGATGTAGACTCGCTGATAATTCCTGCCTGACGCAGCTTGTCTATTTCTCCACGAAGTGCATCAGCTTTGGCGTACGGAATGGGGTACACTCTGGTTCGAACAGGGGTCTCGTTTGGTAATTTCATGTCAAATTCGATGAGATTTGTTCGACCAGGTACATCCGTCAAAACTGCACTGTACTGCTTCAGTAGCGCCCTGGTTTCTGTTTGTTGTTCCGGTGAGAGATTGTCGCCGAACTTGACATCTTTAAAGGATTCTGTGGATTGCAATGGGTACTCCATGCAACCATCATAATCTTCCTCGTCTTCCGTTGCTATGGCGACAGCCAGGAGATGCTCGGATGATGGCACCGGTCTTTCCAAATATTTCTTAAGCAGATTTAGGTGGAAGACCTTCTCCTTTCCTTTGATGGAGATCTTGTAATTGGTACGTGAGATCTTTTTAAGGATGGTAAACGGCCCTTGCCATCCGATGCGAAGTTTATTGCTTCCGGTTGGAAGTAGCAACAAAACTTTTTCCCCTGGTTGGAGTTCTCTCTCTCTTGCAGCTTTATTGTATCTTTTAGCATGTTTAGCGCGGGCTTTCTTAAGGTTGGTGTTGGCTAGATCCCATCCTAGCTTTAACCTTTCCTTGAGCTCAGATACATACTTGCTTGCTGAGACGACTGTCTCGTCAGCCTTTTGGTCTGTCAGGGACCGCAATAAGGCTTCAAGTGGCCCCTTAATAGGTCTGCCAAATAAAAGTGTAGCAGGCGGGAATCCCGCAGACGCTTGGGGAACCTCTCGGTAGGCGAATAAGGCAGCCGATATATATAGGTCTCAGTCTTCTGGTTTCTCCTGACCCAGCTTACGTAACATCATGGTGAGGCTGCCATTAAAACGTTCCACGATCCCATTTCCGGCCGGATGGTAAGGACTTGTGTGGATATGTTTGGCCCTCAAGATCTTAAAGATCTCCTCCATTAACAGGCTACGGAATTGGGATCCATTGTCCGTCAAAACTTGTTGAGGGAATCCCAACCGTGTAAAAATTTGCACGAGGGCTTCTGCGGCATGCTTGGAATCTATGCATGTTAGCGGTACAGCTTCGGCCCACATTGTACAAGTGTCGACTAAGGTCAGGATGAACCTGTTCCTTCTTTTGGTCCTTTCCAGGGGTCCAATGATGTCGACAGCAACCCGTTCAAATGGAGTACCCACTATTGGCATTTGCACCATGGGTACGGGGGATGTCAAGTGCTTGGGTGCTACCCGTTGGCACTGGGCGCAGGATTTCACATACCTGATAATGTCAGAGTTAATTCCTGGCCACCAATAGTGGGTTTTTATTCGCTGAATAGTGGCGTTTTGTTCCATATGTCCGTTAAAGGGAAGAGAGTGCCCCATTTCTAAGATCTGGCTTCTGTATTGCGTCGGTACTAGGAGCTGGTTATTCCCCGTGTCCGGGTTGCCCGTTCTACGATACAATTAGCCATCCTTAGAAAAGATGTCTCCGTTGTGTCTGGGGTCCTTAGCCATTGGCAGTTTTTTAAAGCAGGGCTCCAGAGTAGGGTCCTTTTGTTGCGCCTCCTTCAGTTCATTCGGCAACAAATTTGGCGCAGGCTCCCTCTCCTTCTTGGCTTGCCTTCTTGTGGTTACCGCTGCCACAATCGGCTCCTTTGGTCTCCCAATAAACACATATCTACATCCCAGGATAACTGGGTAGATAGGATCATCCATAATGGCCGCTTTAATAACACCTTTGACAAAATCAGAGTGTATTTCTACCAGTGCGATAGGAAGCATCCTGGGTGCATCACTCTTGAAAACTCCACATAGTTTGACGGTTTCCTCTGTCTCCTGACCGGGTTTGACTAGGTGTCTGGCGACAATGCAATCAAAACTTAATCCTGTGTCAAAAAGACAAGTAGTAGAGGTACCGTTCAAAATTACAGTTCCTCGCGTTGAGGGTCGGTCCCCCTCAGGTTGAGAATCACTGACATTGACTCTACCTTTCGAGGCTGTATGCAAACATCCGATGCGGTTTGGACCGGTTTGTTTGCCCTGATCAGACGTTCCTGGTGTAGGGGTCTTCCCTTTACCTTGACCTTCGTGGCCGCGCTGCCACGTAGGCTTGGTGGGTTGATCAGAATTGTTGTTTGGGGGGTATCGGGTTTTGTAGAATTTCGATTTTTCCTGGGGAGGTTTCTGGGTATTATTATCTCGTTGGTTATAATGTTGAGAGGAATTGGAAGAATAGGATGACTGCTCTAGATTTTGTTTTTGAGATGGCTCATCTGTGGGTTTACGTGTTGTGCTGGGAAGTTCGGCCATTGCATTGCTATAGCGTTCGGCCTTATTGAGGATGTCCTCAAGCCTGACTGCCCCCCCCCCCCTTTCAGCCAAAAATCTACGGGTTTCGTTTGACAAAGTTGACTTTATCTTTTCCACAAGAACAAGTTCAAGTAGTCCCTCATATGTAAGAGGTAGGTCAGATAATTCTATGCACTTTGTCAGATAACCCGTGAGACGTGAAGAGAACTGGGGAAATGTTTCCGTGCTCTCTTTTCGGCTGTTTCTGAACAACTGCAGAAACTTACGGGCAGTCATCTCAAACCGCTCTAGCAAGGCCTTCTTCAGCATGTCGTAATCATGTTGGTTCACTCCCAGCTTCGCGTATACGTCATAAGCATTGCCTTTCAGTGACGTTGAGAGTTTAAGTGCCCAGCGGAAACTCTCTAACCCATACAGAGTCGCGAGTCTCTCGAATTTTTCTAGGTAGCTGTCAATTTTTTCGTTGGGGCTAGGAAAAGACTCTAAAGCAAAAGACATCGCAGTTAATTGGGCAGATTGAGTACTGGAGAGGTCCACTGATTGAGACTGGGGTGAAGACGGCTCTCCATTATTAGAAGTAGAGGCACCCCGACTCTCTAAAGCCTTGAGCGCCAATTCGTGCTGTCTTTCCCTTTCTCTCTCTCTTTCCCTGCGGGTTTCAATCTCTGCCTCAATTTTCTTCTGCTCCAATTGATGACCGTCCGCTTCTTTCTTCCTAGCTTCTGCTCTCTTTTCCGCTTCTTTCTTCTCTTTTTCCTCTCTCTGTTGCTCCGCATCATACCTTTCAAGTTCCCTGTTGACAAACAGGTTCGTGGCTTCTCCTTCTAACCCTGAGTCCTTCGCCTCCTGTCTGAGAATGGATCTTATCCTAATTCTCTCTGCCATGATAAAGAACTGAATGCTTCTAAGACTAGAGAATTAGTAAGAAGAAACAAGAAGGGGGGGGGGGGAAACTCAAAGCCGCTATGAGAAAAAACACAGAGTATAAATTTACTTGTGTTACCCCCTACTCTGAAATGTGCAAACTTATCGCTGCTATTATTGTCACTTAAGACTCTTAACGCAAGCGACTTATGCTACTTAAAATGGTAAGTTACACTGGAAAAAATTTACTTTTACTAAAAGTAGAGAAACATTTATGAAAAACAATTTAAAGGAAAAAAAAAATTTTCCTAAATTTTAATTCTCCACTAACAAACTCCGCCCTCTGAAGTCAATTAAAGAGTAGAGACGATGTTAACTAGATTTATAAAAAATTTAGAACAAGCGTCTTTAGCTTTGTTCAGCTCTTCTAACTTCCAAAAACCCTTTGTGACTGAAGACAGTCACGCAATCCCAGCAATTGTATAACAAAATGTCAATTTTCTCTGCCAGAGAATACAAAGGTGACAAATATTTTATTATCACTACTTGCTGCTCCTGTGGAAAGAAACAAACCTGTAATAATTATTGTGTGGTCGGCCCAAAATACTAAAAGGCTTGGTCTAGGGGAAGTAATTACTTTTTTAAGATTATACTCTACTTCACAAAAACAATCAACCAAACTCCATTTTAACTAGGCTCAGAATTTCGGACGAGCTAACCATATATTGTCGTGATTTTTCTCTGAGAGAGTTCTGATGGATATTGGTCCCTTTAGAGTGCAGAATGATAGTGAAGGCTCTGTGAGAATAAGGATTTAGGAAAGTCAGGTAGTAGATTCACAAGTGCTGGGAAGAGTAAGGACAGTCTCGGTTTACGACAATAATTGACTCTCAAAACTACTCCTACCACTCTTCTGAGCAAACAATTGTTTGTCAGTTCCAGTCACTCAGGCGCACTCACCGATTTGGTGATTCTGACGCTCAACGTACATGAATACGGACTACAATAACAAATATGGGAAATGTTTGTTTTGGGCCAGCCGACACCAGTGCTAATAAAGTTTTAATACTTTTATTATCATAAAAATCAAGTCACAAATAATTATCAATTTACAGTCAGAAATCAAAGGTTACAGAATACAAATATGACAAGGGGGAGGGGGGTTTTGAGGAGAAGTATCCCATACACCTTTACCCGCTTGTATTTACTAACAGAAAAGACCCAGTCCCAAAGACAAGGAGGGGGGTGATGATGATGATCAGAGATAGGCAATTTAACCCAATGGTAAATTTATTACGCTGAGACAAGGGGTTACATTGATAAGGGGGTAGAGGAAAAGCTAGGGTTCTCAAATGTTTTCCTTTATCCAACACATTTTACGGGAGGGGGAAATGAACACAGTTAAACAATCCCGCTAGAAGAAATCCCGTACAATGAATACAGTACACCTTAATACTAGGTCGAACTAATTATAAGGGTAAAAAAAGATTAAATCTCCTTTCATTCAAAAACACGCTTGGCTGGCCAGCACACAGGCACACACACAGACTTACCAAATGGAGAATTCTGGCACTTCCTAGGAATTTTACAACAGCAGATAATACCGTAGAACAGAGGTGGCCAAACTACGGCCTGCGGGCCAGATCCGGCCCGCCAACCAGTGTTGACCGGCCCGCCAACCTGTTTTGGCCGCCCCCTTATTGTTGCACTCCGACCACTGTGCTAAAAAAAAAAATATTACAAAATAGCACGCACAGGCACCAGAAACAAAACCAAAAAGACCCAAAATGTACGATTAACATCTCCCTACCTCCCACAACACCACCAACTCTCTCTCTCTCTCTCTCTCTCTCTCTCTCTCTCTCTCTCTCTCTCTCTCGCTATCATACCAATTGAGCTCTACTAGATAGTGGCGACAAAACGGAAATGATAACGTCAAATCTCTGATCGTGCACATGGACAGGCGAAGACAGTGTCGGTACCTACTTTGATAATGAGAAACTAAAAGCAATGACAGATCTTTTCTGCGGTCGGAAGTCTCTGAGATCCAATGATGTTGCTTTGTCTTTAGCATCGGTATGGGAAAGTGATCGTGGGAGTGGGGGTGGATGGTAGGTACATTTCTATAGGAAGGAGTTGAGGTGCACAGTTGGTCTTGTGAAGTGTGTTAAGTATAAATCAGCCAGTGACACTTCTGGGCTTGTAGCTGTTGTGCACGTTTTCATGTATAAGAGTTTGCATTTGTAAAAATGTTTTCTAAGTATAGAAAAGTGGACAGTGAAAATCGCGCATTTAAACCAGAATGGGAGTTCGATTATTTATTCATTCTCAATCAGGATAATAAACCTCAGTGCTTAGTTTGCGCCCAAGTGTTAGCCGTAGTGAAGGAATATAACTTGAAACGTCACTACTTCACAAATCATCAAAAAAACAACGACGAGCATAGCAGCGAGTCGAGAAAGCTTGTTATTGAACAACTCAAGAAAAAACTGAATCTGCAAAAGAGTATATTTAGTCATGTAAATAAGATTCAGGAATCATCGCTCATGGCGTCCTATGTGATTAGTTATGAGCTTGCAAAAGCAAAAAGCCGTTTACTGATGGAGAGTTTGTGAAAAAGTGTGCAGTTCAAATGGCAGAAGCGTTCAATGAAGAAAAAGTAGTAAAAAAATTGCAAAAAATGTACCTCTTTCCAAACAAACCGTAGCTAGGAGAACAGAAGATATTATTTTGCATTTGTCCCAGAACTTGAAGTCTTAGATTGAAAATTGTCCATACTTTTCACTGGCGATTGATGAAAGTACAGACATCACAGACACTAGCTAGCTTCTTATTTTTGTTAAAGTGATCCAGGAAGACTTTACTGTTTCTGAAGAATTACTGAAAGTTTGCTCTTTGCATGGTACAAGTAAAGGGGATGACATAATTTCTGCAGTTCAAAATGCCATGGAAGAATATGGTGGGTTTGAAAAATTTTCTGCTGTGAGTACCGATGGTTGCAAGGCTATGGTTGGGAAAAAATACTGGTTTTGTTGGACTTTTGAAGCAAAATAAAATTGACGTGCCTACATTACATTGCATAGTTCACCAAGAGGCCCTTTGTGCAAAATCCATAAACCTAAATGACACTATGGCTACTGTAGTGAAAATAGCGAATTTGATCAGAGGAGCTCTCTTACTCACAGGAAGTTCCTTGCATTTTTAGATGAAGTGGATTCTGTTTATGGTGATCTCCTGCTTCATGCTGAGGTGAGATGGCTTAGTCGAGGAAAATGTTTAATAAGATTTTGTGAACTGAAGGATGAAATATTTGACTTCCTGCGAGACAACTTACCATGTTCAATTGATCTCCAAAATAAACTCAAAGATATTCATTTCATTCAGCACTTGGCATTTCTCATAGATATAAACACAAAATTTGAATGTACTGAATTTGTAGTTACAAGGAAAAAGGCAAACAATTTTTCAAATGATGGGCTATGTTGATGGCTTTAAAAAGAAACTGAGCCTATTTAGTCTGTCTTTGCAAAAGAATGACCTGTTTCATTTTCCTTGTTGTAAACAGCTGTCTGAGAAAGAGAGTGTTAACTTCAGGAGGTACACAGATAACATTGAACAGCTGATTTCTGAGTTTTGATCGTCGATTTCAAGATTTTAAGATGTTTCGTCCACAAATGGAACTTTTTAACAACCCATTCAAGTGCACAGTGGAGTCTCCGCCAGCAGAACTACAATTACAGTTATGTGAACTCCGATGTGACCCATTCATCAACACAACAGAAGCAACTTGAGCTGATTTGTGGAAATTACTACCAAAGAAACGTTACCCCCACTTCTGAGAAAATGGGCCCTAAAAGTGTGCTCTATATTTGGTAGCACATATCTTTGTGAGACAACATTTTCTGCCGTGAAGCTTATCAAATCCAAGACCAGAAACAGATTAACTAACTCTGTATTATCCCATGTTCTCAGAATTGCTACGTCACAAATGGAAGTAGACTTCAAATCACTGGTGAAAAGTTTTAATAAGCCACACTCTTCGCAACGAAATAACACACAAATGTATGTTTGAAATAAATAATTACATGTCATATTACAAATTGCAAAACAAATTAATACAACAGATTCATTATATTTTTTTAAACAGCAATTTCAGTCCGAAGACTGGGTATACATGTCTTGGCAGATGTGCAGTATAGTAGTTTGCCGTTGCTTTCTGTACGTGGTTCATTATATATGTAAAACTAAATCTCAGAACGTTATTTTTTAAGGATTTTATAGGTCTGGCCCTCTGGTGTTACCCTTTACCATAATCTGGCCGTCGGCCAACCTTAGCTTGGCCACCACTGCCGTAGAACAATGGAAATTGTCTTTTTATTTCTTCTGTGTCAGGCCCCAGATTTATCGAGGTGGGCTGGTAGCTAATAGTCTCAAAATATCGCCAGACGGTGAAGCGTAAAGGCTACTGTTTTTTTTAATTGTTTTTTTATAAAAAGTTCCTAATGAATGGCACAGGCACTTGGCTAAGTGTGAGGTATGGTGTGGTTTCTAAGATGGGCACAGCTGGTGGAGATAACTTTCTTTTGCCGTAATGTCACAACTACAAAACACTGAGATAGGTTCTTCTTCGGAGGGGAGGGGGGAGGGTTTAAAATCCACTGAATATACTTGACAGACAGTGTTCAGGTAAATCTATGTTCTTCTTCACAAAAAGAGAGCATGAGTAGAATATTGTTCCTGGCGACTGTTTTGCTTCCAGTTTTAACGACTTTATGAATTAGTATTTTAAAAGTGTTTCTTGGGTGGCTTTGTTCTCAGTTAAATTCAGAGGAGCGAGACCCGCCACAGGTCGCCACAAGTTTAGCTTTAAACAAGTTCATATGTCACTGGAGTAATCGAACTGGGTCGGCAAGGCTCTATATATATTCTATTGCTGCGTAATGGCTGCTTAAATGCTGCCTAATTGCTGGGATGCGAGGTTCGAAAGATCACTGGATACAAATAGAAAAAACATGAAATGCAATGAAATCATATTAAAATCTAACGCGCGATACATTTACAGTAAGACTATTTTCTGCGCTCGCGTCTTTAATTAATAAATCAAGAAGAAACTCTCCGCGAGGTTAATAATTTTAAAAGCACATCTATCTATACAGAACTAAACTGTATTAAAGTCACAATTCCCTTAACAGTTGCAAAATTAATTTACGCTTCTATTGTATTAGGAAATTAACCTATAGATGTAACATTTAGTTTGCACTGGAACTTTGAAAATGGGTTTATTTAATAAGTTTAAATTTACACCACAATCCAGTGAAATAAAAATGAAATAACTAGACCACTGATCACTCGAAGCTAAAGTATAAATTACCGTCTGCACAGAAAAGAATTCACTCCAATAGCCAACAATTTAGATGAAATCTAGCAGGAATTTAACTATATGCTAGTGAATCTTAGAATGCTGTCAGAACGAATGATAAAGTTGCCCTTTTCAGATTCTGTATATATCTAACGGGAATGAAAGTTAAATGGGGTCGTGTGAAAATTTCGCGCCTCTTCAGACCCCAGGGAAAGTCGAAGTTATTTAGCCGCCATGCTAACCGCGATGGCCCGACTGGCTTCCGATCTTCGTTCGTCTCAGGCTGCTAGCGCGAGGATGTGAAATTTCTGCGAGACTAGCCTCGTTCGCGGCGAGTTTCCTGATTCCTCAGATCGTATCCGCTACGCAGAGCGCTCCGTCTCTCCGTTCCATAGTCTTTCGGGCAGCCTGCCGGTTGCCACAGAGGTGCGAAGTCTGCAAGAAGCTTTCTTCTGACCGCTCGTGTCCATCTTGCGAACGGTTCAGTGTTCGCACGGAGATGCTAAATTTCAGCTTCTCTGTTCTGGGGATCGTCTTTGACTGCTTAGATCATAGCCGCTACTCTTCGTTGATGAAAAGTTACAACAATACTGATGTTCAGGGGTTCTAATGTTATGAAAAGCTAAAGTCCCTTTAATCATCCATCAAATCAGGGAAAATTCACTTGTCAAACTAGACGTACGTCACAATTCAGTTATTATAAGTGTGAAAACAAACGTATGAGCAAGACTCTTTAATACGTATACACTTAGACATATATTTACATCTTAGAAAAGAATTTCGCTGGATTTACACCAGCGTGGGGCTTGAACGGGCTAAAACCGTTGCTTATTTCTTCACAAAAGGCGACGGATCAGATATAAGTTAATAGTGCTCAGTCCTATGCAGCATTGTTCTTGACTTCTGATTTATCTTGTGAACACTACCTTGGGATAGAAGCGTCATTACCCTTCTATCTACAACTGATAATGTTGTGCGAAGGTAGACACCTTTGTCGACCCATTTTAGATACTCTTTCGTTTTGGCCACTGGTGGACCACTACTGCAAAGCAGGGGAGGCAATCCGTGACAATCATCGACTCCACGAATCCGATTCCCGACTCCGATTCCACAGCCCTGGTTTAAAGAAGGAAACCAGAGTATAACTGGTAATCAACGAAGTGAAATTGGTATCGTTTCCTAGAATGCAGAATGAAACCAGAGTAACCAGAGTATGTGGTGTGATAAAGAAACCGAGGTACTGTTCACTTTTCTGGAGTATGTCAAACCCGACCAAAAAAAAAAAAACAACAAACAAACAAACAAAAGTTGCTCAATTTGAAGAAATTTAAAAAAAAATCGTGAACCAGAGTTGGTGCTGCGCGGAAAGTTTGGCCATAGACCGAGCAAAGCAGAAAGCGTGTTGCTGCCCTAGAGAAGCCATTTGGCGTGATGGTCACTGATGACTTTGTGAGTCAGCGATTATCTAAAAAGAAAAAGCAGAAATTTGAAGAAGGAAGTCAGAATATATTTGGAATGTTCTGAGAATGACAGCGAAGTACAGTTGATGTGGTTGCAAAATAAAACCAAAATATTGTTTCATTATTCGGAGTATGAAACCAGAGATCATTGTCACGTGTCAGCAGGCAGAAATGTATCATGTGATTAAAAAAAAAATAAAATCTACTTGATCTGAAACGTCGGGTCGTGGGTACTGATATAAGACATTCCTATTAAATAGTGAACCATGAGCGTCCGATTGGCAGAGTGGTTAGAGCAACTGCCGCTCGCAGCAAAGGTACCGGCTTCCGCATCTGGTAGCTGCACGCACTAATCTATCTAGCAATTAAAATGTGTACTAACTCTGAATTTTGAAATAAAGAGGGAAACCCAAGGCCTGTAAACAGTTTAAAAAAAAAAAAATACAACACATAAAGATATGTTTCACACACTTGTGAGAAAATAAAGAAGTAGACAACTAGACAACAGAAAAAACAAATTAGGGAAGCAAAGGTAGCCAGGAAGGGAACTGTTCACCCCCACCTCATAAAAAAGCTAATATGGTGAAGTCTCTAACACTTCATTCCGCTACGGTAGTATCTCCTACGGGATTACCTTTACTGTTACCTCACTAAGGAAGCTAGAAAACAGATCATTTGGTTTTATTCCCAACTTAGTAATCCCTCAAGTTGATTTAGTCCACAAAATATCGTTCACATGTGTTATTGCACATCCGGTCTTTTGTGTCACTTTATACACACACGGCGAGGGGCTGTGGAAGGAGGGGTAGGTGGTGTGCTTGCGATCACACCCATTAATTCAAATGGGCCACGATAACCCTTGTCACACACATCCTTGATCTTACATGAAGGTCGTATCACATATTTCTGGCGGTAGAAAGCTTGGGGGTAGTTGATGCGTAGAGAAGAAAACAGAAAAGAATCAACGATTACATCGGGCTATAAACGATGCACATGCAACGGACTACTTCACATTCACTTTTTTATTAGTGTGGGATGGGGGAGGCTAGAGAGAACGGGCCTTAGTAGATCTTATTCAGTAATTTTGGTTGATGGGATATTCGAAATGACACCAACATGAATGTCATTTCCACGTTGCTCATGTCATGTTGCAGCAGGTTTCAAATTAGCCAGCCAATCGCCTGGCTTGTATCATAATATGAGCTGCATTTCCGCAAGGTGTAAGTCTGTGCCGCTTTTTTTGAGTTACACCATAGTTGTTTGACAATACGCTTGGATTGGACGACCGTGTCAACCAGGATCAATAACTGTTTCACTTTCATGCAAGGCATTTCACAGGCTACTGGATTCAAACTCGTATGTATAGTTTTTCCACATTCTCTCTCATTGCTGTTTTCTCTCTTCAACTTTCATCTACCATTTACTCCTATTCTGAGTTTAAAAGATATATATATATATATATATATATATATATATATATATATTATATATATATATATATATATATATATATATATATATATATATATATATATATAATCATCACCCCCCCCCCCCTTTCCACCACGTGTTGCCTCACCTTTGCTCTGCAGTGATGGTCCGACAATGGCCAAAACCTAGAGTATATAATGTGGGTCTTCAAAGGTAACTACTTTCGCACAAGATTACTCTTGGCAGAGATACAGATAGAAAGATGATGATGCTTCTACCTCGAGGGAGTTTTCACAAGATATTTCAGAAGTCAAGAACAATGCTGAATGTGTCTTAGCAATGTTAACTTTTTATCTGCCCGACAACTTTTGTGAAGAAGTATTATATAATTTAATTTAGCTCGTACAAGCCTACAAGCCTCCAACTGAATTAACAGTAAAAATTCTCCTTATAATTTGGCTCTCTATATATATTAAAGATGCTGATTCATCCGCGTGCACTTCTCTCTCTCTAATAACTAAATAACTATAAATTTGTCAAAACAACATATAATAAATTTAATGATCAATTACTTTGGAACAAATGTAGATAAATATGAGCTGGTGATTACTAAAAAGTAGGTTTCGTCATTGATACTGATATCGGCTTTAGGAAGCTTAGTTGTGGAATATAGATCAATACGTTTTGTGTTGGCCTGCTAAAATACCACTTAGCTTTCAAACTGCTGGAGTGTTGATGCTGCTGTTTCCGTCGATTCATCTCTGTCGCGAAGGCACTTCTCCTGGTCAAGTCAGGTATCTTGATAACCCGTTGAATATATGCTTCAAGTGTCGATCGCAAACTTTGAACCACAGAACAGCAGTACAGCTTGTATCGTAGAATCGTACCTCAAATGGTCTCATAAACTCGTACCACAAACGTTAAAGGGAGTAAAAGAACAAATTCCGCTGCTAAGTCTTTGTTTTCGTGATATTAATCAGGCGAATTTCCCGCTGTCCGTCAACCGAATCTGTTCTCGTATATCCAATAACTCGGGATATGATGAAAATCACCATTATTTTAGTTAATTTACTTCCTTACTTACTTAGTCGTTCCCCTTCCACCGTGAGGTGTAGAGTTTTGGAAGAGAGAGCGCCAGAATATCATATCGGCTGTCTTCCTCCTGGCCTGGTTCCATTCTAGTCCTCGGTCCTTCAAAGATTGTCTAATGTTGTCTTTCCAGAGGAATCTGGGTCGTCCTGGAGATCTGGATCCCTGGCTCTTAGTTTCTCATACTTGTCGTTATAGCCGATCTTCTCCCATTCTGCAGACACGGCCAAACCATCATAGTTGGGACTATTCTACTTGGGTCTGCAGAGGGTGGGATTTTAGGCCTTGACGTATCGTCTGGTTGCGGACCATGTCTCTTATTGTTACTTCAACCACCTTCTTCAGATGGGAAGATTTCGACTAGACAGCGGCAAGTGGCTTGTACCTGGTTGGACGTGTTTAAATATACATACACTTTATTCCAAATGATAGTATATATATATATATTATATATATATATATATATATATATATATATATATATATATATTTATATATATATATATATATATATATATATATATATATGATGGGATCATCTTCCACTCCCTTTTCCACTTGGAGTCTGGGGATACCTCTGCTTTTGGTTCCCTGAGAGAACTTGCATGAAGCAATCGCCATTGCTTTGCTGTGGTGGTTCATGAATATAACATTTTTACATGCTGAGGTTGCCAGCCTCGTAAGGACCTGTATAACCATCAGCAAATTCAAATATGTCAATTTCAAAGTATGAAATAAATGTAACAACTTACCCCAAACTAGTTGGGAACTCTAGACTTCTTGCTTCATAGAATAGTCTTAGCAACTTGATAAAGATGCCTCTAACACTCGTCAGGGGTATTATTTCTATTATAGAATCCCTCTGTGACTTTGTGAGTAGGTCCTGAAGGAGTCCGGTTTCTGTATTAAAAGGCGGAGTTTCCTTATTATATTATTCAAAAGGTGCTCTAATACTTGTTTTCCGTTCCTATGAATTCAGAATCCTAACTTCTACTCTTTCCTAGCTTCAGTCAGAGTTCTCTACTTTTTACGATTCTGGAATTTACGGTTGTATGTCTAAAATGTTCTACGTTATATTGCAGTTTTCCTGCCACGCTCACACCTGGCGTTTCCGACAAAACTTCCAATAAACGTTAATGTATTTTAGCCTCTAAACTGCTAAGCAATAACATTCGAAAGTGCACGTTATGATAACTTTCCTCGTGGACTTTTCTGCATGACTCATTCGTTTGTAAAATTCTCGGTAATGATTACCACTACACCTTATATTTATCTTGCTCATAAGAAGCTTGCATTTTTATTCAGGTGTGTCTGTAATATGCCATCAGATCGATAATTGACCTGCACTCCCTATGCAAACAACCACTGTGCGTCATTACTCGAAAATGCCTTGTCGCCAATCAGGGTTTACCTGTAACTCATCTCCGCGAGGATAGGCAGGCAAACATGACACGTATGAATGGAAGAAGTGTAATCATTCACACGAAAATACGAAATACTGTCGGTGGTAGGAAAATAGAACGTGCCAACAATCGAATGGCGCACATAATTAGTACGCACAATAAAGGAGAGGAAAAGAGAGGGGACAAAATTATGTGACACCCCCCTCCTTAATATAGCATGGAGACAACCACTACAGCTGGTACCATTACAAGGAACCTGCACCTATCATTAATGTATTCTTGCAGCGGTGGTTTTTGTAGCAATTAATTTTACATGATGTGGTTGCCAGCCTCGTGCACAACCTCATATTAGCCGCCTTGTACGACATGCATGAAGTAGCAGTAGTCCTACTCTTTGTCTCACCAGAGATCTCCGGTAACTGCGTGGAAATGATGATCTTTTAAATTCCTCACAGCAGTTTTTCTCTTATCATCTGTCACATTATTAAAAACAAGAAAATGATAAAGTTCATGATAAGAAATGAACCAGCTGACATTTATGTCCAGGAAAACAAATAAAGTGTCTTTTTTAAAATTGTTTTTTTTTTTTTAATGTGTAGTACGTATGAGCTCATCAAGCTACATATAACAAAGACAACTTCAGTCCAACTTGAATTGCTTTGTGACTCATATAAATGAAGGTTATTACTTACCAAAGTTTTCGATGTATCACTAAAGTATGACTGTCTAACTAGCATTTCTTGGCTTGTGATACTTCTGAGAAGTGTCTCAAGAGTATTACCTCATTTCCCTCTTACAACATTCTAAACGTCTGTGTCTTTGATCTCATTGGACTGTTGAAGGGAAAATGGTAACTTGTAAACGTTTTATTTTTTAAAATCAATTTTAATCAATATTACAGTTTATTTGGTCTGCATTTTTCTTTTTCTAAGGTGCGTTTAACATTATATTAAAAAAAATATATATATATAATTAAAAGCAATTTAACGCAGTTAAAGATTATAACAGTTATCCGGTATTTGAAAGGACATTATAATACAGTGCAGTCCTGATAAGTAGAGGTCGCTGGGATCATCTAAGGTACTTTTACTTATCCGAAATTCTGCTTATCAGAAGTTTGCTCAAAGATGACATTTACATCGGAAAAAGAGGTAAAGTTTGAAGCATTTATTTTAACCAAACAGAAACCGGTATTTTGATTTTAAATTTTCATTTCTGCATCTCTTAAAGTTTTCAAAAAGCAATTTAGCGAAGCCTAGAATGTAATGTCACGTTAATTGCTAGTAGCAAAAACGTTCGAATCGCATTTTGGCTTAGTATTTTTGCATGCAATGTAAGCGGTTCCTGCACGTATTCCTAGTGTGGTCACTATTGCAGAACAAGTAAGTCGGTGTAAGAGTTACCTGTTGTCTGGTTTTCTTCTTTCTTACGAGTGCCTGTCAAATACTGGATGTTAATTATTTACTTTTCACAGGCCTCGAGTTTTACTCTTTGTTTTTCTTTAGATCTCAAACGCGCAGTCCTGTTGCTGTCAAAGCTTACGGCAAGCCATTTTTCTCGCAAAAGGAGGTATACGTGTTCACTCTGTCGGCCTGACGAGTACGTGCTTGCTGGTGTAATTAATATTAGCGTTGTAGAGTACTGACGGAAGCTCGGACATTTTTTAACCTGTTATCACCTGTTCACAAAAATAAATAAATAAAATAAATACATTATGTACGGCCACGTAGTACTGTAACTTAGGCGAAGAAGTCAGAACTTCTACTTTATGCGAGTCCAAATTTGAGTTGGAACAGACAAATTACTTCGACTTATCCAAAAAATTTTGTTATTAGAATTCGACTTAATCGGAGTTTTTTTTAAGTGAGCTCTGCTTAAGTGGACTGTACTGTATTAATATAAGCCGTCCACTAGGGAGTTGTTAACTATTGCAAATAAAAGTCGATAATTAGGATTGAGGTTATACAATTTTATTTATTTCCAACATCCCTTATGAAACGGTACATCTGTCAAAAGGTAACGCAGGTGTCCTAAGGCGAGCTCAGCGAGGACGGAAACCTCGCGTAGAGCAAAAGCTCGCTTGATTTTGATTTTCAGTACGAATACAGACCGTCAAAGCGTGGCCTATCGATCCTTTTGACTTTACGAGTTTTAGGCAAGAGGTGTCAGAAAAGTTACCACAAGGATAACTGGCTTGTGGCAGCCAAGCGTTCATAGCGACGTTTTTTTTTTTTATCCTTCGGTGTCGGCTCTTCCTATCATTGCGAAGCAGAATTCGCCAAGCGTTAGGCCGTTGCTACGGTAGTCCTACTGATGACAGGTCGTTGCTACTGGTGTCAGACTGTAACGGCCAGCCCGTTACTCTGACTATGCCAGCAGGGGCATGCTGCATGGGCAACAGCTTTGACCTCTTTATCCGAGTGCCCAACCTCGTGCCACCGAGACTTGTTTCGGGGGTATGCTCCTATAGTCAGAAATGACTGAAAGGGAAGATAGATATGAAACAAGTGATCCTCACTCGTACATTTTGTGCGGCGTCATATTGTAGAATCGTTGATGTTTTAGCATCTTTCATTTCTTGGTATCATTCACGTCTTGCCATCGTTTCATGTCTTGGGCTTCATTCCTGTCTTCGCATAGTTCATATCTTGGCATCGTTATACCTTGGCCACAGTTCCAATCGGTAGGGCTACATCTTGCACAGGTGTGTTTATATATTAAATTTTGCTCACACTTCAAATATGGCATGTGCCAATTGTGTGCACGAAAATTGCACTGCAACGGGGGGGGGGGTGGGGGCCAAATAATACGGCTGCCCTAAAACCGTTGAAAATGGAGCGTGTTAGCAACATGCGTTATAAACAGCGGAATGTGATAGAATTTCTCGTTGCAGAGAAGGAAACTGTTGTGTATATTCACAGGCGTCCTATGTGATGTGTATGGAAGTTTTGCAGTCGACAGGAAGTACTAGTCAGTCGCTGGGTTCAGAGAATCAAAGAATCAGGAAGTGGAGATACGGAGCTGCTTGATCGGACGCGCTGTGGACGTCTGCCACAGCCACCAACGCAGAAAGTTTGAAATGCGCCCCTGAGGGCATTATTCTTACTGATAGGCGAATCACTACTCAACAATTGGCCTTACAGCTGTCAGTCAGCATTGGTAGTGCAAATGCAGTTATAAAAACTCTCGGATTTTCTAAGGTTTGCGCAAGATGGGTTCTTCGAAGTCTCACAAATGACCACCGATTGCAAAGGAAAGCAATTTCTTCTGAATTGTTGGAGCGTTTCAATGCTGATGGAGAGAACTTTTTGGCTAAGATCGTTACAGGTGACGAAACCTGGGCACATCATTTTGAACCTGAGACAAAAAGACAGTCAATGGAGTGGCATCATCCGCAATCACCACGAAGAAAGAAATTCAAGACAATTCCTTCAGCTGTAAAGGTCATGATCACTGTTTTTTGGGACATTGAAGGTGTGATTCTTGTGGACGTTATGCCAAGAGGAGAGACAATCAATTCGCAAGCTTACATTAAGAGATTGAAAAAACTCAATCAACGTTTTCGCAGAGTACGGC